>CM046427.1:645000-1165000 GCA_025506505.1 Flaveria sonorensis
ATTCATATTTATAGATTCTAATCTTATAGTTGCATGCTGTTTTCATATATGTTGATGATGTGATAATCACCAGGAACCACAAAGACAAGATACATCAAACAAAGGAGTATCTTGACAAGAAGTTCAGCATTATAGATCTTGGCATCCTAAAGTATTTCTTAGGGGTTGAGGTGGCAAGAACACCGGGAACTTTAGTTTTTTGCCAAAGGAAATGCACAATGGACATTCTTGAACATCGTGGTACTCTTGGATGTTGGCTAAGCCCCATCTTGATAGAGAAAAATCTAAAGCTTGCTCGATAAAATGCACACCCATATAGGCGTCACATTGGATGACTTTTATATCTTCAGGTTGCTTAGATATTGTTTATTCTGTTAGTTTTCTAAGCCAGTTTGTCTTGGATCCTAGACTGGAACATATGGAAGCCGCAATGCATATTCAGCTCTATTTTAAAGCCACGTCGGGTTAAGGTATTTTTCTACCAAAGGGAGGTTTAGATCTTGTTGCCTAATATGAAGTTGATTGGTTGGGTTGTTCTTACACAATATGTTCATGTATAGGATATTTTACCTTCTTTTGGGAGATGCCCTGATCTCGTGAAAAACCAAGAAATAGTTGGTCGTCTCTTATTCCTCAGTAGAAGCTAAATACCAAACAATGGCGACTGCTGTTAGTGAAATTCTTTGGCTGTGTTGGCTGTTGAAAGATCTTCAAGCAACTCCTATGGGTGTTGCTTTCTTATTTTGTGATCATCTAGTTGCTCGACACACCGCCAATAACCCGATGTTTCACGAACGCACTAACCATGAGAAATGGAAAGTTATTTTGTTGAAGAAAGAGTTGAGTCCTGGGAAATTCTACCGTGACACATCGACACAAACATCACATAGCCGCTTTATTTACTAAGCCATTTGGGAGCACCATCTTTGATTTCTTCCGGGCAAGCTAGGCATTCATGACCTTCATGCTCCAGCTTTAAAGGGAGTATAGGAATCCTAAGCTTACTAGATTACGTTATCTAATTATATATTAGTTAATACGAATTAGTTTGCTTCCTAGTATTTATAGCATGTTTCATCAATGAGAATTCTTATAAATAGAGCCTAGCCTATGCACAACATGTAGACCCTTGACTCCTAAAAACAAGTAAACATAACCCCTGACTTTGACTTTTGTACCCACTACTCTACTACTTAATATTAATAAAACCATATATATAAACATAACAAAATAAAACTCTGCTAACCTGTTTGACTCATATCACGAAGTTTCCATATTCATGACCCGTCAAGATTAACCCTACAAAATATAGTTTTATATTTTAATTGTTAATTACCTCGGCTTGAAATTCCTTGTAACCTTGAGATGATGATTCAGAAAGCATCTTCACAGCAACTTGCTTATCCCCAACATATCCATGGAACACCCCTCCAAATCCTCCTCTTCCAATTTCATTTTGAAAGTTGTTAGTTATACTCAATACCTCAGAATATGTATACTGTTGTTTTCTCAGTGTAATACCCTCCTCCCATTTGATCAAAGCTGCAGTTGTTAATTCAAATTTATTAAGTACTTTTCCATTTTAGATTATAAGATACTATATATTAGGTGATTTGATTACAAGGTTAAGAATGATGCAAACCTTTTTTCTTCAGTTGTATTCCTAAGAATACGACGAGGGACAATACCACAATGCATCCAATAACTATCGCTGTAATGACAACTATTTTAGCCTTATTGTTACTGCTTTCTTCACCACTGCTTTCATCAGTACTGATTTTGTAAAACAAAATGTTAGAACATGTAAGATTGTGAGTGTTGATATGATTTTGCTTTCTTTTCTAAAGTATGTATCAAACCTCAACAATAACAACCCATTCTTTGATTTTTCTAGAAGTTCTGCTGGAAGTGGTCTTGTGAAGTTGTTTCCTGTTAAGTTTCTATAAGAAAAATCATGCAAGATTATTACGCGTCATGAAAAGATTTAACCTTTATCCTGTACCGACAACTTGATGACTTACAGAACCCTCAGGTTGTCTAGTTGGGCAAGAAACTGCGGCACGTTTCCTGTCAAGTAATTGTAGGACAAGTCCCTAGAAATGAAACAAAAAGAAATAAGAAACATGAGTTTAATATGTAAAAAGATCGAAAAAAAATGTAAAAGAAGTTACAATGATTGTATCATAGTTAGATTTGCTAAGGCAGGAGCTATCTCTCCACTCAATCCCCTTGAAGACAAGTTCCTGCATCAAGTAGTTAATTGTCGGTGGTTATAAAATGGAACAATATATATGATTCAATGGTGGTTGTGAATTGAAACAGATAGAATACATACAGGGATGTGATTCTAGCTGCCCCCAGAGAGCTATAGTTGCACTTAAGACCAACCCAAACGTATTCCTGTGGAATACATGGATCCCCTTGCCAGTTTAAATTTTTTAGCCCGTAAATGACTTGGTACTCCAGATTGCAGCAGCTAGTTTTAACAACAAAGGTAAGAAAATGGAAATATAATAACATCGATTCTAGTTAATATACTAGTAGAGTATATATGATCTACCGTCTTGGTCATCTGTTTGGTTTTGCAGGAGCTGCTTCAAAGTATAAACCTCTGCTGCATTTAAGATAGCAGGGAGGGTTGAATTTAAGGTTGCAATTAGGCTAAGCTCGTAGGTTGACCTTGAAACGCCTGATATTTGTTTTCTGATTGTGGTTATGTTAGTTGTGGGAGAAATCGTTCCAATCCAGGTGCCATTAATACTGAGGTTGAATTCCCTCCTCTGATTGGTTTTTAGTGTTTCAACTTCAGCAAGGTGGATGTAGATGATATATTCATCGTCAGTCGTAGCATGCCACCTGAACAGTAATATATTTGTAGAGTTTATTGTTGTAATGGCAGTGCTCATGACCTTTGATGGCACTTGTTCATCATTATTAGGTCCTAAAGAACCTGGTTCAGAAGCTTGTACTGCTCTACAGCAAGTATTTGGATGCCACATTCGATCATACTTGTCATCTGGGTATCTGTTTCAATAAAGGAAAACGAATAATGTATTGAAGAAGGTCTATATGCGCGCTAATAAACTTAAGAAAATGTAATATGCTGACCTGACGGTTTTATTTGTTCCAAAATCAAAACGACGGACGAAGAATAATGATCGTGGATATTGTTCTTTATACATGGAGTTATCCAAAAGCCTTAGTTCTAATGATGTAATATAAGGATCTCCCTGACCCGTGTTCACGAGGCAAACATATATGTAATCTGATGAGGTGACATGTATCATCTCATGGGTGACGGACTTGGTTGGGTCTGAAATATAAACGGTAGCCCAATAATCTGCTCCAATATGAAGATTAAATTGCGGGGGTTGACCTCTAGACTCGGCGTAAAAAAACTTTGCTCTTATCAGATACTTATTATTCTTCCCTTTCCGGGGTCTCAGAGTGTAGCAGTTTCGTTCATTTTCAGGAAAGCTTCTAAGACTGTTGTACACGAGTACAGAGTGGTTACGAATGTGTGATAAGTCATGTCTCACGCCACCTTCTACGAAGCCATCGTCTGAAACATAATGTATGCCTGAGCCTTGTTGTGTGTAGTTTGTCCTACTTCCACAATCTAGGCTAATGAAGTCTGCTAACAGTTAACATGTTGGTTGAAAACTTAAGGCATGCATTTGATGCACAATATTATTTAGAATGCTAGTAACAAATGAAAGAATGATTCTTATGATCGATCGATACGTACGTACCTGATTGATCATCTTGAGCATGAATCATAGCAGTTACATGAAGAATCAGAATACAGAAGAAAACTCTCAACAATGTCATTTCTACTGCTAGTACGTACCCTCTAATTGATAGCTTAATTTGTGTGTGTATGGTATGCTTCAATAGTTCAAACTCACATTCCTTATACCTCAACCACTAAATACGACAAGCTAGTGTGACCTTGCAATGCTTGGTATTAGTCAAATGTTCAACATATTCCTAGAAGAATAAAATTTTAACGTGTGAAAAAAGTTGTTGATATTGACAAGGTCAGAACTTACCCATTTTGGTGGCCAAAAGTTCCTCTGGAAATCGAGGAATGTTTTCATGGCCTGAGATATGTATTTTCCGTGACGAGTACAAGTGCCCTCGAAGAAATTAAGACTATAAATACCATATTTTTTACGAATAAATATTAAAGGTATGAACTTTTACATGTTTTTTTTTTTTTGTTTTTGTCAATTTATATAATAAGTAGTATAATGGTTAAAACGATGATTTATTGTAGTTCTCAAATATATTATTTGCTTTTACATTAACGGTAACTTCTTTTGATATATATCATTTAGTTTGGGAATCCTAAAATGAAAGTACTAGGTAATTCCCAAAGAAAGTTGACAATTCAAGTCTACATATTTGTTTATTTGGGATGTTTACAAGTTATACTGTCGTCCATATGAGAATTCCAAATAAAGTCCTACTCAGTATTAAACGTTCACTATTTTAAGAACCACAGGAAATAAAAATAATAACAACATGATTAATTAAAAATTCAATACACACAAACACGAAGTATTGCCATTCAAAAAGAAGGAAAAAACATACACAAATTTAATTATTAAATTCACGATTAATTTTGACTTGTGATTTTATCTCAAGGCCAGGGGATTCACCACTCTTGACTTCAAGGGGATTTACCATTCTAACTTCAAATGATTTTACCATTAGACCAAACTCCCACCTTGAAACGTATACTTAATAAATGTTACTTAGTGTGCTACTCTTGAGGATCATATGTTACAAGCAATGATGTTATATTTTTTAGGCATAGACGTTCAACAATATGTGTGTATGTATATGATATAGAGCATACAAATTCTTAGGCGCACACATGTTTGGAAATTTATATAAATATATACTTTATATAGTTTGGAATGTAGGTAGTTTGCAAAAAAATTGACACTCCAAGTCTAAGAATTTGTCTATTTGCGATGACTGCAAGTTGTTGATATTTCTTTGAAATGGGAATCATAGGCTGAAACTTCTTTCATTATGATTTTTAATGGGGTATCAAATATTAAAAGTAACATTAACATCGCTAGTTAATTTTAAAAACACGCACACATATATAAATCCTTAATGATATATATTTGAAATTTGACAATTCAATTAAGGTACAAAAATTAAGTTTACTAGTTCTAGTGACTGTGATATAACCAGGGGGATAGATTTGGGTAGTAAATGCCTAGTTTTCAAGTTTTGCCTACACCATTTGTTTTTTAGGATGCACTGCATTGATTACGAACTCAGCATCTCTGTGTCCGTAATTAATGCGAGATTTTTCTAGCGTGTTATCCCCAACACCCCCCCCCCCTCCTCCCCCGGGCTCTATTTACTCATCTTCTTTGATGAGGTTTCTCCTACCACATCAATCAAGGATGTGAGATGTTGTAGCGCATATATAGAACAACCAAATCAAACAAAACGATCTTGAAACTTGTTATCATTCTAACGTTATTTCTTCGATCAATAAATTAATCTAACAGATAAAATATACTTTAATAATACTAAAGTTACCAATATGAGATTCGCCATGATGTCACAAACACTCCCTGGGGACTCATTGTCCATGATAAGATTTGCATCACCATCCTAGATAGAAAAAAAATGTCTACGATATCATTTGTAACATCTAACCTCATATATTAATCTGCTTGCCCACAAAATGCTCAATAACTTGTTTTGATTCATCAAGTGGACACTTCTCGAAAGGCCACCCATCCTCGAATCACCCAACCCAAACAAACTTAATTATATAGTTCACATCTCATTCACAGCAAGTACAACCATTTTGGTGGTATTTGAGGCAAAACATTTCTTAATTCTTATCAACCTAATAATTATCATTTACATAAGTGATGTGAGATTTGTTGAAGATGCTAATTAAATTTACTTGGTTAATAAACAACAATTAAGTATAACCGTTTGTGTGTATTTGCATATATATATATATGTATGTATATATATATGTATGTATATATATAGGGGATGAATCAAATGAAAACCATATTTTTAATTGAAAATCATAAAAACTTCTCTCAACCAATCACATTCTTTTCTTATAATTATTGTTATTTTATATTTAAAAGGTTAATAAGGTAATTTTAACACTCTTTTAATTATAGTATATTTTAAATGCTTGCTTTCTCTCCTTATTTAGTTTATAGTTGATTAAAAATTACTAATTATCTCTCTCATTAAATCTAATAAATTAAATAAACCACAAGCTACATCATCTTTTTTTCTCTCCAAAATATGTTTTAATGGCAGCCCGTTGCACCCCATCCACCGTTATTACGTATACGTAACACTCTGTTACGTGTATGTAACACTCTGTTACGTGTACGTAACACTAATGTTTGGTGATGTTTCACTCTGTTACGTATACGTAACACTGATGTTTGGTGATATTTCACTTTGTTACATATATATGGAACAATATAAGTTATATATATAACTTAGCTAGTTACGTATATGTAACTTTGTTACATTATGGTGTTCTCTAATTGTCACGTACATATAACTTGGCTAGTTACATATACGTAACTATGTCTACAAGAATTGAACTTGGGTTACGTTGCGTAACACACTGACACCAAACCTATTGAACTTGGGTTACGTATACGTAATACACCTTGTATAAATTAAGGAGATGAGTCATTCAAAAAAAGGTGAGAGAAAAAAGGAAAGAGAAGAAGTAATTAGGAGTGAGAAAAAAGAAGAGTGATTAATAGGGAGGTCATAAAAATTAATTTTCCTAAAGTGCCCTTATAAGGTTTAATTAAAGCTAGCAGGCACCTATTATTTACAAAAAAAACACTATTAATATTAACCATTGATTAAATTGATCAATGGTTAGATTTTGGTTTTCATGATTTTCAATTAAAACAAGGTTTTTATTGGATCCTTCCCCTATATATATATATATATATATATATATATATATATATATATATATATATATATATATATATATATATATATATATATATATATATATATATATGTTTTCATGTTTCACGTAATAGATTATATATTGTTACCCAATACTTTATTGGTTCAAATCCTTTAATAGACGTAGTTTTTCAGCTTATTAATTTGATTAGTTAAAAACTTAGCGTCCATAAAGTATCAAACAAGACGTTGTAATGATTTAGTGTTATATATATAGTTATTCTGGTTTTAATTTCCTTGTGGGTATGCCCTTATGCAGATGACACTGCCATCAGATTTTGATATCCCATGACCCATTAGCCACGTTTATATTGGTTGTTTAAGTTTTCAATCCATGTTTGGTTTTTATTATTTATTTATGCATGTGTTTCTTATTTCAATGTTTTTTTATTTGGTTAATTAAGCTCTTGTTTTAGAGATGATGATGATGTTTGAAAATGAATTTTGTTAATTTATTAATTGTGTGTGAGAGTTAAATCTATTGGTTTTCCTTAGCTTAATTTTGGTAGGTGATCTTAGAAATGATTTCTTAACTAGAGCGGTGTATCTGTATCTTCGATTATATGTCACAGTCCTAACATTTGTTTTGGTGGTGAATATGTATTCGAAAAGAACCATAGATCTATCAAAGGATAGGTCAATACCTTCTCGCGCTCTGAAACCATGTAGATTAAATGTGAATGAGATATCTAATCAAGAGGGGAAACACTACATAAATAGAATAACAATTTACACTTAGGTACACAAAGAATTGTAAAGAGTACAAACTATTAAATGCTATTACTTTTAAACTAGTGTTGTTCGGGTCTACTCCTATCAAATTTTATTTTCAAAGAGGCTAATGGTCTTAGACATAATGACAAATTAACAACAATAAGCTGTTCCAAGCAGGCTACTGGTGTTAAACATAATGACAAATTGACAAGAATAAGTTGTTCCAAGCTTCCCCTTGACTCATTCAAGTCCTATATATTCTAAAACTAGATTAATAACACATGTGTATTACACGGGTTGTTACAATAATAATAATTGTTAAGTAAAAAAAGTTCGTAAGTTATAATATTATTGGTAATATTTTGCATGTTGATTTTTATATTCTATTTGTAACATTATCTACATTTAATATTAGTAGTATTTCTCTATCAATGCATATAATTCTAAATAGTATATTATGTGAAATGAAATAAACTTAAACAAATACAATTGAACATATCAACCTAGTTCAAATCGAACGATTATTTCGTAGCATATCTTTTCATACAACAAAGAAAGCATTTGGTAATTAGTACAAAACTTAGATCATAATACAAATTGCGTCTAATATTAAATAAACTATTATTTGAAATTTGATTTCCAGTTTTGTGCAATCTATTGCACAAATTGCATTCAATTTTGATTTTTGACCTTCTCTTTTTAAACCTCTCCAAATGTGAAATGTAAAAAAAATTGACTTTAGTCAAATGAACCATAATCAAGAATGAGGTTACATATATTTTTAGGCGGAAAATTAAAGAAATAAAGGCTTAGAAATATAACACGTGGCATTAAAGATATTATTTTATTAATAATTATAGATTATAGATTATAGATTATAGACTATAGACTATAGATATAGATTATAGATTATATATATAGATTGAATAAACCATCTTTTCCTACATTAGTTTTTTAATAACTAAATAAAAAAGATACATAAAATTTTGTGTGTCATCCAAGTTCAGGAAGCGAAGAAGCTATAACAAAGAAGTCCATACGGCTTTTTTCAATCAACGAATCTAGGGCCATTGAAATATGTTTTGTGAACTAATTCAAACGACTAATGACTAGTGAAACCTTGCAATTCAAACCGTTGGAATTAATTCAAATGATTATTAATTAAACAGGGTTAACAGAGATTACTTTTTCTATGTTTAGTATGCTTGTCTAGTGCTTTTTAACGGCATTAGTATCAATTTAAGTATAACTAGGGTTGCTCCCCTGCGCACGTTGCGCGCATAGTAAACAGGTCGATGCTCAGATAAATACATGTAATCCAATGATCTCATCTCATAATTTAATGTATTATCATCATAGCCTCAAACTTATAAATTATATTATACGTTAAAGAACAAACGTGAAAGACTTATATCACATATTGTAAGGCTTAGAAGCGTAGACTGAATCAGGACATCATGGCTGCACAGGGTTGCGGGTAACAACCTACCATCCTCGAGATCTGCCACTACAATACTACCCCTGATTCAATGTCTATAACCTGCGTTTAAGCTCATCATAGCCACATAATAAAGCCTAACCAACCAAACTTGACCAGGGGATAATCGAGAGCTTTATCGAAAAAAATTGCAGGTCATCAATCTCCCCACAAACCCATTGATGCCTTAGATGGTCTCATACTCGTCATCATCGGTCTAATGAAATAAGAGAAAAACAGGCACAACAAAAATTCGTAGATAGCAGATCATATTACAAACCCATAACGACAAACCCAACAACTTAATGTGGTTGGTCAAAGCTAGATTGCATGTAGATTTTCTGAGCTCAAGTTCAAGCATCTCAATTACACCTCTGGACACCAAAAGAAAAAAAGTTTAATCTATCTTATAATTAATAAGAATTTAAGAGAATATGTCAACTTAAAATAACTAAATATATAGAAAAAATACCAACCTGCAAAATACTAAAAGCTTTCCTCATATGCAGAATAAAACATCAATGACTAATCAAAACATTTTGAAACTTTAATTGCTTCAATGGAAACTTGTAATCCATTCCATTGCAAGCCATACACATCAATTTAGAAAACCAAATTTAGATGCCCCAAAAGCATATCACATCAAGCAAGGTTTAGAACGAGGACCAGTATCTAATTTTGCTAACCAAAAAAGCCACAAAAGTAATGGAAACCTTTATATACAAAACTAAACACAACCACCACCTACAAACCCGAACAAAACCATCACCACACCACCACCACCTCAGGTCCAAGAAAGGGGAATACCAACCGACCACCACTTGATTTGGGCAAACATACCCTAACCACAGCCATGCAGAGACACCGGCAACGACGTTAGCGTCACCGACAAGCTTCAACTGATATACTGGCAGTAGCTTCCATGACGGCGGGAATGCAGGCGGTGGACGATGAGGGTTCCCTTTCCTCAAAGAAACCCTAACCACTACCATTCACACCCGACGACGATGGTGTCGCCAACACCAACAACAAACAAACAGAGATCGATCACTACAATGGCAAGCTACAATCGATATGGTGTAACAACTGACTCCTAGGTCCAACTCCCAGAATCTAATGTGATTTAGCGTTGTATTATTGAATCATCTCATTTCATGTATGTATCTCCTTTTCTTTATGGTTAATGAATTTCTATGATTTATGCAACTCTGTTTGACTGTTGTTTGATATGTTTAAGCCTAGACTAGTTCCCGAGGCCAGAAAATTCATTTAAATGGCCTTATCCCTTGAAATTTTTTTACATAAAATTTAAATCTAAGTCATCCTTATAAAATTTCCTCTAGGCGTATTAGAACTGTTTAGGCACATCAGAACTGTTTAGGCGCACGACAATTATTCGGGCGCATCAGCATTTCCACTGTTTAGGCGCATGAGCACTGTTCAGGCGTTTTTGGCCACACTTAGCATTTTAAAATGTTCAAACCCTTCTAGAAGCTTTTGACCCGTATGCGCACCTCCAAACCAGCCAATGCATGGATTGTTGCCATGCATTCGGCCGTTCCACCCTCCAACCACACCACTCCTTGGTTTTTATTAACCCGAATCCACACTCCACCAAAATTCTTACTTCCTTTCAAAAATTGAATTCCCCATTTCATTTCACTCTTTCACAACCTCTTGAAATCTCTCTCTCTCTCTCTCTCGACAAACATTGCAACCAAACCAGAGAACTTTTCAGCCTTCAACGAAGCAAAAGCAAGATTTTCAAGCCTCAAGACTCTCGGAACATCAACTCTCGCACCCCCGTGATTCGTTCTAAACTCGGAACATCTTGTGTGTAAGCTTTCTTGCACCCGAACAAAACTATTATTGTTGTTTTCCCTACCTTTTCTTTCTTGAAACCCTCTTTCTTGTTCAAAGGCAGGAACCTGTGACCAAGCTAATTGTTTTGTGTGACTTTCAGATCTACAAGAGGTACACTTTCCTTCATACATGTTTACCTTGCATTATTACCATGAATCTACCCGAAGACCTCTTTCATGGGTCTTTGGGGCCATCCAACCATCAGCCACGATTCTAACCCCCTTATTCCACACTTAAAAACTTGTTTAAAACACCTTATAATCATTTCTATAACCTGGGCATACCGATTTTCAAAAAAAAATTGGTTGTTTAAACCTAGGAATTCATGTTACACACATGTAAATGATGACTTATGTGCCCAACCATGACCTTGTTACCTTAGGTTGCTATGCTCGTGGGTATGATTTGAAATTTCTGAATGTTTTTGATGCTAAAAGGTTATTATTGCGGGTAGGATGATTTGGTATGGTGTTATGGATTTTAGAATCATGTTTTAGGACCCGAATAGGTGATTGTAGTACTTTGACATGGCCTAATCCCTAACAAACTATTAGAAACTAAAATTTTCAGGCCCTAAAAACTATTAAAATAGTGGCTAAAACCAGACTTGGTGAAATTTTGGGTTAACATGTTAATTCTATGAACTTACTTGGCTTAAACGGGTCATGTTACGCCAAAAAACCCCAAACTTTCCTAAAAATGAAACTTTTTGACACAACTTTCTAAGGGATGTGGTCATATGTACTTTTAAACACCAATTACCCTTGATTACACTCCCAATAGTCTAAGAATCTATAGCTTATATATGTATCTTGCTCTTAGGGTGCTAGGACCTGAATCTATCTGTGATTGAAGAATCTTTTATCTGCTCAAGGTGAGTTTCTTATTTCCCTTTTTTTTACTACTATTTTGGGGTGAAACATCCTCTGTTTGAACTAAACTTTATTGGATACCATTATGCGATGCTATTGTATGTTGTGGCTATTGTTAGAACCTGCATCCTTGTATCACAATCATTAATTCTATGTAAACCGCTTGATTATATGGGTAGATCTACTTGGGGAATCCCCCACACACAGTGCCTTCCGATGAGAAGGGTACCACACTGAGATCCTGCGGGGTCGTTACGGCATGTAACAGGTTTTATAAGATACTATGGTGTACCAATCGGCAGGTATAGTACGCCTTCTGAGGCTCAGTTTCCCTCTATGGGATTACCGGCAACACAAGTTTAAAAGAGGCTAGCCGGGGCTGAGTGCAGGGTTGATTTATGATCCCACAACTGTGATACTATGCTTTTTAAACTATAATATGGGTTCAATGAGCCCTTTTGTTTTTGAACTTCAAGTACTTGTACTCACCAACTTTTTAGTTGACACAAAATCTTTTTAAGCATGTTTTAGGTAATCCTCATTGAGCTTGGACCTTATGAAAGACTCCAAAGATGACTTAGCATCGTAACTACCTAAATGGCATTACTAGGATTTTTAAATCATTTGAACATTCAGTTTTTAATATGTATGTTTTGGGATAGTATTGTATTGGATGCTTCTATTGTTAGGGTTTGACTGTGTTAACCCGGATAACATTGATGTAATGTAATGCCATTATGATTTCTCTCCTTGTGCGCTCTTGTGTGGTTCTGTTTCCACTGCCAAGTATGTTGCTAGTCTGAGACGTCCCACCCTCTTTTGGGCTCGAGGTGTGACAGATTGGTATCAAAGCCACAGGTTGTAGAGAAATCGGGAATACATTAGTAGACCCTAGGCTACAACCCTGATACCCTAGGACTGTCCTGTTTTGGAATGTGTTGGGATGAATGGGTTGGGTAAATTGATGATTACACTTGATCAACGTAATCATGAATTTACCGGACGCGTGAATTCCGGCGCGATCCCCTATTTGGTGTTAAAATCTTTTCTTTGCATAGAAAATGCTTTGTGTGAGTCTAAATCTTGTCTTTTCTATGGGGTAACCTGTGTTTCTATTAATATGAGATACTACTGCCATTGTTACTGATATAACTGTCATTATGAGATACTACTACCTTCGTTACTGCTGTAACTGTTATTATGAGATACTATCATCACTATTGCCATGAGCTATGAGAAACCAAATTACTCATGATGATTTTATAGGAACTCGAGGACTATGGCCAACGACGGAAAAGCACCCGCACTCCCCGTGGACGAGACCGCCCCTGTAGGACGGCTGAGAAGGGCGACTTCCCCATCTCAATATGAGGAGTACATTAGGCGATGCAGTCACCCCGGATGGATATCTGTTACATCTGATGACACCGAGCCATCCGAAGATTCATCCCCGACATCTCAGTCAAGGAGCCGGACCCGCTCCAACTCACCCCATGTACCAGCACCGGCGCACTCGCCCATCCTACCCATTGAAAATAGGGGCGCGCGAGTCATCACTCAACCACGGAAGAGCGCCCGACCTGGGGCTTCTGTCTCGTTTAGGATGCCGCCTCCTCCACCTCCACCGGCGACTGCTCCTGCACCGGCGCCCCCGATGATGGGACCACCTAGACGCCTACCTCAGGACGAGTTTTGGATGCCTCCGAGGCACAGCATGTATGATGGCCCGAGCATTTTAGCTGGAGACCACTACTCGCAGTCCAGCCGTCGTGCCAGTGACTTTGGTCTTTCCGACCCCACGTTGAGCGATATATTGAGGACCATCAATCGTCACGAGTTGACGATTCAGCACGCCACACGGACATCGCAGTCCGCCCAATTTCTGGCACTAATGGCGTCCCATGGTGTCTAGCGCTTGGTGCAAGAACAAAAGAAGAAGGGGTCAGGCTGGTTCGGGTGGTTAAAGAAGAAATGGCAGTAGTGACTGGATGAAACTTAATTATTGAATGATGCTATCTTTATGAGAAACTATTTATCTCCGATACTATTTTTGGGGGTGATGGCATCTTCCAGCTTGTATTGCTACGAAACTATCGACCCTATTTGATGTTTGTTTTACTATCTATGATTGAACTTCTCTTATGATACTATCTTATCTATTGCTGATTGCCTGTTTGGGTTATGTATTAGTTTATTCTAGGAATCTATCTTGATTGCCTTTTTGAATTGCTAATTGATTCCATATATATGTGAGGCTATGTATGACTTTTTGTGTGTTATGTGAATCCTTGTGTGTTGTGGAACGACCTTAGGGAGTCAATTGGTGTGTGGGATACTCGAAACAAATTATGAGACACTAAATGAGTTTCACTATGATTGACACCAGAATGCCGTTTAGAAGGGAGACACGCGGAGGAAGAAACAGGGGTGTTGGATGCCCTAGGGGTCCAGGTGGGAATCGATCACCCACTCCACCCAGGGCCGACCGGGAGGAGAACTCTAACCGCGAAAACGATGAGAGGATTGCCAACTTGCTGGATATAAGCGAGTGCAAGAATAAGCATATGGTCAGGTTTGCCTCCTAATCCTTAAAGGGGCCAGCCTTAGAATGGAGGAAGACTATCGTTCCACCAAGGGACAGAGATGCTGTCGGCCTCATGAAGTGGTCGGAATTTCGAGAACTGATGACCGGTAAGTAGTGTCCCATGAACCAGCTGGAGAAGCTAGAGGCGAAATTTTTGAGCCTGGAAATAAGGGGCTCAAATTACACTGAGTACATCAACCGATTCTCTGCTCTGTCCCGACTTGTGCCTCATTTGGTAACTCCCGAATCTAAAGGCGTAGCACGATTTATCTGGGGCCTGCATCCCAGAGTCAGAAGCATGGTTCGATCTGCTAGACCTACAACCCTTCAATCGGCTGTCGATCTTACTGGCAGCTTAACAGACGACCTGATCAGGGCTGGATGGACAGATCAGGGGAGGAATGAGGATAAGAAGAGTTTATCGGGCGAGAAGAGAAGGTGGATTAATGTTAGAAGGCCTAGTGGCAGTGGTAGTAGCTCAAACAAGAGGGCCTATGAAAGGTCAAGGAGTGATGAACAAGGAGCAAGAGGTCAAAGGCTGTATGTTGGCACCAACCCCTTATGCACCAAATGCAAACTGCACCACCAAGGGGAATGCAATCCGATGCCCTGCTTTAGGTGCAAACGAACTGGTCACCTGATTAAGGACTGCACATTCGATCCCGGGAAGCAATGTTACGAATGCGGGGATCCAGGACACATGCGAAATAGGTGCCCCAAACTAGCAAGAGACAGGGACGCTAGGCCTAACAAGCCTAAAGGGATAGCATTCATGATAGACCCCAATGGTGCTCGCAAAGATCCCGACGTGGTAAACGGTACGTTCCTCATTAATAACCACCCTGCTACTGTTTTGTTTGATACTGGAGCAACTGGAAGTTTTGTTTCCCCTACCTTTAGGCATTTAATTGATTTGGAGGCTTGTGCCCTAACTGATGCTTACGTGGTGGAATTAGCTGATGGTAAAATAATAGAAACCAATGAAATTATCAAAGATTGCATAATAGAACTAGAGGGTATTCCATTTAAGATAGACTTGATGCCTATCACTTTAGGGGGATTTGATGTAGTTGTGGGAATGGATTGGTTAGCAAAATATAAGGCTGTAATTGTATGTGGTGAGTGCTTGCTTAGGATACCTTTAACTGATGGAAGTACGCTAACAATCCACGGTGACAGAAACAACACACTATACCCCATGATTTCCCACTTGAAGGCTACCAAGAGTCTCCACAAGGGATGCTCAGCGTTCATAATCTACGTTTCGAAAGCGAGAAAGGAAAAGAGGATCGAAGATATATCGGTGGTGGCTGAATACCCAGAAGTTTTTCCTGAGGATCTACCGGGACTACCTCCGACTAGACAGGTTGAATTTCAGATAGATCTGGTGCCTGGTGCCGCACCAGTGGCCAAGGCACCCTACCGACTCGCTCCACCCGAGATGAAGGAGCTAATGGTGCAAATCCAAGAATTGCTGGATAAGGGATTCATCTGGCCAAGTGTTTCTCCGTGGGGTGCACCGATATTGTTCGTTAAGAAGAAGGACAGGACACTACGAATGTGTATCGACTACCGCGACCTTAACAAGCTTACAATCAAGAATCGCTATCCTCTCCCAAGAATCGATGACTTGTTCGACCAACTGCAAGGAGCCAGCTACTTCTCCAAAATAGACTTAAGATCAGGATATCACCAACTAAAGGTAAGAGAAGAAGATATACCCAAAACAGCTTTTCGAACGAGGTACGGGCACTATGAATACTTAGTCATGCCCTTTGGACTGACTAATGCATCCGCCGCATTCATGGATCTTACGAATCGAGTGTGTCATCCATACCTAGACAAGTTTGTCATTGTGTTTATCGATGACATCCTGATCTACTCCTGTAGCCGTGAAGAACATGGGAAGCACCTCAGGCTGATTCTTGAATTGCTCAAGAATGAACAGCTTTATGCAAAATTCTCTAAATGTGAGTTTTGGATATGTGGTGAACAAAGAGGGAATTCAAGTAGACCCGTCAAAGATCGAAGCCATTAGAAACTAGAAAATTCCTGAAACCCCTACTGAGATAAGGCGATTTCTTGGTTTAGCTGGATATTACCGAAGGTTTATTAAGGATTTCTCACAGATTGTGCAACCATTGACCGCTCTAACCAAGAAAAACGCGACCTTCACATGGGCGACGGAGCAGAATGAAGCATACAAGTTACTCAAGGAGAAACTGTGTAGTGCACCAATCCTCGCCCTACCTAAAGGCGTTGATGATTTTGTAGTTTATTGCGACGCCTCGCGTCAAGGACTTGGATGTGTGTTGATGCAGCGAGATAAAGTGATTGCTTACGCGTCCAGATTGTTGAATGAGCATGAGAGAAACTATACTACCCATGATCTGGAGCTGGGTGTCGTGGTGTTTTCTCTCAAGATATGGAGACACTACCTTTACGGTACCAAATGCGTCATCTACACCGACCATAAAAGTCTGCAACACATCCTTGAGCAAAAGATGCTAAATATGCTCCAGCGAAGGTGGGTAAAACTGCTGAGTGATTATGAATGCAAAATTCGCTACCACCTAGGAAAGGCCAATGTGGTGGCTGATGCCCTAAGCAGAAAGGAAAGGGAGAAACCCATTCGTGTTCGTGCTCTGAGAATGAGCGTGTATACCATACTTATCGCTAGATTGATAGAAGCACAAAAAGAAGCCTTGAGCAAGGATAAACTAGCAGAAGAAATGCTAACAGGAATGGAAAAACGTTTGGAATTGTGTAGTGACGGGATGTATAATCATGAGAGAAGAACCTGGATACCGAAACATGGGGGAATTAGAGAGATAGTCCTGGATGAAGCACACAAATCAAAATACTCCGTTCATCCTGGAAGGGACAAAATGTATCAGGATTTAAGGGCTCTTTTCTGGTGGCCCGGAATGAAGAAATCCATTGCTACCTATGTGGGGAAATGTCTGACGTGTGCAATGGTAAAGGTAGAGAACCAAAAGCCATCTGGAACCTTACAACAGCCTAAAATCCCGGAATGGAAATTGGATAACATTACTATGGATTTCGTTACAAAGTTGCCAAGAACTTTTCGTGGGCATGATGCAATCTGGGTAATAGTGGATAGGTTGTCCAAGTCGGCTCACTTCCTACCGATACGAGAAGTTTACAACTTACTGAAACTAGCGCGAATATACATTGATGAGATTGTAACAAGACATGGAGTGCCACTATCAATTATCTCCGACCGTGATAGTCGTTTCACTTCACGATTTTGGAAGTCTCTCCAGCAGGCTTTGGGACGCGACTTAACTTGAGCACTGCATACCACCCTCAGACCGATGGGCAAAGTGAAAGAACCATTCAAACGTTGGAGGACATGTTGAGAGCTTGCGTACTCGATTTCGGGGGAAGTTGGGATAATCACCTTCCTCTGGTGGAGTTTTCCTATAATAATAGTTATCACGCAAGTATAAAAGCAGCCCCATACGAAGCCCTATATGGCAGAAAGTGTCGTTCACCTTTGAGTTGGAATGAGATTGGTGATAGCCAAATTATGGGTCCTGATATTGTAATGGAAACCACGGACAAAGTGTTCAAGATTAAGGAGAGCAGCCCGAGATCGTCAAAAGAAGTACGCCGATAGAAGGCGAAAGCCCCTAGAATTTCAAGTGGGCGATAGAGTGATGCTAAAAGTGGCGCCATGGAAAGGCATGGTAAGATTTGACAAGAAGGGCAAGTTAAGCCCAAGATACATTGGACCATTTGAAATATTATCGAGAGTTGGCCCAACTTAAGGCTACCCCAAGAGTTGAGCTATGTACATGACACTTTTCATGTGTCCAACTTAAAGAAGTGTTTCGTTGATAAGGCCTTGGAACTCCCATTGAAAGATGCCAAAATCACTAACGAGTTGAAGTTTGTGGAAGAACCCATAGAGATCACCGACCGACTAGTCCAGAAACTCAGGCGAAGCCGGATACCCAAAGTGAAAGTAAGATGGAACTCTAGGCGAGGACCTAAATTCACATGGGAACGAGAAGATGTGATGAAGAAGGAGTATCCACACCTCTTTAAGCCCACTCGTTCAGAATCTAATTGAAGCTAAAATTTCAGGACGAAACTTCCTAAACGGTGGGTGAATGTAACAACTGACTCCTAGGTCCAACTCCCAGAATCTAATGTGATTTAGCATTGTATTATTGAATCATCTCATTTCATGTATGTATCTCCTTTTCTTTATGGTTAATGAATTTCTATGATTTATGCAACTTTGTTTGACTGTTGTTTGACATGTTTAAGCCTAGAATTAGTTTTTGAGGCTAGAAAATTCATTTAAATGGCCTTATCCCTTGAAATTTTTTTACATAAAATTTAAATCTAAGTCATCCTTATAAAATTTCCTCTAGGCGCACTAGAACTGTTTAGGCGCACGACAACTATTCGGGCGCATCTGGCAGTTAGGCGCATTTCCACTGTTTAGGCGCATGACAACTGTTCAGGCGCCCAGAAAGTGGACGTTTTTGGCCACACTTAGCATTTTAAAATGTCCAAACCCTTCTAGAAGCTTTTGACCCTTATGCGCACCTCCAAACCATCCAATGCATGGATTGTTGCCATGCATTCGGCCGTTCCACCCTCCAACCACACCACTCCTCGGTTTTTATTAACCCGAATCCACACTCCACCAAAATTCTTATTTCCTTTCAAAAACCAAATTCCCCATTTCATTTCACTCTTTCACAACCTCTCGAAATCTCTCTCTCTCTCTCGGCAAACATTGCAACCGAACCCGAGAACTTTTCAGCCTTCAATGAAGCAATAGCAAGATTTTCAAGCCTCAAGACTCTCGAAACATCAACTCTCGCACCCCCCTGATTCGTTCTAAACTCGGAACATCTTGTGTGTAAGCTTTCTTGCCCCCGAACAAAACTATTATTGTTGTTTTCCCTACCTTTCCTTCCTTGAAACCCTCTTTCTTGTTTAAAGGCAGGAACCTATGACCAAGCTAATTGTTTTGTGTGACTTTCAAATCTACAAG
This sequence comes from Flaveria sonorensis, assembly GCA_025506505.1. NCBI lineage: Eukaryota > Viridiplantae > Streptophyta > Magnoliopsida > Asterales > Asteraceae > Flaveria > Flaveria sonorensis. Next base: position 664,554 of record CM046427.1, read on the forward strand.
AGGTACACTTTCCTTCATACATGTTTACCTTGCATTATTGCCATGAATCTACCGAAAGACCTCTTTCATGGGTCTTTGGGGCCATCCAACCATCAGCCACGACTCTAACCCCCTTATTCCACACTTAAAAACTTGTTTAAAACACCTTATAATCATTTCTATAACCTGGGCATACCGATTTTCAAAAAAAAATTAGTTGTTTAAACCTAGAAATTCATGTTACACACGTGTAAATGATGACTTATGTGCCCAACCATGACCTTGTTACCTTAGGTTGCTATGCTCGTGGGTATGATCTGAAATTTCTGAATGTTTTTTATGCTAAAAGGATATTATTATGGGTAGGATGATTTGGTATGGTGTTATGGATTTTAGAATCATGTTTTAGGACCCGAATAGGTGATTGTAGTACTTTGACATGGCCTAATTCATAACAAACTATTAGAAACTAAAATTTTCAGGCCCTAAAAACTATTAAAAAAGTGGCTAAAACCAGACTTGGTGAAATTTTGGGTTAACATGTTAATTCTATGAACTTACTTGGCTTAAACGGGTCATATTACGCCAAAAACCCAAACTTTCCTAAAAAGGAAACTTTTTGACATAAATTTCTAAGGGATGTGGTCATATGTACTTTTAAACATCAATTACCCTTGATTACACTCCTAATAGTCTAAGAATCTATAGCTTATATATGTATCTTGCTCTTAGGGTGCTAGGACCTGAATCTATCTGTGATTGAAGAATCTTTTATCTGCTCAAGGTGAGTTTCTTATTTCCCCTTTTTTTACTACTATTTTAGGGTGAAACATGCTCTGTTTGAACTAAACTTTATTAGATACCATTATACGATGCTATTGTATGTTATGGCTATTGTTAGAACCTGCATCCTTGTATCACAATCATTAATTCTATGTGAACCGCTTGATTATATGGGTAGATCTACTTGGGGAATCCCCCACGTACAGTGCCTTCCGATGAGAAGGGTACCACACTGAGATCCTGTGGGGTCGTTGCGACATGTAACAGGTTTTATAAGATACTATGGTGTACCAATCGGCAGGTATAGTACGCCTTTTGAGGCTCAGTTTCCCTCTATGGGATTACCGGCAACACAAGTTTAGAAGAGGCTAGCCGGGGCTGAGTGCAGGGTTGATTTGTGATCCCACAACTGTGATACTATGCTTTTTAAACTATACTATGGTGAACCCTTTTGTTTTTGAACTTCAAGTACTTGTACTCACCAACTTTTTAGTTGACACAAAATCTTTTTGAGCATGTTTCAGGTAATCCTCGTTGAGCTTGGACCATATGAAAGACTCCAAAGATGACTTAGCACCGTGACTACCTAAATGGCATTACTAGGATTTTTAAATCATTTGAACATTCAGTTTTTAATATGTATGTTTTGGGATAGTATTGTATTGGATGCTTCTATTGTTAGGGTTTGACTGTGTTAACCCAAATAACATTGATGTAATGTAATGCCATTATGATTTCTCTCCTTGTACGCTCTTGTGTGGTTCTGTTTCCGCTGCCATGTATGTTGCTAGTCTGAGACGTCCCACCCTCTTCTGGGCTCGGGGTGTGACATACGGTGTAGGCGACGGGCCACGGAAGCTGTCATTTCTCTCTCTACGAATGAACCGAAGAGGCAACAGGAAGGCGTCTCCCCCTTTTTAGTCTCAATAAAGACATTTGGGGGAGGGAGAAAAACATAAACTTTACAAACTCCTGTGGCCAAAACATAACACTCACATCTACCCTATTCCTTTAACTTCCTTTATAAATATATAGGGTAATTTGATTAACTTTTTACATCCCTCAGATGCACAAAAAACTATTTTTTTCTAAAAATAGTACCTTTTTTAGATGTGTGATGACAAGAGAGGTTTTTCTTGTTGTGTAATGACAATTAGGGTACCCGCCCTTGGCAAGGGCAGGTTCTGACTCATTGGACATGCACCCGTTCAAGATTCACCTGGTTTTTGTCTTTTTCTTAGAACTCGCTTATGGGAGGGGCGAGTTCTTAAAAACTACTGAACCATCCCATCAATGATACACAACAACTCATATGTATTTGTCTTTTTTTAGAACTCGCCCATGGGAGGAGCGAGTTCTCAAAAAGCTATTGTCAAGTCAAATCAACTGAGAAAGTAAATGTGAAAATAAATGTTATCATAACCGGTGAACATATTCTAATTTCAACTACGACAATAATCACATCAATTAATTCAGCCACCTCATTCAATATATGGAGCCAAACATTATTCTTATATAAACCTGTAAAACATTCCAAACGAATAGTCAAATACAAAAAGTTTCATTCGTATATTACACACAAATATGAGTTGAAGAATTATATCAGGTCCACTTAATAAAGAGTTGTTATTTTTAAGTGGTCAACATAGAGCTGATTATTATTTTCGAGACCAAGAAAGCGATGAAGTAATATTACATGTTAGACGGGATGATAAAGGTTTCTGGGATCACATTGATGAAGAGCCTATCCCAGATAATGTTATGAGGTATATCAGATTGGCTGGTTTTGCTAGTGTGATCGAGTGCGGTCATCGCAAACTCGATCGTGGACTTATCTCCGCTTTGGTAGAGAGATGGAGGCAAGAGACACACACATTTCACTTGCCGGTTGGAGAAACTACAATAACCCTTCAAGATGTACAAGTTTTATGGGGTTTACCGGTTGAGGGTGATGTTGTTTCTGGCAGTGATCATATTATGAATGCAACCGAAATTTTAATGAGGTTTGAATATTTGACGGGCTCTACACTCGCTACACGTGCTGTAAGTGGTTACAAATTAAACCTACCATTTATTTTAGAGGAAATAAACAAACCCTTCCCTAATAACGCCACCGACTTTCAGTGTATCCAACGAGCTAGATTGATAATATATTATATGATTGGTGTAACTTTATTTCCTGATACTTCTAGCAACTGGGTGTATATAAATTATTTAAACCATATAGAAAAGTTAAATGAGTATGGTAGGTTTAGTTGGGAAAGTGCAGTTTTGGCATGTTTATATAGACAACTATGCAATGCAACAAATATTACATTTCGAGAGGTTTGTGGCTCCTTATTCTTGTTGCAATTATGGGTGTGAGAAAGATTACCTACTATGTGTCCACGAAATATTCACCCTGTTGATTTCAGATTACCATACGGTGCACAGTATGTGAAAATAAAATTCTATAAGTTGGTTATTTTCTGGTATTCTTATATTCTTCTATTTAACCGGGTTTATTTTGAAACTTGATAAAGATGGCGGGGTGAACTAAGTTATCTAAACACCACTCCACATTATTTGAGCGTGTATCGTTCCCAACTACATTCATTAACCAAGGCCATGGTATTAACTTTATACTAATATTATTTTGTATAATTTAGCATTGTGAAAACATTCTAATTAACTCTTTATTTTTTATACGAGGCCTTATGATAATATTATCCACCGTCTTCCTACAATTTGTACAAATGGACATCAAATTTGGAGAAGTGACACGTACCTCGTATGTTAGGAAGTTGTTGAACCCCACATTCCAAGTAGAGTTCTAAGACAATTTGAAATGTTTCAACCGATTCCTACAAGTGTCCTACTAACCCAAGAGCAACACATACAACTACATTTTATTGCTCGTAAAGACAGGAGAAATAAAAACTGGATAGAAAAACATAATTTCTATGTTCAAGCATGGAGGTCTCGACATAGTACATGCCAACACGGATTTCTTTTGGCTCTTCGTTCCATATATCAACAGCTTTATAATCTCTTAATTCCTAAGGATCTTTTGAATAGTTCACCTCCCCTTAAGATCCTGGATTAACCCCAGAATTCTGATGGTCTAGAACTTCATAACCGTTGCTATCATCATCACTAGATTCTTCATGTGACAGAATTGCTTCAGTATCTTCACTGCTGTGTGAAATACCATCATCTAACTTATCAAAACCTTCATTATCATCGTCATGCCTATCAACATTTTCAAGGTTGTAACTATATGATGGATCAACTTGATGATAAGAAACATATTTTGAGTTAGTATTGCTTGACGGACCGACTTGATGATTGCATTATTGGACAGACATTTTCGGCTTAATGATAACTTAAAGATTTCCTTGGAAATTTTTTACATTTTCTCCCAAATAACACAACACTTCTACACTTGAGTCGTTGAAAATTTCAGAAATTTGAGAAAAACCACCATATGAGTAATATAATTTGAATTTTAAATTATAATACTCCTTTTGAACTTCAAGAGGAACAAAAATTAAATCAACAAATTCTTCGTATGACACTCTATGATAAAATATAATAGTTGAACTTCTCGTACAATCATCACACGTAATATTTCCATTTTCAAATAAAATATTACCACCCCAAAGTAATTGTAAGAAGTATGGTCGAGACATAATAATAAATGAGTTTTAGTATAGTTTTAATGAGTTATGAGAAAAAGGGAATGAAAGAATTTATAGTGTTCTTCGTCTTGAATAATTGAGCACGATACACAACAAAGATTTTTGAGAACCGAGTTCTAGGAAATAGCCAAATGCATGTGACTTGACTTGACTTCCCGTGTATCGATGACTTGCCGTGCATCAGTGATGTGATGTGTCAGCTTTTTAAGAACTCGCCCCCCCATGGGCGAGTTTTAAGAAAAAGACAAAACCCCTACGAATCTTGAACGGGTGCATTAACCAATGAGTCAGAACCCGCCATTATCAAGGGCGGGTACCCTACTTGTCATAACTCAAAAAAGAAATACCCCCTTGTCACCACACATCTTTACAAAATACTATTTTTAAAAAAAATTCCGAAAAACTACATGGTTTAATTTCATTTCGAGTATATGTGGCCTTGAGGGTGGGTGGGATGGGCTATCGCTCGGGGTCCAATCTCCTTAGGGACCCAAAATTAAAAAATATATATTGCACATGTATGTATATTAAAAAAATCTATAGGTAATCAACAAACTCAATAATAATTTAATTATTTTAGCATATTAAACCTTAGGGTCCCATTATCATTTTAATTAGTTTAGTCTATTACCATTTATCTAATTTAAACCAATTCTAAAAACACTAGGAGATACTCATGGTTCACTTAAGTAAATTAAATTAATTTGCTACAATACCTTTGTTTACTGATATAACACTTATTGTTGTATTACCGTTTTTTACATACGGCTTATTAACCTTATATTTTAAGGGATCAGTTTTCTTTACATGTTCAGGACCCAAAATTTTTTGAAGATTCTTAGGAACACCCTGGTTTCGAGAAAGGTAAACATATGGGCATGGCGAATTTTGTTATATAGACTCATTAACAACATGTGAAACAAAAGTGCTATGTATCATCTTTTATTAGCATTGTATTATTAAAACATAACTCATTAATAACATGTGAAACAAAACATATCATTTGAACCATCCAATGACTTTGAAGAAAGAAAGTGAAACTCCACACCAATGCTTTATTGAAAGTGAGACAATTAGGCAACCATCTCTATTTGTTTAACTGATGTAATACATCGGATCAGGCAACTTGAACGTTCGATTACCCGCATGGACTCCAAGTAGATCGGTCCATTGATCGCCCATGTTTCCCCAAATTCGATAACCGCTTTCAACTAACATGGTCCTCTTCTCGGACTTGTAAGCTATAGCTGAGCTTCCCCATTCCGACTTTCCCCTGTGATCATACGCGAATTCAAATTCATGTATCGCGTAATCATATCCACAAGACCATAACACATTTGTGTAGACATATGTCATAAAATAATTATATATTTCAATATTTATAATTCGATTGATCCATTTTGATATATATAGATTGTTTCCTTAACAGGACCAGTCGGTTGAACTGGAACCGAAGGGTCAAATGATTGTTTAAATTGACTAGTCGGTTAAACTAGGAATCGAAAGGTCAAATGGTTTTTACTGGAACAAGTGAAACCAGAGTACCAGACAGTTTTCTTTTAACACATTCAATACTTGTAAAACCTTTTTAAAATTTTAAATTAGTTATGACATCATCTAGTTTTTAAAACAGTTTAAAAGACATACAGATCAATTCGATTTCTAATTAGTTTCGCTTCTTAAAATAAAGTTTTACTTGGGTAGTTAAAGTGCTTTTCCCCATTATGGTATATTATTATTTCACAATAATATGAAATCATTGGAGAGGTTAATTCGCTTACTTGAGGATGAGCTTCTCCCACTTGTAATATCCGACTTTCTGTAGATTAGAAATCCTTGCTTTTTCAAAAGCTTCGTTTGTTCCGGTCAAGAATATAATCTTGAAACCGAGTCGAACCAACCTTTCGTATAACTTCAACGCACCAGGCACCGGTGGCGCCACCCCTTGTGCTACCCACTCATCAAATGAGGTCTCGTTATATGGCACCGACCTGCACCCATCGAATAGTAAAGATATTATGTTACACCATTTGTCGTCTGGAATATTATAAGCTATATTTAAGATCGATTCACTAAAAGCTAGAATTGAATAGAGCCTAAACAAGCTTTAGTCTATACTGAGGCTCATTTTAAAACACGCTCGAGCTTCACATTTTTAGCTTGACTAAGCACGTGATTTTAAACAAGACTCCTATTTATATATCTTTTCTTTAATAATAATAATATCTACATAATAATCACTATTATATATAAATTATGAAAAAGTAAAAAATATATATGTGCTATATATGCATATTATAGTTATATAGATACGTGTGTATATAACTATAAATGTGTATAAGTAAAACATTAAATAAAAAATGAGTCAGACTCAGAATTTAAAAACTAATCATGACTCAGGTTCTCGCTTTAGAAATAAAGTAAAAAAAGCAAATCAAGTTTAAACTTATGCATTTTTTGAGTTAATTGAGTCAAGCTTGAACCTAGCTTTACTCATTTACATTGGTGTTATGTCAATAAAACTTATAAATAAAAAAAAAATAAGTCATGGTTACCCAAATGCGACGTCGGATCGGGCAAAATAAGGTATGTTGGAGAGGGTGGTTTCGTCAATATCAAATATCCAAACGTCTTTGCCATCTCCTACGAGCTTAAGCGTTTTAGCATAGGTATAAGCAGCTTCAGCCACCATGATACAATCTTCCCGGTACTGTTTTCCTAACATGTAATGACCGATGTACCCCTCACATGATTTCGGGACCAATTTCCATTCTTGAATATTGTTAGTCTCCACGGCTAGCCTCCAACTCACGCAATCGAGACTAAGGACCGGGAAGCCAGATGAGCCCGAATGTGATCGAAGTTGGTGTATTTGGTTGCTGGTTGTGATGGAAGTTGCACTAGGAGTTATGAATATTAGAAGTAGAAATATAAAGGAGAAGCAAAATGTTACCTCCATTGATGTTGTTATATTTTTGCTTTTAGGCAATGAATAAAATTATATAATGGTTTAAATTTATAGGAGAAGATGTGTATAATAATCCAATTTTAAAGAATCTTTTTTCTAGATAAATAATAAAATGGGGAAAACCATTGGAGAATCCTAGGGAAAACTTCTATTTGATGGTGTTTATTTGCTTTCTTGGTGACAAAACAAGTAATCTTTCCTCATATTAATTCTATAAAATTAAACATGTTGTGTCTATTATTTGTTCTTATTGTTTTTCGGTAACAACCTCTATTTTCTAAAGGTAGTTGATATTAAGAAAAAAACTTTAAACATGTTATCAGCTAAAGTTTCAAGTTGAATTTCTACCTATAAACCATTATAAATAGATATATTAGTTGGCTGTGACTTCTGTCAACGATTAATAAAATTAACTATATATGTATGTCATGAATATAAGTTTAAACACCACCTGGTTAAGTGTGTCAAGTTAGTTTTCAGATCTCTCTAATAACTAAGTTTGCTTTTATTTTTTGTATTTTTTATCATTTAATACTATCATTTATTTGGTAACTGATTATTAGATGTAACTTGTAAAAATGAGTGGTCGAAACATAAGCCCATCTAGAATTGAACTAATTGATTAAGATCTTTAAGAAAACATAGCATGTAAGGTTGTTTTAAACATGAGGAGACTCCATATCCGTAGTTATAATCCAAGTTAAGTTAGCATTGAAGAAAGGCCCGCATAGAAACTCAATGATAATCACTTTACACTTCGTCCATGGTAAGTAAACTACTTTTTTTAATACTTGTAGAGTTGTAGGTCTCTTTTATTTGAAGCATATGCAAGTGATTTTATGAATCTATTTAAACGGTAACATACACCATTAAACCATTTGTCTACCATACATGCCCATTAGCTAACATTGACAATAACAATAATTAACCGTTTGATACTTTTGCATCATCTAATCAAACATTTTTTAAGCAAACAACTTCTAGATATGTTGCCATTGTCATTGTCAAATTGTGAAGACCATTATACATGATACATGATACATGATGATGCTACATTTCATCAAACACCTAGTAGGTATTTATCCAATGTATCACATAAACATTGTTGTTCGATAGCCATTAATAGAAAAGCATATGCCTGATATCCACTCTCAAGGTCTTTTGATACATCTACTCGAAATAGTACTTCAAAAACATCAGTTCTATGAAACTTCCAAATGTCAAATGCTCAATTGCTTCCATAGTTAAAACGTTGAGTTATAAGGTCAACGATGAGGATACAAGAGGTAATGATTTAGATGAACGTGAAAATTTTGGAGGCCCTAACAAAATTGAGGGCCCCAAGCTAAGGTCAAGTTTGTATGCTTTAAAAAATCAATATGGTTAAGTTTCTTACAAACCTAGTTGTTAGAATTAGGAGTTTTGTTATCGAATCCGATCTGAAAAAATAGAAATTCGATTCAATAAGATTTGAGTCAAAAATCATCGATTCAAAATTCAGTTTGAATTTTCAAATTAAATTTGATTCAAAGTCTATTATATCGAATCTAATTTCATTTTTGTGATTTTCAAATTGATTTAGAATTATAATTATAATCTAAATAATAATTATTTTTAAATTATTCATAATTAGTTATGTGTCAAAATTTAGCTTCTTAGATTTTATAATATGATTGAGGGTAGCGAAGCCCCAAACCCAATTAACTTTACCCATTTACAATTCCAACTTTTAAGGTACTTATTTGGTACTTAGATTGTTTTGGATGTTGCTCCTTACTCCTTTATTTTAAAAGTTTTTTTTTATTATTTTACTTGTTTGAAATTGAATTTTCCTTGTTAGATTTTGATCTTTTGAAATTTAGATGTTTTAAAATTATATTAAATTTGGAAATGGAATTAATTTAAACTTTTATTTATTAATCTCAAATCAACTCAACTTGAATTTGAAGAGAATTCGAATCTTAAATCGAATTGAATTCTAACTTTGGCTTAAATCCAAACTTTAAATTCGACTTAAGTTTGAATTTGAAATTCGAATCAGGTTATTGAACTTGTTTCGAATCCAAACCAAATTTAAATTCAAAATAATTTTTTTAAAATTCGAGTTATCAGATAAACATTCTTAGAGTCTGTTTGGTAAGGGGTAATGGAATGTACGACGGAAAGAACTGTACAATGTAATGGAATGGGCAAATGATTGAAATTAAAAATTCTATTCTATTGTCTTGTTTGGTTACCCAATAACAATGAAATAAATCATAACTTTATGTTGTTTGGTGGGTAAGAAAAGAGTAAGGAATGTAATAAAGTGGTGGCGTTGGTGGTGGTGATGGTGTTGGTGGTGGCGATGGGTGGTGGTAGGTGGTGGCAATGGGTTGTAGTGTGTAGTAGTAGTGGCTGGTGGTGGTGGGTGGTAGTAGTGGCGGCGATGGATGGTTGTGGTGTTAGCCGGTTATGGAAGGGGTCGTGGTAGTGGTTGTGGAGGTTCGGTGGGTGGTGGGTGGTGGTGGCGATGGCGGTGGAGGTTTTGGTGGGTGGTGGTGGAGGGGTGGTTGGTGGTAAGTGGTGGCGGTGGGTGTGGTTGTGGAGGGTGGGGGTGTTGGTGGTAAGTGGTAGTGGTGGATGGTGGTGGTAGCCGGTGGTGGAGGGTTGTGATGGTGGTGGCCCATTATAAAGGGGGTGTTGGTGGTAATGATTATGGAGGTTTGGTGGGTGGTGGTTGGTAGTGGCGGTAGTGGTTGGTGGTGGCGATGGTTGGTGAGTGTACTGGTGGTGGTGTTGGTTGTTGGTGGCAGTGCTTGGTGGTGACAATGGTTCTGGGTTGTGGCAGCGGGCTATCGGCAGTGGTGGTGAGTGGTGGTGGGTGGTGGTGATGGTGGTGGTGGGTGGTGGTGATAGTGGCGGTGGTGGTGAGGATTGTTGGTGGTGAGGATTGTTGGTGGTGGTGGTGGGAATGGATGGTGGAAGAAGTAAAGGAATGGAAAAAAACAATGAGTGGATGAATGATTTTGGTGTGTTTAGAGAAAATGAGATCATTTCGTAATTGACGATTCCATTCCATTGATCAAGCAAACACTCATTTTTTCCATTCTCTTGTAATGATCCATTCCATTCCTTTTGTCATTCCAGCGTACCAAACACTACCTTAGTTAGAATGTACATAATTAAAGATGAACTTCAAGTTTAATAAGATTTAAAAATATAAAATATCAACATGAAATATTAATAGTTGGGTGTCACTAGGCTTGCTTTAGTGGGCCGGCCACATATCTATTTCATGAGTCCAGCAGCCAATCAAACACACAAGCTACACAACTGATTAAGAAGAGCTAGACGACCTAGTATATGAAAATGAATATATGATGGTGAGATGGGTAGTATTTAGCCGTCTAAAAAAAGATAATGTAATATTTAAGTCAATTAATTAAAGAGATACATTGATTTAGTGGTCTAGTGATATAGTGTTTGCCAAATATAAAAATGATATGAGTTTAAGTTTTTATAAGTGTAAAGATAGATGGTAAAAAAAAAAACGAAAAACAAAAACCTTGTTAGCAAAGATGAAAGATATAAAATTAATTGCATTTATCTTGTGTTGGTAAACTTAGATAGTTTTGTAATACAATTTTTTATTAGGTTTTAAAGTGGCATATAATAACGGGTGAGATATGTATTTGTTGAATTTATAATATTTAGAGTTAAATGTATTAAGGTTTTATATAAATTATCATTTGAATCCAAAAGTTTAAATTTTGTCATTTGCATCCAAAAGTTTCAGAAAAAATTATCATTTGAATCCACTTAACTACTCCTAATTAACGGCGTTAAGTTTTTCCATTAAGTTTCTTAAATTAGAGGTATTTTAGTCAAAACAATTACAAAATACAAAATCTTCTATACGTAATAAGTTTTTGGCGTTTAGTATCCTTTGATAATCACCGTTGCGGATTTAATTTACCAGGAATGATATGTCAGTATTTTTTTCATTTCATGAAGGAAGACATCTCTGAACATCATATTATATAAAATAAAATATAAGTATAACTAACTAAAAGTGATTCATTTTTAACTTTATAAACATACAAAACAAAAATATATATAAAAAAATAAACAGGTCATATAATATAAATTATTTGAATCATAACCATAAAGACAGATTATCATAAAAGTATAAGAACAATTAATAATATGACATTAACTGCCCATAAATAATAATCATAAAACATCAATCACCGTAACCATAATTAATCTTTAAACCAAAGAAATTTATATTTAATTAAACAGCCAAAAGTAACACGACTACTAAACCAAAATACATTAACAAGACAAAACAATAAAATATTATTATAAAGTCAAATCATAACTGCAATTATCAAAAGAGGCTAAACATATAAAACCCTTACGTGAGTTGGTTCTTTATTTTGTAATTAAAATAACTCTTATGTTGAAAACTTAACAGAAAAAATTAACCGTGTTAGTTAGGTGTAGCCAAATGGATTCAAATAGCAATTTTAATGAAATCAGGTACGTAAAACGCATTTAACTCTAATTTTTAAGTTGGCAAAAGTTTTATCGTATTGAGCTTTATTAAATAAAATTATATTTATACTAATTATTAACTTTTATATGCATTATGGTTTGTATTATTTGATTTAGTTGATTGTATTCATTTTTTTAATTTTAACTTTTTTATTTTAACCTAATACTTTTACACCTTATACAATTTAGCCCTAATATTTTTTTACTTTCAACTTTGGTCTCCTATACTTAACATATTTTACAAATATTTCGTTTTACATTTCGATCTAAATTTTAGAAGTTAACACGTTGCAACATGTGTGTGTGGTACAATGTTTTTATGCTTATTTTTCCCATGTTTAACGACTCTGTCACAACACACTACTCTTAGATCGACTTACTTATAGTTTTATATGTTTTATGTTTCAACTGCGTGATTTAACATTTTTATGTCTACATTCCATTCATATATTTTTAATTTTTTATTTTTTGGTAATACAAGTTTTTTCGGTGTTGATGGGTACCGGTGGTTGTGTGCCATTAGTGCTACTTGGCACGGTTTTACATCTCCGGCTGCAATGCTAGGGCTTACTACTAATAATTCAGTAATTTCCAAAATCTAAATAAGTGATTTCATTATTTTATAAATATGTAAAAAATATTGATTTTATAATTACTACTTGAAAACCAATCAAGTTTAATAATTTTAATAAATCCAATAAAAGAATAATCAACATCGCTAGAAATATATTTTTCATCTCTATCCATATAATTATACTAAAAATCATTATTTTTTCTCTTTTCTTTTCAATTAAATAATATATTTTATACATTTATCATTACATTTCATTTCTACTCCATTCACAACCACTTTTAAAAATATTAAAATGTTTATAGAGATTTAAATAATGATTCCCCAAATATACCTATGAACAATAATTTTTTTCTCTGTTCTCTATGATATACTCACACATTTTAAAGAATCTATCGTGCCTCTTAGTCATGTATGTTTCTCTATTAGTTGAAACGAACTTAGCTTTTTAGAAGATTGATTAAGGTATAGATATATGATTATGCTTCTTATTAGATGGTTTAGATATTTTTTGTTGTGTTCATGTAATTAGACTAGAATTTTACCCCGCGCGATGCCGCGGGTTTGCTAATTTCCTTTCGTACGTTGCGGAAGAAAAATCTAAAGTTGTGGTAATTTGGTTCCGAAAGCAGTTATTAAACGGTATTGATGTTTTTATTCGATATCGTTTTTATTTTTAAGATGCTAATACATTACCGTTAATTGATTTAACTCACGATGCTAACAAAGACCATATTTTGTATACAACATTGTTTTTAATAAAAACTATGTCCCTAGGTCAATAAAAAACTAAACACAATCATAAAAGAAGTTTTTTTTAAGTTAAAGAATGAAATTTTTTGAAAAAATAAATTCAAATTAGTAAAAAGTTTAACTGGTTATAAACATATATTATTTATATAATAAGAATAAATTTAAAACCTCAGAAAATGTAAAAGGGTAGAGTTAAAACTTTAGAGCTAAATCTCAAAATTTAAAAAGTCAAGAGCCAAAATTATAAATGTGGTAATCTCAAAACGCAGTTACCGATGACGTAAATATTAATTCCAAAAGTAGCCATATATGAACCTTGCTTATACATTTAGTCCTCAAAAAATCAAAAAACCTTGAAACCATTCTAACCAAAACACCCCTAAATCTCCTGATACCAGATCCACTGTCGGCCTGCTCCTCCGCCATGACTGCCACCCCCCACTTTTCGTGCATTCGTATCTCGACTCCATGAGTCCACCGGACGCAGCATCTCGCATCGAGTGAACTGCATCACGTTACTCTCCGTTGTGCTCATGATTTCACTTGTTTTGTAACCATCGTCTCTGTCATCGCGAAGCACCCAACGCCACCTTTCGTACTATGCTATTAATATTGTAAATCACCTATAGGCACCGACCAAATGTTTTAATATATATCATAATATTTGCATGTTTAAATATTACTTTTTTTTTAATCCCTGAGTTTTTGTCGCTATATGGTCTCTAATGCATGTTAGTTACTTAACATTTTTGTATTCATTGATTTATTTATTATCACTATTTTCATTATATAACAGTTTTGCATACCGGAATATTGGATCTTTAGTATATAGTTAGCGCATTCATAGTATGTTTTTTATATTTATGTGAGTATGTTTTTTATATTTTAAGAAATGGTTGTAAGTAATTGTGAGTAGAAGATAGAGAAAAATTACAATCATTTGTATATTTGGGTTATTACTGTTTAACCCTTATAAATTTTTTAATATTTTTAAAAATGATTGTTAGTGGAGGAGAGAGAAAAAGTAATGATAAAAGTATTAAAAATATTGTTTAGAGTAAATTGTTATTTTCGTTTCTTGAGATATGGTGCAATTTGTCATTTTCATCTAAAAATACTTTTTTCTCCTATGTGTCCCTGACATTTAAAAAACTTGTAATTTTAATTTATTTTCGCTAACCCGTTAATTTACCTGTTAAGTAGTCATCATGTGCACATCATGTGAGAGGCATTGAGGTACTTTTGCACATCACTAGGAAAAAAGAAAACATAAATAAACATTATTCAATTTTCCCGAATATTCAAACATTATTAGATTGTTTTTAATATTCAAAGTTGATGTCCATTTAACGGGTAAAACAAACGGAATTAATGAAAGTGAATGGAAATGACAAGTTTTCAGAATGTCAGGTGATGTAAGGGGTTTGGAATGATGTTTATCATGGATAAGTGGTTAACTTTAATGTATTTAATGTGTTTAAGTAGTAGAAATTGTATGGAATAAGTTAACTACGAAGATTGGTGTTTTATAGGTAAAACGCAATGATTTGATGTGGCTTGGAGAATGCACATGGATAATAAACGAAGATCATGATAGATGAGGTGATAGAGAATTTAATTACGAGAATGTGGCCGCAAACGGGGACGGAAACGGAGTCCAAATGAAGAAGTTACGAAGAAAATAAGAATCGGATAAAAGCTGTCCACCATGACTTATGGTGGAAGATGACCTACGGTGGCCTGAAAGTATCTGGAACAGAAAGCCCCAACCGTGAGTTACGGTGGTCACATGACCTACGGTACACGGCGCGCTGAAATCACTTATAAGATGGAAAAATAAGGTTTTGAGATCTATCTTTCATTCCAAGCCGTCCCCAAGTCCCAGGAACGACCCCAAGTGATCCAAAAGGCTCCCTGGAGGCAATTTCAAGGCTCAAGATTGTATTTTTATCATTCGGTTTGAATCTTTAATGTTAGATACAATGTTTACATTGGATTTTGATTTGTTGTTTTTCATTATCATGCCTAGCTAATCCACTTGTAATCTTCTTCGGGTAGTAAGGTTATACTATGACTTATTCTTGATGGTTTGTGGTTGAGTTAATGTTTGAACATGATAGTTTAATCCGAGTAACATTATTTATTGGTTGAAGATTCTAAAATATGTGTGTTGCTTTCAATTCAATTGTTCCATTTTGATTGTTTTAGATTTCTTTTCATCTGGAAACATCAATGTTGGATGGAATTGGGTATCACAAACATAGGATATGATTCGAGTAGTTCTATAACAACAGTCTCATTCAATCTATTGTCCTTACCCAAATCGACCTGTTTATGTTTATATGACCATTATTAACTATCGAAGCAAGTCTAAGTAGTAAACCTGAACACAGAGAGGATTACCCTTTCTCATTCAATCTATTGTCGTTACTTTTCACGATTAGTTATTTTACAAATTTTTTGTAATCAAACTACAAACTTTTGAATTTGGACCACATTTTCCACATATTCCCTGTGGATTGACCCGACTTACCCTAGCTATCTTAGGTGAGTTTAGACCATTATAAAGTGTTTTTTATTAGGCCTGACAACCCGCATCATCAGGGACACAGAGTGAAAAAATAAAGTTTTTGGATGAAAACGGAGGTAGCCACTCGGCCGGTAACTAGGTGACGGATTTCTATTGGTTACAGGAAGTTGAACGCTGCAACTTCCAAGGACTATTTCCCGTTACCTTTAATTGACCAAATTGTTAAAAAAATTAGCGGGTCAAAAATATTACTGTTTTCTGGATTGGTATTCGGGTTATAACCAAATAGCAATTCATCCGGATGATCAACATAAGACAACATTCACTTGTCCGTATGGTACTTTCGCATTTAGGCGGATGCCATTTGGCTTGTGCAATGCTCCCGCCACCTTTCAGAGGTGCATGATGAGTATCTTTTCAGATATGGTGGGGGATTCTATGGAGATCTTCGTGGATGATTTTTCCATTTCTTCAACATCTTTTGAGTCGTGTTTAAATCAATTACAAAAATTTTTAAAAAGATGTGTTGACTCGAACTTGATCCTTAGTTGGAAAAAGAGCCATTTTATGGATCAAAAAGGTATCGTGTTGGGACATGTTATCTCAAGCAAGGAGATAGAGGTTGATAAGGGAAATGTGTAGGTTATATCCGCTCTGCCACCACCAACAAATATCAAAGGGATTAGGTCATTTTTAGGACACGCGGGTTTTTATAGGCGATTCATTAAAAATTTCAGTGTAATAGCAAAGCCACTGTGCAACTTGCTTCTAAAAGATGTACATTTTAACTTTGATGATGAATTTTTAAAAGCGTTTAACATTTTAAAAGAAAAGTAGGTGGAGGCCCCAATTTTGCAATCACCGAATTGGTCACTTCCTTTTGAAATCATGTGTGACGCTAGTGATTTTGCAGTTGGGGTTGTGTTGGGTCAACGAATGGATAAAAAACCGGTGGCTATTTATTATGCAAGTAAAACTCTTTCTGATGCTCAATTGAATTACACAACCACATAAAAAGAATTACTTACAGTTGTCTATGCTTTAGACAAGTTTTCTTCTTACATTTGGAGTAGTAAGATTATTGTATATTCAGACCATTCTGCTGTCAGGTACTTAATGGATAAGAAAAATGCCAAGCCCCGGTTAATTAGATGGATTTTGCTTTTCCAGGAGTTTGATTTGGAGATCAGGAATAAAAATGGGAAAGACAATGTGGTGGCAGACCATTTGTCGAGGATCATTCATGAGATGGATGATCATGAATTGGAAATCACTGAATCGTTTCCTGATAAACAATTGTTGTTAGTTTCTACTTTGCCTTCTGATCTGTGGTATGCTTATTATGTTAATTATTGTGTTGCAGGTACCATTCCCGAGCATTGACCGAAGACAAAGAAGAAGCACTTCACCTCCCGAGCTAAGTTTTATTTTTGGGAGGACTCAAATTTATTCAAGATTGGAGGCGATCAACTGATCCGGAGATGTGTGCTAGATGAAGAGATTCCCTTTGTGCTTCAGCTTGCTCATGCATCTACATGTGGGGGCTACTTTAGTGGCCAGAAAACAGGGCAAAGAGTTTTAGCTTGTGGCCTATTTTGGCCAACAATTTTTAAAGATGCTTATGAGTTTGCTAAAACTTGTACAAATTGCCAACAAATGGGCAGTATTGCTAAACCGGATGAGATGCCCACGCAGCCGATTCTGGTGGTAGACATTTTTTATGTCTGGGGAATTGACTTCATGGGACCATTTCCCATTTCTTATGGCAATTTGTACATTTTATTAGCAGTTGACTATGTGTCATAGTGGGTCGAAGCTATTGCCACAAAGAACAATGATCATAGTGTTGTGTGCAAATTTGTTCAAGCCAATATTTTCACTCGATATGGGGTGCCCTGTGTGATCATAAATGATGGGGGATCATATTTCAAGAATTTTAATTTTAGTAAATTGCTTAAGAGGTATGGTTTTGACCACCGGATTCCCACACCTTATCATCCACAAACTAGTGGCCAGGTGGAGGTGTCAAATCGGCAAATTAAGAAAATCTTACAAAAGATAGTATGACCTGACCGCAAGGATTGGTCCAACAAATTGAATGACACTTTATGGTCATGTTGTACTGCTTATAAAACACCGATTGGTACCACCCCTTACCGGTTGGTTTACAGGAAAGGTTATCATTTGCCCTTAGAGTTAGCTCATCGTGCATTATGGGCCATTAAGGAGGCTAACTTCGATTATGACACTGCAGGTAAACAAAGAATGCTAAGATTAACGGAGTTAGAGGAGCTAAGGGAGGAAGCTTACGAGAATGCTACGATTTACAAAGAGAAGATGAAACGAGTGCATGATGCAAAGTTGAGGCTGAAGAATTTCGAAGTTGGTAGTTATGTCTGGATTTACAACTCTCGTCTCAAATTATTCCCAGGCAAGTTAAAGAGTAAATGGACTGGTCCGTACATTATCACGCGAATCAAAAATTCAGGTGAAATTGAGATTGAAGATTTCGACGATCACATTCGACAAGTGGTCAATGGTCACAGGTTAAAGTCGTACTTGCGACCGAATGATCTAAATGGGCTGGATAGGCAAACCAATGACCTTCTGTCGATTAGTATCCGGGTTTCTAACCCCATCTAAAGGTAGAGGTAACAACGAGTCAAGCTATAAACTCCTTTGAAGTAGCGCTTCCGAGAGGCAACCCGTGTTTGTAAGTTTTGTTTTCTTTTATATTTCTGTTTTCATTCATTCTTGCATCACTTCGTTTATTTGCTAGTGCAGAGACCGTTGAACCACTTAAGTGTGGGGATGTCACCCGATCAGGTATGTATTAACGATCAGTTTTAAGTCAAGGACGACTAGATTCCGAAGTTGGGGGTGGAAGATGAACTTGGGTGCACAAATAGATGAAGTTGAAGTTTGATTTTGGTTAGTTATTAAAAAAACGGGGATAACATGAATCCTATCACCGAGGGGAGCCATTTGTTCAGGCACCACCACCGGTCAACTACCTTACTCTTCCACCCTATAATGGAGGGGAGAGGCTGTTGAGACCTGAGTGGCATCACTCGGAGTGGATCGATCCGATACAGTTTCAGCAACAGCAACTCGAGATGCAGCGAATTCAGCAGCAACAGGGTGGAGAAGGAAGCAGTAGTGGAGCACAACAGGGTGCATTCCATTTTGGTGAATGGATGGACGAGTTAAACAACATATTTGGACCGCGCCAGTCACGGTACTTTGGGGGCAATCGCTGATCGTGATTGTTCCGATCGATCAGGTCCAACTGCTCCAATTTGAACTAGTTTATTTTATGTGTTTGTGTGTTTAGCTGTTATGTTTCGAGTTGGTGGCGAGAATAATGAAACAATATGGGGGGTCGAGTGGTGTCGATGTTTGATGGTTGAACTCTCTATGTTTATGCTTATGTTTTTAGGAAATAAGTAGTTTGTTTATATTGATTTTGTCGTTAGTTGTTAGTCGAGTCAATGACCTTGAAAATGTTGATGGGGGTATACATGGGATTGAAAAGTTTAATTTTTTTAGAGAAACCCATACACTGGGGACAATGTATCCCAAGTGTGGGGATGAGGGAACCATAGGTAGACACATTTTGGAGAAATGGAAATTTGGACAAAATTTGAAAATTTTTAAAATTTTACTCTAAAATGTTAATCATTGTTTAAGGTTCTTAGTCATGGTTGATTCTCTAAATATTTAAACCCGGTTGGTTTTTGGAAGTTGGAAAGGGAATGTCTAATTAGGAGTGGCAAACTTTAGGTGTAGTAAACTTGCACATGTCACGTCGGTAACCCGAACCCACCGTTTTCATATGTGAGAAGCCTATTATTTTATATTGTTATATGTATTTGCTTGTTTGAGTGTGCAGTGATATTTTCTAGTGGTAGAACTTGAGGGCGCGTGCATCTTGAGACTCGAGACTGGGATTCACATAGAAGTGATTGAGGCATTAGAATCAACCATAGAATAACCCCATGGGACCCACCTACCCGATGTCTATTTCCTAGTAGCCAAGTTTACGCCTTTTCCCCATCATTTGTTTAAACCAAATTTTTGACTCATTAGCCTTTTGTGTAGCCTATTCCTTTGTTTACCCATGTGATGGAACTTGAGTTAATTAGTGGTAGTAGTGTTAAGTTTGATTTGATATCATATTTTGAAGTTGTAGTTGGGGATAGCTAAGGTTAGTGAATTCCATTGTGTTTTTGTTAAGTTATGTTCTTTTGTTCAGAAAAAAATGAAAAGAAAAGAAATTTTTTCGACATATTTAAGTTTGAAAGACTAAAGTATTAGACAAGAAAAAGATTGTGCTTTGAAGTATGTTGTAGTTAACTCAAGCTTCCCATCACCCTAGTCACTATATCCCAAATTATTCCTACTCGATCCTAAGCCTAACATTACAACCATTGAAAAGCCCTCATGATTGGCGTGGTATCTTGTGTTAGTGGGTAGAGAGGTGACTGTCTAACAAGCCTATGCTCACTAGTTTGCATTATTGTTGAGTGTTCATAAATTACCAGCACATCTTTTGCCGAGTTCAAAAATTAAACTGAGTGGAGAGTTTCATTGTGAGGGGTGTGATATGTGCAAGGGAGCAACCTAGAGTTTGGGAGTTTTAGTTAGGCAATCCAACGGGTTAGAGGTTTGTGTTTGTTAACGGGTCAATTTTCCTAAACTGAGAATTGGGTATGCCCGTGAACCTTAATCGATTTTAGTATTTGTGTGTCTGTGAGTTGAAAATTTTAACTCGAACTATGGAGTTTTAAAAGCAACCTCGCTTGAGGGCTAGCGAGAAACAAGTATGGGGATGTGATGTAAGGGGTTTGGAATGATGTTTTATCATGGTTAAGTGGTTAACTTTAATGTATTTAATGTGTTTAAGTAGAAGAAATTGTATGGAATAAGTTAACTACAATGATTTGGTGTTCTATAGGTAAAACGCAATGATTTGATGTGGCTTGGAGAATGCACATGGATGATAAACGAAGATCATGATAGATGAGGCGATAGAGAATTCAATTACGAGAATGTGGCCGCAAACAAGGATGGAAACGGAGTCCGAACGAAGAAGTTACAAAGAAAATAAGAATCGGATAAAAGCTGTCCACCATGACTTACAGTGGAAAGATGACCTACGATGGCCTGAAAGTATCTGGAACAGAAAGCCCCAACCGTGAGTTACGGTGGTCACATGACCTACGATACACGGCGCGCTGAAATCACTTATAAGACTGAAAAATTAGGTTTTGAGATCTATCTTTCATTCCAAGCCGTCCCCAAGTCCCAGGAACAACCCTAAGTGATCCAGAAGGCTCCTGAGGCGATTTCAAGGCTCAAGATTGTGTTTTTATCATTCAATTTGAATCTTTAACGTTAGATACAATGTTTACATTGGATTTTGATTTGTTGTTTTTCATTATCATGTCTAGCTAATCCACTTGTAATCTTCTTCAGGTAGTAAGGTTTATACTATGACTTGTTCTTGATGGTTTGTGGTTGAGTTAATGTTTGAACACGGTAGTTTAAGCCGAGTAACATTATTTATTGGTTGAAGATTCTAAAATACGTGTGTTGCTTTCAATTCAATTGTTCCATTTTGATTGTTTTAGATTTCTTTTCATCTGAAAACATCAATGTTGGATGGAATTGGGTATCACAAACGTAGGATATGATTCGAGTAGTTCTTTAACAACAGTCTCATTCAATCTATTGTCCTTACCCAAATCGACCTGTTTATGTTTATATGACCATTATTAACTATCGAAGCAAGTCTAAGTAGTAAACCTGAACCCGGAGAGGATTACCCTTTCTCATCATTGTTTGCAACTAAATTACTTGTTAACATCGTTACTTCTCACGATTAGTTATTTTACAAATTCTTTGTAATCAAGCTACAAACTTTTGAATTTGGACCACACTTTCCACATATTCCTGTAGATCGACCTGACTTACCCTAGCTATATTAGGTGAGTTTGGACCATTATAATTTGTATTTTATTAGGCCTAACAACCCGCATCATCAGGGACATAGAGTGAAAAAAATAGAGCTTTTGGATGAAAACGGCAAAAAACATCAAACCATAGGGACGAAAACGACAATTAACTCTATGATTTAATTGAAAAGGATAAAGAAAAATAATAATTTTTAATTAATTATAATGATAAGGATAGAAAACTTGATATGAATATTCTTATATGGCTATACCTTACTAGGAGATAGCTTTATTTATATTTATTCACCGACTTTTTATAATATGTTATGACTTTTAATTTTGTTGTCATGAATCATGATAAATTAAATCATTTGAAATATCGAATTATAAAAGTTAAACCAAAATGCATTCTTCCCTTTACGTGTCACTAGGTGGAACTTGAATATGAGTCATGTTGTTATGCCATGTTTTTATCTTTGTTATATTTGTTATTCAGCCATTAGCCTCCCTCCTCCCTTGCATTTCTTTTTTCTTTTTTCTTTCTTTTTTGTTTTTGACAGATAACGTTACCTACATTCAAAATAGTTAAAAGTGCGCTTTCTAAGAGCAATTTGAAAAAGAAGATATAGTCACTAAGATTAAAATTTTCAGTATTATGATGCTTTTTAAGATTTCAAAAAACGTTTCGATGCATCTACGAATAATACTTGTTTGCCATTAGTTTTATATGATGGTGTTATCATTGTTTCATCTTATTTCAGTATTTTATGATGAGATGTTACTCAGTGTCCATTTAGTTATATAAAAAAATCAATAATAAAGTCTCAGTTAAAAAAATTCTGGCTTAAAAGATATAAAAGTTAAACCACGACGTCTCCGTTTTATTAAGTTTTACAAGGAAAACAATAATCCGGTCCCCAATAAAAAAAACTTTTTGGTTTAGAAGACATAAAATTCAAACCCCGACATAATTGTTAAAAGAAATAAAAAGCGTGACATAAGACAAAAACACCAAACCCATCTTGCAATAAAATAATTAATCAATCTGATTATTATTATTATTATTAATCAAATCTAAAAGCTATCAAAGACAAACACGCAATTAGCAAACACCAAACAGTCCCACAAAAACAACTTCAACTCTGGTCCCAAATCCCACTAATCAATTCTCAATTTCAAAATTAATGCTATGTGCTTCAGCATCAATTCTCCACCCGTAACTTCCTTCTCAACTTCTCTCGAATCAACGTCATGTTCATAGAAAAAGAATCACGGGTTTTCTTAATCTATTAGTATTCTCAAATGGGTCGTTCTTAGAATTATGATCCAGGGGTCGGAATAGGTGCAGAAGAAGACGATCAATTAAGGGGTTGATCCGATTATTCTACTCTGTTTTTTCTTCAAAAGATGCAAAGTGTTTGATTTTGATTTGAGTTAAAGGGTTGATTTTGCTATATTTTTTAAAGATTTAAAGGGGATTTGGGTTTGATTTTGATTCTGATTTGAATATGAGTTTGACAAAGGCTCGTTTTCATGATTATGATCAAGGGTTGATTTTGCTCTGTTTCTGAAGGTGTAAAACTGATTAGGGTTTGATTTTGATTTGAATTTGAAAATGAGGAGGGAGAATAGAGACCTGAACCCGGTGATTTTGAAAATTGGGATTGCTTTAGCTTTTTCACTTGGTGGGATGCTTTTAACTTACATAAGAAACAACAGGAGCAAACCATCTAAATCTTCATCTGATCTTTCCAAATCTGCAGGTTTGTGTTTAAATTTGAGCTTTTTTGTTTGGAATTTTTTAATAAATCATGTGTTGGATGAACATATGTTTGTCTAGATTGCCATAATCAGAGGATTTCACGAAGGACTTCGAAAAGTGAGCATCATGCATCTCATGAAACTACAAATTCGTGCAGAGTTGATCCGATGGCAACTGATAAACAAGTAAGATTCTTGATTATACTTTTGACTCAAGTTTTATATATTTGTGTGTTTGGATGTTGTTAGATTCTTGATTGGTTTCATGCTAATCGCGGAAGCGCGATTAAACTACTTATTGCAATTTGATGTCAAGATTGTTTGGGTAAAAGTGATTACAGTGCGTTTTGAGTGTTTGGAAAAGAAAAGTTACCTAATTTAGGGTGAAATAAGCCGTTTTTAATAAATATTTGACAATGCTAATGCACCCTTTTAGGTGAAGGATTAAGCTATAACATAAGTTTAGTGATGCTTAAATCATGTATAAACTTTATTTGTTAGGTGAACTTCAAATTGCATACTGATTTTGACTTTTGAGGTCAAATGTTTTAATTATTGAACTTTTATCAGAATTGGTTTCTTCTGAATTTTGAAGAAAATCTTCATGGCTCACTTAACTTGTTTACAATTACCAAAGAGCATAAGTCATGGCCTTTGATATGTGAGAAAAGCAATGGTAATTTTGATCTTGGGACTAATAAGTTTGACCTCAGATTTCACAGCATTTTTTGTATGTTTTCTGTTGCAGAAGTCTTTATCTGATAAAGATCCTTACCTTCTGCCTGAATTTAATGACCTCGTGAAAGAATTCGATTCAGCTGCCATAAAAATGAGTCCCGAGCTCCCAATATCAGATACAAATCCATTACCAAAAGTCAACTCGATTGTCAACACTGATAGTAGTGAGCAAGAACTCAATAGTCTAAGAAACATGGTCACAACGCTTAAGGAACGAGAGCAAAATTTAGAAGTTCAATTACTCGAATATTATGGTCTCAAAGAACAACAAACTGCAATCATGGAGCTTCAAAACCGTCTTAGATTAAACAACATGGAAGCCAAGCTTCTTGCTTTAAAAATCGAGTCATTAGAGACTGATAACAAGATACTAGAATCACAAATGGCTGATTATAATAAAGTTTTAACGGATCTTGAAGCTGCACGAGCCAAAGTCAAAGTTCTTAAGAAGAAACTAAGATCAGAAGCTGCACAGAACAAAGAAAGGCTTTTGGATCTTCAACAACGCGTTGAAAAGATGCAGGAAGATGAACACAAGCGCGGTATTGGTGTTGATCTGGAGATTGAATTAAAACTATGTAAATTGAAGGATTTGGAAGATGAAGTCAATGAATTGAGAAAGTCAAACTATAATTTGCAGGCTGAAAATTCTGAGTTGACTCAAAGATTGGAGCAGGTACAGATTCTTGCTACATCAGTCTTAGAAGACAAAGAAGTAAGATATTCACATTCTCACCTTTCCATTCCATATAAATTTTTTAATACAAACTAATATTTTTTTGAGAAAAAAAAGTACAAAAATTGGTTCAAACAGCTAAAATCGAACAGTTAAACTGCTAGACTGGTAAACCTGTTAGTCCGGGCAAGCCGTTGAAACCATAGTTAGTGGTTTGGTCTAAAATTCTCATCAAAACTGGACCATAAACACATTGGTACCAACTTTTGGTTCATATGTAGTTGATTACTAATTTTTTTATTGCAGACTGAAAAGCTTACAAAAGAAAGGGATCATTTGAAGAAACAAAACGAAGAATTAACTAAGCAAATCGAGCAACTTCAAGCCGATAGATGCAGTGACGTTGAAGAACTCGTGTATATGAGGGATCAACGCTTGTTTACGCTACGAGCTTAGAAACTATCAGCCCGAACCTGGTAAAACAATGGCCCGAGATCTCAGTAAAACATTGAGCCCCAGATCAGAACAAATGACCAAAACACTAATCCTCGAGTACGCTAAGCAAGAAGGCGACAGTGAAATGGGATTATACATTCCAGAACTCGATTCGGGTCGATGGTCAAGCCCTCATTCTTCTAACCCCATGGATTCCAGTGAACCCGATGAACCCGCTATTGATGATCCATCGTCTCATAAGAGAAACCACAAGTTTTTCGGTAAGCTCGTGAAGTTTTTACGAGGGAAAGACGAAAATAGCCCAGATCACCACCACGACCGCCATCGCAGCCAATGTGGACATAGTAGAAACTCGTCTCTAGAACAAGCGGAATCATTTGAAGAAGATATGAATTCGTATAGTAATTATTCTTTCGCGAATTCGTCTATGGATTCGCAAAGGTTGGTTCATAGGCATAGTGATTTAGGAATACATAGAAGGATTGGTTCCATTGCAGAAAGTGGTGGCTTTGATGATGCTTTTTCAGGCTCGCCTTATTCATCGGAGGGTCAAAAGTCCGAGCTTGTAAAATATGCAGAAGTGTTACAGGACTCGAACCCAAAGGCCCGGGCCAGATATCGTCGGAGATCGACACCGTTTAGTTCGTTTTGATTAGATCCTTTATAGCTTAAGTTTATAGATCATCCTCTAACGGTCAAGTCAGTCTTATTATGAATTGTGAATGTAAAATATTTTGATTTGTATATCTAAGAGTTGTAGAGTAAACAAGTGTGTAACAGAAATTTGTTGTATAAATTTAAACTTGAAGGAATTAAGTTTGGAATTGAAATCAATAAAAACTTAAATCAAAAAAAGATACTACATGATACAAATAATTATTTCAAAATTATCATACTATTAAATAAATAAATAAGATCTATTTATCCAATTTTTTTAGAATCTAATGATCAAACAATATAACAAAAAGGAGGGAAATGATTTGAAGAATAAAAAACGGTTAATAACAGACTAACAGACTCACGTACTCTCTCCAACTATAAATACAGTTGCACTTTACAATCTTCATACTCATACTCCATACGCCATTGATACACACAGTGAGCTTCAGATTCATCAACGATCTCTCTGCATTTGATTCCATTCGTTACAGCAATGAAGATCACATCTGCAACCCCACCACCACCGCCACCGCCGCCGCTGCAACTTCCGGCGACCCACCACCGCTCCACCCTCTACGTCGGCGACCTTCACCCTGACACCAACGAGAACGATCTCTTCCTACTGTTCTCCATGATCGGACCAGTGAGTTTTGTTCGTGTTTGCAGAGACCGTTTATCTCACAAATCGCTTTGTTACGGTTATATCAATTTCTACACTCATTCTCACGGTAATTGTTAATCATCGAGCATTGAACTGATTTGTTATGTTGTGTTGTTTGTTTGATTTGATTGAATCGATTTCGTTTGTGGGTTTTTGATTTGGATGAATTTGGTGCAGCGGAAGCGGCGTTGTGGAGTTTGAATCATGCTGAGTTGAGGGGGAAACCGATGAGGATAATGTGGTGTCAACGAGATCCGGTGACGAGGAGAACTGGAATCGCGAATTTGTTTGTGAAGAATCTGCATCCGTTGGTTACTGATGTGAAATTGGAAGAGGTTTTTGGGAAATTTGGGAGGATTCTTTCGTGTAAGATTGCGAAAGATGATCATGGTAAGAGTAAGGGTTTTGGATTTGTTCAATTTGATTCAGAGGAATCGGCTAATAACGCGCTTGAAACCCTAGATGGGTCTGCCCTAAATGAGAAAATCATGTATGTTTCTTAATCATTCATCCTATTGTTCTTAATTTTCTGTATGTTCTTTGCATGAGTTCATGCTTTTTATCTAATCACATCATCAGTTTATCAACTTGTGCATGTATGGAAGCCTGAAGAACTTGTGTGATCAATTTGGACCGAAAACTATGAAATGTTTACCAACTAAAAGAATTTTAGTTTGTCATTGATTTGGGTTAATTTTCTATCTGTTCTTTTACATCAATATATGCTTTCTTCAAATCCAATCATCTAATTTTGGCACATGTTCATGAGATTGAAAAATCTTTTGGGATATGATCTCCCAACATATATTATCAGTTTGTGCAATGCTTACAACTAATAGAATTTGAGTTTGTCATTGATTTGGGTTTGATTATGTTGAGAGTTTATGTTCATAACATTCTGATTCATGTATTAGAAACATTTTAACCATGTTTCTTGTTAAGATCTGTGGCCAAGTTTCTGAAGAAAAGTGAAAGGAAGGAACCAATATATACAAACGTGTATGTGAAGAATCTTGATTCGGATTTCACTGAGAATCAGTTAAAAGAGAAGTTTTCTGAGTATGGGAATGTCACAAGTGCTGTGATCATGAAGGATGCGAAAGGAGGGTCAAGAGGTTTTGGGTTTGTCAACTTTGAGTCAACTGAAAGTGCGAAAAAGGCCATTGAAGCTCTAAACGGTGCAGTAATCGGTAAACAAAACTTGATAACTTGTTTATTTTTGGTTTTTACATGAAATATTGTTGTTTATAGGTGTTTGAGTACTTAAACTTGTACATGAAAACAGGTTCTAAGGAGTGGTTTGTTGGAAAGGCTATGAAGAAAGCCGAACGAGAAGGGTTCTTGAAACTCTCTCATCAAAAGAACAAGAAAAATGCTTCAAATCTTTTCATTAAGAATCTTGATACATCTGTAGATGAGAAAACTCTTGAGGCAACTTTTGGTGATTTTGGGAATGTGGTTTTGGCCAAAGTTATACGCCATAAAACTGGGATTAGCAAAGGGTTTGGATTCGTGTGTTTCTCTAATGCGGATGAAGCAAAGAAAGCTTGTGATTCCCTTAATGGTGATTAATTCAATTGCATCTTGCATTATAATTCATTAATCTTTAACCTTTTTTCATTTCTGACCTAATCTTAATCTTGGTTTCACGGAATTCATGTAGGGAAACTTTATCATGGAAAGCACATGAATGTTAGTGTTGCTATGAGTAAAGAAGAATGTGCACAAAGATTACCGACTCGTTTTGCATCAGAAAAGATACTTGGTAACAATCAGTATTTCAATCCGTATTATGGTATGCAATCATATGGGGGACAACCAATCTATGATCCATACTGGCAACAAAACATATATAGAAGTATGCAAGTTTTTCCAAACTTTAAACCAGAGAACCATCAGGTATGCAAAATTGCAAACCATTTTGTTTCTGCTAATTGTTTTTGAGGTTTCTATGACTAATATAAACATATTATGAGATTAGCAAGGTGTTAACTTGACCTATGACAAGGATCAAAAGCCGTTTAAGAGCTTTAAAGCTTATACTCAGAAGGATCATTAGCCAAGGAGGCTCATCAGGTCTGTAATTCTGTATGCACGTTCCTTTTATGTTAGAATTTAGATTATTAACAAAGTACTTATTAAAGTTTTTCAACAAAGACAAAGAAAAGGTTTGCAGGTCAAACCAATTTGAGCAGGCCTGTTTCCAAATAATGAAAATTGAAAATTACCGGTTTCAACCCATTACTTAAACCACCATCTTACCACCTTTAAATGTGGAAATTTCGACCATTTACATTTCAAATTGTCAAATTTGGTAATAGTTCTCTCAAAAAGGTCAAATCAAATGGCAACAAGAATTGAGAGTTGACTAACGTATATTGTAAACGTATACAAGTGCCAAAACTGATTTATTTATCGAACTGGACTGCTTTTTGCAATCTGAATTGATGAGCTGCTGATATGCATATATTCCCAACCTGTTTAGGTTGTACCAAGAAATTTATTAGTAATGCATGGATTGACCCACAAACTTAATTAACATGTGTACTAAAAAAGACATGTTTCTACGCAAACCAGTCATGACCCGTTACCTTTTTTGTGTTGCTGCAGAATCTAAATGTCCTGAAGAGTTTAGAGTGCTGTGGACATGAAAAAGCCCAAATACAGGGGTCAAGAAAGGCGTTTTTGAATGTGCAAGTTAAGAAGGAAGTTGGGGCAAGAGCAAATGAAGGTGTGTTTGGTCTACAAGGGAACTTGGGCTACTAATTGACAGTAATGACAGCCATGAATACAAGTACATAATAGTCTTTGTAAAATGTGTAAAGATCTTTCCATGTTTTGTTCACTAATGGTGATGTGAATAGTCTTCGTAGATGTGTGTTTCAGACAACTTGTAATGCCAAATGAGGCAAAAGAAAATGGGTCAAAAGTTGGCCTTTTTTCTTGATGGGAAATAATAATAGTTTTGTTTCTGTGTGCTTTGTTGTTTCATGCTTGAAGATTTTGATGATATGAACATGCTTTGATTTGGGTATGCTGGTAACTATTTGTGTATTTTGTTACATTAGAACGGATTATGAAATTAGACCTGAAGCTCAAAAACTTTGGTTCTAAAATAATATGAAACTCTTTTTGCTTGCTTACAGCAAAATATTATAAATTTTCATGTTTTACATTGTAGACTACTCAAAATATTTTTACCGTTGCATATATAATATACTCATATTTTATATACCACGTTTGGTAGGGTCGATGTTCACCTGGCATGCATATGGTACAACACATTGAAGCTTGACTTTTGTGTATTCTTTTGCTGCTGCGTGAATCAAATGGATTTTCATGTTTTCATTAAGTTAGGCAAACAATAGTTACAACTTGCCGCTCAAAATTTATTGGTTAACCCATTTCAAACATAATCATGTGAATCTTTTTTCATTATATCAAACTTTCACCCAATTTTCATTGTATGCAATGATTCCAATCTTTCATTACAATTCGAATGCAAAACTTTAACAGATAACTAGGTAGTTGTTGGTTGGTTCTTGCTAAGTCAGCAGTCATGTTGACAGTTTTCGTTGACAAAGCTAGTATTGGTGATGTGGCATGTTTTCTATATGGTAGCCAACTTATGTGGTTGCCATGTCGCCACTTATGTGAAATGGTAACAAGCCTAGAGTTTATTACATTAAAATTTAAACCACCTCAAGGTGCCCGGAGGCTTGGGTACTGCAGTGGACCCCAGGTTTGATCCACCATCGGTGAACACTCTGGGGTGGCCGAGCCACGGCGATGATCAAGAGACCCGAGTTGGGTTCAAGCAAAAAGCAATGTTGAGGCAAAGATAGCAATTCGAACTCCATGCATTGCCTTTGGGTGATCCCATAAGCTACATTAACTCCTATGGACTTCTGGGGTGTGGATGTCATAGACCGGTTAACGAGTCTGGTAATACTCATTTTTCTTATTAAAGTTTGCTACAAACTCACTACATTTAGGTAAAGTAATCTGTAAATCCGTCCCGGTAAAATTGACCCATTGACATGTACAAGAGTTCGCATTTGAAAGACTGTTTGATCCGGAGACATTTACCAGAAAGATCAAAGTAGATGTTGACATAGATGTTAGCAAGATAACATGCCTATTTTATCATAAAGCTAATCTTTAGTGGTTGTAGGCCCTAACCAATAAGTGTGTCTAACAAAATCGTGTGTTTGGGCAATTTAAATTCAAGTAGAAATTGAGAGATAGACCACCTTTAGGAAAGTTAACTATGAAAAGGGAATACATTTTGGTTTTTAATTGGAGATAAAAAAAAAAAAAGCTCTTGTCTTGAATCAAGATCCTGTAGGCTGTATAGTAGTTATCATGCAATTTTAAGTAAAAGTAGATAACATACTTTGGTTTCTGTTACCACTTAATTACAAGTGTAAATAAATGTGTTATTGTTTTAGATTTGATAAATAAGATGGTTTTTTAACAACATAACCATCTATTTTTTCTCTTACAGTATATTCACAAAACTATGTATAATTTTCTGTGCATTTTTCGATTCTTTACTTAAAACTGACAACATATCACACTTGCTCGCATATGTGTATTTATATTTGTATAATTGTATTATAGATTTTAGTAAAATCAAATCTTAAACATTTTTGATATTTTTAAGCAAAGCTCAAATAAATATAAAAACCAATTTAAGAGCATCATTAAAGTGTAACGTATATATAACTTTAAAATGTTATATATATATATATATTAATATAACTTTCATTCTACTATAATATTTTAAAATGTTTAAAACATAAAAACTTTAGTTATATCAATATAAATATATACTTAGTAATTTTTAAAACAACTAACTCATACACAATTATTCTGTTAATTTGCAAAGGCAATGAATAGTGCTTTCTTCTCACGATTGGACCGTGGTAAAAAGTGGCTATATCTGATTGGATCATCCACTTAACAACCAACAGGTTTTTTTCTCCCAACAACTCAGAAATTGGATGGGTTCTCGGTAGTTTAACCACCTGGTGGTCCTTTACGACGTTGGTGGTGTTTATGATGGTGTCGAACGGGGGGCTGAACCCTTGACATATGACAAGGGTTAAGGCAACGACGACGGCGATAACCGCATCTGTGTAGCCCAAACGAACCCGTAGGCGGCGGTGGCTTATAGAGGCTATGACCACTTTTCAACAGGAAACCCTAGCCGCCGCTATGGCTCCGGCAATGACTCTAATCCGTTCCACTTCCGATGTTTTAGCAAGTTTCAAGTTGGTGTGGCGGTCCTATGTCTAGGTTTCGGTTCGATCGTAGGAGTTTGGTTTGATTTTTGGTGTTTCACTGTGTTCCTGCCGACAATTCAAGTTTCGGTGGCTTAGGTGATTGTTCTAGACGGTCTTCAATGGCTGTTGTAGTGGAGTTGGTTAAGGTGATGGTGGTGCTTGGTGTGGCCATTTTATGACACCTTGCAGGGTAGTCGGCTTTTTTCGGTGATTAATGAATGTTGGATGTAGAGTGCTATGGTTTATTTTTTTTTCTATTCTTTGTTAGTTCATCTATCAATTTCGATACCCTTGTATGGCTCTTTTTTTAGCCTCTTGCAGATTTGTTTCTCCATTTTCCCCACCGTTGAAGTGGTTATGGATTATTATTCTGTCAATGTCAATTCCTTCTGTTTATTGTTGGTTTAACCACCATCTTTAGTTCCCTCTTCTATATTGCATCTCTTGCATATGGAGTTGATTTGATTTATGCTTTGGAGATACTGTTGGCATCGTTTACGTTGGATCGTGTTTATTTGACAACAAAATTATATATGGTTTTAAAGTCAAACTATGATTCGTGTATATGTATTTCTTTCTCCCTATTATTCAATCAATACAATTACCTTCTATAGTTTGTTTTGGTATCAGAGCCAAATCAGGCTCTAACCCTAATCCTGCCGCCACCTTAATTTCCTGCCACCACCTACCTTTGCTGACAACCACTATCGGCCAACCATGGCAGCCATCGCAGCCTTCAATAACACTGAGAAAACCACTCACAACTCTCATAAATTCTCATTCAATCTCAAACCTACAAAATATGGCCATTGGAGATCGATGGTTGAATCGTTTCTCACATCACACAACCTCTTCGGCTACGTTAATAGAGCCATCCCCTGCCCGACACAAAAAGTGACCGTTGGAACCGGCACTACTGATAACCCTAGTTACACCCCGTGGATCTGAAACGATGCTCACATCCTATCCCTCATTACATCTACAGTGTCTGAAGAATCCTACTAGCATGTTCAAGGTAAAACATCTCGTAAAGTCTGGCTCTCGTTAGAGCGGGCCTATGCACCAAACATAGCTGCTCATGAATTCACGCTTAAAAATCAACTTCTTCGCATCACTCAAACCGATGATTAAAAACCAGTAGATTATTCTCAAGGGCACAAGAATACGCAACTGCTTTGGCAAACATGGGGAACCAGTAAAAGACAAAGACCTTGTTATGTTCACTATTGCAGGGCTTCAAGAGGAGTATACTAGTCTCAAAAGCAACTTGCTTGCTCGCTCTCCTCCGGTAACCTTTAACGAAATCCATGATATACTTAGTGACCATGACTACCTAGTTGCTACTACTCTCAACCACAACCCGAAGGCCTTCTTGCTGCCCAACAGACCACTTTTGTCGCCTTCACAACAGCCCCTTTCAGCCGCAACAACAACATCACAGCAACCCCACCTTGATCAGCTACAACAACAACTTAACAAACTTCGACTAATAGCATCTCAACTTGGGCAGCAGCTAAATTCAGGTATTTTACCAAAACCGCAGGCTAATTATAGTTCTCGTCTTACAACAACCATAATCGAGGTGGTCGGAAGAATACCCGTACCCTACTCACGTGGCAACTCGTGGGGCTCTCGGAATAACACCGGTGTGCATGTAATTTTCATCAAGCCACTCCAAATCTATCCAGCCTAGACACTCCGAGGCATATTATGGTAACGATTCCTTACTTGTTGGTAATGGCAAAAGATTCCCATTTTGGATTTATAACATTGGTTCATCAAAAATCTATTCACCCAACAAAACCTTCAACTTATCTGATGTCCTTCACGTTCCTCTATTAAACACATCACGCCACTCCAGATCTATCCAGCCTAGACACTCCAAGGCATATTATGGTAACGATTCCTTACTTGTTGGAAATGGCAAAAGTATTCCAGTTTTAACATTGGTCATCAAAAATCTATTCACCCAACAAAACTTCAACTTATCTGATGTCCTTCACGTTCCTCAATTAAAACAAAATCTTGTATCCGTTCAAAAATTTGTCTTGATAATAATGTTTATTTTGAATTTCACTCATCTTATTTTACTGTGAAGGACGAATCTACACACAATACCTCCTATGGGCCCAGTGAGAAGGTCTATACTCTATTCGTCTTCCACAACTCAAGTCTCTACCCAAGGTTGCTTTCACCACTGTCAAAACTCTTCAAATATTTGGCATCAACGCTTGGACATCCTAATCATCAATTTTTAGTTCAATTATTTCTTATTGTTCTTACATGTTTCGGACAAATTATCTAATAACTTATGTTCTTCTTTCAATGGGAAAATCTTCAAAATTATCTTTATCTGATTCAAATTTTGTAGTAATAATGTTTTAGATCTTGTATATTGTGATGTTTGGGGTCCATCACCATCACCATCCTTTGATGGTCATCGTTTTTCTATTATGTGTCGACCATTGTACTCATTACATGTGGATTTACCAGTTAACACAAAAATCTTATGTCCTTAACACTTTAACCAACTTTATCACCATGGTTGAACGTCAATTCAGCACCAAACTTAAAAGCATACAATCTGATTGGGGCAGCAAATTTCGACCTCTCTCCAATCTTTGTCGTAACCTTGGCATCATTCATCGACGTTCATGTCCGCACACAAGTGAACAAAATGGTTTTGTTGAACGACGTCATCGCCATGTTGTAGAAATTGGGTTGTCTTTTTGGCTCAATCCAGTTCCTCAACGTTTCTGGAATTTTGCTTTTGAAACAGCCGTATATCTTATTAACCGGCTTCCATCTCGTGTCTCATCCAATAAGTCTCCTTTTGAACACATATTCAAACGCAAACCCGACTATTCCTTTCTACGAGTATTTGGCTCTCAATGCTTTCCATATCTTCGCCTGTACAACCGTCATAAAATTGAATTTCTGTCCACCCCATGTGTTTTCCTTGGTTACAGTTTATCTCATCACGGTTATCGACGTCTTGATCCCTCCACTAACCGCATCTACATTGCCCGCCATGTTCGATTTAATGAACATATATTTCCTTACCAACCATCACCTGATCCCACCTCTAATTCACCACCAACCTCTCCATACATCTCTGTTTTTCCTAACCCACCTCCCGGTTTCCCTCCCGAACCGTCTCACCCACCCTATCTCCAACTTCACAATCAACACCACTACCATCCCCACCACAACCACATACTCAACCCACTTCGCAACAAACATTACCAGCCAAACCCTCAACCAATCACCGTCTCCACCAGCCCATCGCACCCGACCGCCGAATCTTCGTCCCAACCCCAAACAAACTGACCGATACAGTCCAGCAGCCTATACCGCCACTTCCTCCTCTCTTCCTCCCACTGAACCAACCAGTTTTACCATTGCTAACAAGTATGTTGAATGGCGCCATGCTATGTCAAAAGAGTTGAATGCGCTTCATAGAAATGGCACATGGACTCTTTTACCTGTGCCTAATGCTAATATTGCTGCTTGTAAATGGGTTTACAGGTTAAAATCAGATGGAAACGGTCAAAATACCAGGTACAAAGCTCGGCTTGTTGCAAAGGGTTTTCATCAGCAGCATGGTGTGGATTATCATGAGACCTTAAGTCCGTTATCAAGCCTACCACCATCCGCACTGTGTTATCTCTAGCTGTTACGAACAAGTGGCCCCTTCGTTAGCTTGATATCGACACAGCTTTTCTACATGGTAATCTTGAAGAGACTATTTACATGCGTCAACCTCCGGGCTTTGTTGACCCAACAAGACCACATGTGTGCTTACTAAACAAGTCAATCTATGGTTTAAAACAAGCGCTCGTGCCTGGTTTAACAAGCTTTCTACAACCCTTCAACGTCTTGGTTTTGGTGGTTCCAAAACAGATCCGTCACTATTTATTCATCACTCAGCTAGATCGCTTGTTTATCTACTTGTTTATGTCGATGATATTATCATCACCGGTAATAATTCTACCGCAGTTGCAAAGATCATTGAACAACTCAACTTACTGTTTCCTCTTAAAGATATGGGTCAATTACATCATTTTCTGGGTGTTGACGTCATTCACAAAGGACACGACTTGGTTCTGTCATAGCATACGTATATTCATGATATCATGCATCGAGCCGGTTTGTTAGATTGTAAACCCGTTCCTACCCCAATGAGCACCTCCTCGGTTTTGCTACCAGACGATAGTCCTCACTTGATGACCCCTCTTGGTACAGACAAATCGTGGGAGCTCTTCAATATGCTACTCTTTCGCGCCCTGACATTGCCTTCGTTGTGAACAAGGTCTGTCAATTCATGCATGCTCCTACAGAAAATCACTGGGCGCTGTCAAACGAATTATGCGCTACTTGAAAGGTTCAATAAACATGGGCCTTTGGATTCGTCATAACACAGGTTATCGGCTTCAAGTTTTTACAGATTCTCACTGGTCGACTAATCTTCAGGCTTTCTCAGACTCTGATTGGGCTGGTTGCCCGATCGATCGTCGATCTACGGGGGGATTTGCCATCTATCTAGGTACCAATCTCATTTCTTGGGTTGCCCGCAAACAACGAAATGTTTCTCATCTTCAACTGAATCTGAATACAAAGCCATTGCAGACACAGTTGCAGAATTAATCTGGGTAAAGTCTCTTCTTCGAGAACTTGGATTGGAAAGTGACCCACCAACACTTTGGTATGATAATCTTGGAGCAACCTACCTCACGGCTAATCCAGTTTTTCGCACTCGAACCAAGCATGTGGAAGTTGACTATCATTTTGTTCGTGAACAAGTCACTCAAGAAAATCTTAATGTTAACTTCATCTCCACAGAAGACCAGATAGTTGATATCTTTACAAAGCCCTTGTCCTCTCAGAAGTTTGAGTTTCTTAGGTCTAAGTTGCAGATTGCTAATCGCCCTGAACTTGCTGGGGAATGTTAAACTATGTCGGTTTACTTTAGCTTAGACCTAGTAATATTCCTAATAATCCAGGGTAGCTAGATGTAAATTATATCTTTATATATTTGGTTGTAATCTCCCTATTATTCAATCAATACAATTACCTTTTACAGTTTGTTTTGTTGTAATCGATGGATCTAATATGTGTGTATAGTGTGGGTGAACGAATGCACACAAATTCAGGTTTGTAAGGCTTGAGGTTCATGTTAGAACTAACACTCATCAACAATATTGATTCCTTTGTGAATTTAACCAACACCAATGACAAATAACCCTGCTAGATTTCTAACAAATCATAAACACTCAAAGTTAAATTTTATCTATTATTTTCATTCATGAGGTCCCATAGCTGCTAACAAAATAGAATAAAAGAATGCAACTTTTCCATGTTTTTTTAATATATGTTATCTTTTGATGTTCAATTCATTTAAGTTTGTGATATGTTTGATACATGAGTGAATTCCACTTCTCTCTGTTTTATACAAGTTGTGATAGTTAAATCAATAAGTTTCCTTTGAGTAATTATGTGATTATTTATATGATCATATACTCCACTTAATATTAGTGAGTTGTTTTAAATCTGTTGAAAAGCTAACAAATGCAAAATCCGAATAAGAGTTTATCTATGTTGTCCCATATTTTTTCTTAAATCACTAATCCAACTATGTTTAGCCTCTGACATAGAGTAAAGGTGTCCACAATAACTCCCTTTTTGTTTGTCACGTTCTAACTACGTATATAAGCTAGCCTCCTTTTGTCTTTAATTGGAAATATCTTTTGCTTCGGGCATATAAAAATGTCCACTCATGTAAATACGAGCAATCGAACGTTAATGCCATGTACAATGGCAAACAATACTAGATGGATTAGTGATTGGAAAATATAAAAAATAAAAAATTGCTTATTTTAAATGGATTGCATCAGAAAAAAAAAAGAATTGACAAGTTCAAGGTGTGCTTTGTTCTTCTTGCTTTTGTGACTTCAATTCCAAGCATTTTACCAGTTTCACAGAACATCATTGCTTTGCTATTTCGCAACACAAAAAACATGAAAGAAACAATCACGCAACACGCGATACGGGATATTTCTATTTAAAATCTACTTTTAAATCTAAAACATAAACCTTCAGCATCCTAAGAAACACGATTTAACACACCTAGTACCTTGTACGTTGCGGCAAAATATATACACCTGGACACCTAGTTTATATAGCATTTTAATTTTAATATTTAATATTACAGAAAATTTTATAAAATTACAAACGACTGCGGACTGCCAATCGGATCCTATTTTCTTTCGGCCCAGAGCGGCCCATTTGGTCCTTTCAAAGTTCAAACGTGTATCATTAGGGTTCATCATCATCATATCATATGCTCATGTTGCCGCTATAAGTATGCATCCTCTGTTCCAAAACCTAAAATCATTCATATCCACCTTAATATCATCTCGATTTGGCAACTGTTCTTCGTTATTTCTTTCTCGACCAAATATTGTTTCTGTTCAACACATATTGCGGATCGATGATGTGTATGAAGAAACTGCGTTATCTATCTGCAATTCCTTCATAGGAACTGATGATAATATTATCTTCCTGAGATCCGACTCTGTTTTCATCCTAAAATGATTTGGTTCATGTTCTTCCAGATCGAAGAATAATTGTTTAGTTGTCGGTGTATTGATGATGATTTTGACAAAACTTCGATCATGCATCCATAGTTTTTACGGTTTTTTTTTTTTTTTTTTTACTTTTTGATGAATTGTTGAAGGAATATTGAAATTAGAGCATCAATGATGATACTTTTGACTTCGTTATCCTTGCACTTTGATTCACCATGAAGAAAACTATGGGGAAAGTAATCCTGAGATTCTCTAATTTTTGCTTGTTCTTCAACAATTCAAATTTAATTGTTTTTGCTATACAAATTTATATTTATATTTTCGTTATATATTCCGTGTGTTGACACTTGACCGTAACCGTGTTTTTATAAAAATCGAAACGTTGATGAAAGAATATTTTATGATGATACATTTGAAAAGTATGAAATAGTTATGTTGTAAAAATGTATGTCAAATTAAAAGAAATAGAAATAGCATACAAAATAAAAATAGAAATTTTAAAACTTCAAGAAATATAAAAGAAACCTAAATTAAAAAACTAAACAAAAAATGACATGGTAACGAAAAATGTAGAATGTTTGTTTTGAAAGAACTAAGTTAACTCAACTTTTTATTCATTACAAAGCCTTTTAGTGTTATGTTTGTGTTTGAACTTGCATTATAATTTTTCATACTTAAACTTGATATCAGGTTTTACTACAAGAAACGTTAATGCATTTGACTCTATCTTTAGTTTAAAGATAGGTATAATTTAGTGAAACTAAAAGGAAAGAAAAAATTAAAATCTAAAAGAATGTTTTGTGACCGGAAGCCAAAAAGGGTTAAAACAAAATTTATTCGGTTTAGGTTAATCTATGGATTTTTTTTTAAAAATGAAACTTTTTAAGAGAGAGTAATAACAAAAGAGGAAAATCTTTATCCGTATTGATTTTAAGGGTATCCGCCCCTGACAGGGGCGGGTTCTTTAATTCATGTAGCAGCCAACATGTGACAGCATATGAGTGAGTGCGTGACTGTGTACAGTGAGGGTGTGCATTTACCCATCTTGAAATTCTTCAAATGTGATGATCGTGGTTTTTGGATGCATACACATATCCTGTATATGGAGGACCATTATGAAGATTATTATTGTAATTAGGGCTAGTGTTGTAGCACTTTGCTTTTCATCTTGTACGTTTATTTTCAACTACTACAGCATCTCTGTTACGTGCAAGATTCCATAACCGCACTGCATGCATCACTTCATCTTTTGATTTAAAGTACATCCCAACACGGATTTCTTTTGACTCTTCATTCTATATATCCATATGGTTTTCATCGTCAAAATCAGCAGCTTCATAATCTCTTAACTCCTGAGGATATTCAGAATAGTTCATCTTCCCGTAAGATCCTGGATTAACACCAGAATTATAATGGTTTGAAACTCTATAGCTGTTTTTGTCATCATCACTAGATTCTTCTTGTGACGGGATGAGTTTAGCAATATAATATTATTAAGCGACGACTTAAAGTTTTTTGATGATAGTAATTATATGTATATCTCTATCTCTACTACTTTATAATAGAGGAACTACGGATAAATTCGTAATTTCACCGAGGGTGTAAGACGCGCATTTCCGATGTTGCCCTCGTCACCGCTGTGACCTCCCGCCTCCCTTCAGAAGCCGTTTCGATGGCGTTTCCGCACATTCAAAGCCCCTTCTCGGTTCCCTTCCTACGGTCGCGTGTACATATAACCGCCTTCCCCAGTTTGATACCCCTTGGATGCCACGCCAACCGGAGTCGAAACTCCGGAAAGTCTTCAATTTCGTCTATGTATGCATGTTTGGTGTTTTGTTTATAAAAAGAGCAAAGAATACACAGCCATGGGGGACAATGAAGAAGCAAAG
The DNA here is from genome assembly GCA_025506505.1 of Flaveria sonorensis. NCBI lineage: Eukaryota > Viridiplantae > Streptophyta > Magnoliopsida > Asterales > Asteraceae > Flaveria > Flaveria sonorensis. The sequence continues at coordinate 705,030 of CM046427.1, forward strand.
CTTCAACTTCTTCTTGAATGGTTGAAGGTAACACATCAACATTCTGAATATTTTCATTTCTTCGGTTTTATTTCGATTATACCCACCTTTCTTAATTTTGCGAGATAAGTGTTGATTATTTTACACATTATTCGAATCCCTATGGAAACCCCAGTTGAATGGAGTGGCATTTATCGGTTGTGACATCAAGTACAATGATTCGAACAAATGGTTTGGTGTATATCCATCTAATGGTGCCACTGATGGTAATTTGAACCTTTATTCATTGATTTCTTGTTTGTGTTCTTCTTACTGGTGTTATGTGATCGGAGTACAGTTGAAAAAATATGTGTGTTTTTTATATAAGATAGTAACATTTTATAGAAACAAGAGTGATTTTGTCAATTTAACAATTAGGGCTAAAATATTCACATCTTAAGGAGATCAATGTTGATGCAACAGGCTGAATTTTTTATGTTAAATGTGAATTTCTTAACTATAGAGATTGATTGCTTTTATTTGAAATATTTTAGGAGTTTTATTGGTGGTTTCTTTTAATTTGGCTATAACTCCAATGAGGGTACTACAAGATCCTATTCTAGGACCTGTATGCTCAGCAATATTTGAGGAAGGGGAAGTGGATGATAGATTTTTGATACTTTTGTTTCTTACATTCGAGTCTATAAGGAAAAATTCTTCATGGAAACCGTATGTAAGACAACTTTGGTTTATGCTATATATATTTATATGTTACTTCTTTTCATGTATTGAAATGAATATGAATAAATTAGGTACTTTGATATGCTTTCAACTACTTTTCGAAATCCACTTTTGTTCTCTGAAGATGAGCTATTGGATCTAAGAGTGACTACTTTGTTTAAGGCAACTGAATTGTAGGTGCTATTTCTATAAAAAAAATGAAAAATAAATTTTGGCTTTTTCATTAAGGATTTTTACACGTACGTATATACAGAATAAGAGTTTGCAGTCTTTGTATGACGATAAAGTGAAAGACCTGGTGAAGAAGCTTTTGATTCTTGATGGTGACTTAGAAAGTTGTAAATTGTATTTTTATTATGGATAAATTTAAATTAATTGTCGTTTACTTATTTCATGAACAATTAAATGTGATTTTATACTTTAACTAATAAGAACTGTATATTTTTTTTTGTTTTGCAGTGAAGTTTGTTTCAATGACTTTCTTTGGTATACATCTTTCTCTATAAGCTATTATCATGATTTGTAAGGTTCACTAATTATTTTCGTTTTTGCTTCAGCAGTTTTATTTATGAAATTACCAACTCGGATCACTTTTACAGGGCTAATTCAATATTTTGGACCCATGCTTTGAGTATCCCTCTACCTCGCTCTTTTGTATTTCCCAAATTCAAGGAGAAGATCATAATCAAGCATCCAATCATGAATCAGATGGTGATAACAACAAAAGAGAGGGTTTTTTTGTTGCATTCCAAATCATGATTTTGACAAAAGAGAAAAATTAGATTACCTTTCATCCATTTTAGTGAAATAAATTTATATATATTGCATTTTTTTATTTGTTTCAGAATTGGATGTCATTTTTTCCACCACGCAAGAAGAGGCTGTTTAGGTCGAGGGTCTTGTTCCTGGCATTGATTTTTGCAACCATGGTACTCCACTTCGTTTACTATTCGATTTTTTTTATAAATAACCATGTTAGTGTTTTTGGGTAGATAATCATATATTCACAATTGTACTTGTTAATTTGTATGTTTGTGGTAATGGTGATTTGGTTTTGTATCTCGTTGTCTTACTCATGGATTAATATCAAGTTCTATTTTATTAAAATCTTTTACTTTATTAAAATAGAAAATACCTTTTATAGACTAGGCATGAGCGTACTAGGTAGGATAAAGCTTATGAGGATTTATTATGGTTGTATACTCTTATTATAGGTCTAAATCAAATATTTTGTCTTGCAGATTTGAAGGTTGTAACAACGTGGGAAGTTGATGGAACAATATCAGCAACAGGTGTGCCATTGTCCATGTATCTTCTTTCTGGTAATCAATTATTTCTAAATCGCTATCTTCATACTTGTTATTTTCCTTGAAAATTGTGATGTTTGACTTAACAACATCAGCTTCACGCTCTACCTACAAGTTCATCCATGCCACATTGGCTAACTCACATGTTTGCTCAAATGTATTTTACTGTCTTTCTAAATTTGTGTGCAAGTGATAATTTAGGCAGATTGATGGGGCTTTAACCAGTGAAAACAGGTAATTGGTAGTATGGGTCTGTTTGGTTTGACCTGTAAGCACCTTGTTCACTTCCTTAACTGTAGTAGTACCGTAATAGTTTTTTTTGGCATGGAATGATTTAGGAGATGGTAGCCACTAAGATATGTTGTTGGATGCATTTTGGACCCGTTTAACTTGATTTTCTTTTAGCTAAATATCTTGATTTAAATAGTTTGACCAGCATAGGTATATCATAATTTAAAAACCTAACCAACTCGTTCGTTACTAAATGATTTGACTTTGCCACCTGTTATTCATATCAGTTTTGCTAAATGAAATTGTCTTTACCTTTAATAGGCTTTCTTAGAAGCTTTGCAGATGCCAAATGATGAAGTACAGTACCATGCCAAAATGATCAAAACTCAGTGAGACAAGAAGCAAATTATGACTATGAAGCATTTGTAAATGGACAAACTATGCGTTCTGATTTTTTGGATGGTGTTTCTTCCAAAACTGAAAAGGAAAAGGTAATAAATATTTTAATTGGTTTATTTTATATGAATACATAGTAACTATACTAAGAATCTTGATGAATTGATAATTTGCAACAGAATTTGCAACAAATCTATTCTTAATTTAATGCTTCTCTAAAGTTGAATCAATTTGACAATAACATTACGCACCAGGTTTGTGTTAACTACTGCAATATCATTATTTTTGTGTGGTATGGTAATCTTTCATGCTTAAATAACACAGATGTTGCGAGTTCACGAGAGCAAGCTGCAAAATAATCACTACTTTAGAAAACAAAAATCATAAAAATGACAAAATTATACGTTGATAAACGTGTAAGAGCAATTTTTATCTTGATAATTTATGGATAGTTTATATAACTAAAAATTTTCTCGTAGCTTTTAGTTTTTAATATGGGTATTTTTTGTTATATTATCTTAGTATTGTGGTCAATGGACCAAGATGCTTGAAACGACTAACACCATTTAAATTAAATTGTTAAAGTTCAACCCATGTCCTCTGATGTGCTTTCATCTTCTAAAGATAAAAATAGGAGATTTGGTAGTGTTTTAAATGGATATGAAACATCATTTTTCATTATTGAAGTAGATCTTGTTTAAACACTTAACCAAATGGAAAATGGAGCTTGTTGTTAGAAAAACAGTTTTGGGGTTAGATCTTGAAAATTGCAAGCAGTTGATGTTTAAATTATGTTAAGCTTGCATCGGAGTTAGCATCTACTTGAAGACTTTGTATTTGAAAAATGGTAAATGGACGGGTTGAGTATGGGTTATGTGTCAAATGGTTCGGGTCTTTTCAATAAGGTCTAAGTTGGTTGGATTTGGTTGGTCCAACCCATCTACCCAAGTTTGTTCAATTTCTTTAGATTTATCTATTTTTTTATATAAATCAGTTTATAAGTTTTGAGTGTTTGAAATATTTTGTGTGACTTTCGTCCTATTTGACCGCATCAACCGGTTTGAATTGTTATTTGTTTCTACTTTATCTAAATTTTAGGAGTTCTTGTTAGTGATAAATACCAAACCAAAACAGTATACATGTTTGGGTGGAGTCCTAAGGAAAATACTTAAATAGCTAGCTAGCCTTCTTTTACAGATTTGCGTTTCCAAAGACCCACTTTTTAGATAAGATGCCCATGTACTTGTACATTTTGATTTGTTGATTACCAACACTATTTTGGTTGGCATTATGTATTTTATATTATCAAGGACGTGATTAAATTTTTGATTGATAGTTAAACTATAGGGTGGTCCTGATTAGCTGAGTTTTGTTTATTTAATGATGGAGGAACTAACTAGAAAAAGTTTTAATCTTTTCACCTCAAAACTTAGCCACTATTCACTTTGGCAATTTATTTCTCTTTAAATTCTTAGTTAGGGTTGATTTCAAGCCCACATGATCACATGTTTAGTTAGGGTTAATTTCACGCCCCCATGATTAAAGTTATGAGATGGTTGATTGGTTGTGTTTGACCAAAAATTCCTTTTATTTAAAATATTAACTATTGTTTTACACTTTTACTTAACAATTATTTTTGCAGATTGATTAATGACACGTGTTTTCATTGCGGATTGGGTTCATCGCATATTGAAATTAATCTTCAAGGTAATTATCAGTTAAGATATATTAGTTATTTGGAGAAATTTGTAGTTTGGTTTAGGGTTTAATACCAATTGGGTTGGTTACTCAAAACCTTGATAATATTTTAGAATGTATTGAGCCACCTAAAAACGTTTGAGCATGGGTTAAATATTTTTGTATTCATTTTATTTAGTTTGTTGGGGACAAAGTTACATATGCATGAAGAATTTGGAACCACCATGAAGTTGTTGTTGCACAACCAAGGCAAACGAGTCAAGCGGGTAAAATAAAAAATTAGAGTGAAGTCGGTCGAAAGACATTCATGATGTAAACTCATTACATAAAACTATTTACATTATTTAATTTCATAGAGATTCGGTCTGAATGCTACATGAGCTGCCTTCTTGATAACTTTTATGAAATATATAAAGTCAAAATATTAATTTAAGTAAAAAAGATTGTATATATATATTCGACAAACTAATTATATTTGTTTGAAGTATTTTTGTGGTGTTATGAAATAAAATTATAAGCTTGTAGGTGACTACACTTTGTTGAATTTTAGCGGCTTTTATATCTTCTGTGAAAACTGATTTTCAATGCTTATGTTGTTCATGTTGATGTTGTTTTCACGTGCTACATGTTACATGGCTGAGCGTGTCTTATTGAATGTATAATTTTGACCATAAACTCTGAACAATATGATATATGTCATTGTGGAAAGGGGCGCTGTAATACTGATACCGGTGAGTGGTGGTTGGTAGTGGAAATGGGTGCAACAAAGGTTAAGGAGAGCTTAACAACCATACAGGATGTATAGTGTAGGCTTATTTTGTAACAACCAAATTACATTGTATGATCATTTAATGTCAAGTTCGTATATGTGTACCGTCAAAAGTTTGTTCATATCACTTCAAGTTGAAAACTTTTTTCATTTTCTTACACATGGAATGCAAATAAATATGAAAAAGACATTGTAAATTTTCCCTACCGCCGCAGCATCGCGCGGGCTTTCCGCTAGTGATTTAAGAAGGATGAGGAATAACGTCACACAACATCACAACTACCCAATTGGTCCTTTTTTATAAAAGTTAATTACATGAAAGGTCCCTGTGATTAGGTCTGTTTTCACTTTTGGTCCCCAGGTTTGAAAAACTACAAGGTCGGTCCAAACGTTTGAAAAACATAACATAAATGGTCCCTATCATGGATGGTCGTTATCTTTTTCCGTTAAGTGGCTGTAAAATGTCCAAACTACCTATAACTATTAAAAAATTATCAATTTTAATACCACCTCACACCCACCCAACCCCTTTGACTTTTCCAAACTTCTTTCCTTCTTAATACTACCAACCACCTCCACCACCACCACCACCACTCTTTTGCCTCAAACACCAGTCTTTGTCCACACCACCACCGCTAACCTTCGACAACACCACAGCCACCTCCATCTTCTTTCTTTTTCACCTCTGTAAATCCCCACCTCCTTCGGATAGCTTCCATCTCTGCCTCTTTTTCACCTCTATAAATCCCCACCTCCCTCGGAGTAGACGGTGATGGTTTTCGTGGTCGCGATGGTGGCGATGGTTGATGGTTGTGATGGTTACAAAGTGTTGTAGTGGTTGTGATGGCTGCGATGGTTACAAGGGTTGTGGTGGTTGCGACGGGGTAATGGTGGAGATGATGGTGGTTATGGTAGAGATGGTGTGGTGACCGGTAATCAAAAGGAAATAATCTTTGCGGTAATAATCTTTATTGATGAAAGAGCTCTATAAATTTTGGTGGTGGTTCAAGGGTGATACAATGGTGTTATGGTGGTAGAGGTTCTGGTAATGGTTCAGGTGGTGGATCAAGAAAGAAAAGGAAGAAGAATGGATGTGGTGTCTCAAATCTATTTTTTTGTTATGATTTTATAAATTTTAACTTAGGGGCATTTTAGTCATTTTAAAAAGTTAATAGAAAATTTAACGGCCGTCTATGACAAGGACCTTTTTTGTTACGTTCGTACATACCTTTGGACCGACCTTGTAGTTTTTCAAAGCTGGGGACCAAAAGTGAAAACAACCCTGTAGGAACCTCTAAAGTTAAGAAGCTGATGCAACCAAAAGATACAAAACAACCAAGTCTTCCAACATGCACTTCGGGACAAAGGTGAACTAGCTTCGGAAGTTTTACACACTCAAGAAAAATGCTAAGTGTAAAATCTTCCGAAGCCAAAGTTCAGAAGAAACTGCTGCGGAAGCTTTACACTTAACTTGGAAAATATTCTAAGTGTAAAGTCTTCCGAAGCCAAAGACTCAACTCTTACGAAGGTAAAAGATGAAGTCTTCCGAAGCTCTCAAGTCAAAGTCTTCCGAAGCTGTTTAAAGACAAGACTGATTTTCTTCTGAAGAGAGAGAAAAGATACCTTTTCATCAACTTTATCATAAAGCAACCTACTTTCCACTGCATACTCTGGTAGTTCACCTGCTATCACTAGTTGGTGAAACTTTCATACTTTATGATAAAGTAGATAAAGTCTTCGCCTGCAAGTTTCTGTTTTTGTTCCTTCTTGGTATTTTGTAATAGGAAAGTCAGTGAGCTATGGCTTGTCATAGTCACTAGTCAAAAGGCAATCTGTCTTTTGACTTTAGGCTGATCTTGTTGTCTAGATTAGCCACTTCCAACTGTCTTTTTGCATATTGACAGTTGTAGGATGTAGTATAAGTAGTCTCCGGTTCTTGTATTCAAAACATACTTGTACAACACTTGTAATAGAACTAGAGAAGAAATATAAAACTTCCTTGAAAACTTTATCTTGTGCTCTTGTTCTTGTTTTACTTGTGTTTATCTTGTATCTTCAGTAAAGGTTCACAGTTCTCTATTTAAGTTGTTAAGTGATCTTAAGATCCTCCTAAGTGTGTTAACTAAGTGCAAGCTTAGTACCCTTTAACGGTCCTGCATTTGGTATCAGAGCATTCCAGGCTCTTGATTGTAAGATCTCACCATCTTCAAATCCTCTTAGTTACACACATCACTTAACTCTTCAAATGGCAGCTATCTCCAAAGTTGATATGGAAACTGGAACTATGACAAAGTCCCCACTGATCACTCATGAGGATTTTGGCACTTGGTGTCAAAGAATGGAAGGCTTTATCAAGTCTCAAGATTCCAGGATGTGGGAGTCTGTTGTCAATGGACCTCATGTACCATGCACCTCTTCAGCTGCTGCTGGTGGTGGCATGATACCAAAGGAGAGGGCTGACTTTTCTGATGAGGACTGGAAAAGAATTGACATTGATCAGAAAGCCATGACAACCCTCCAAACTGCTCTTCCAAACTCCATCTACAGAGGTTTCAAGAAGTGCAAGACCACTAAACAGCTATGGGATGCACTGAAATTGATGTATGAGGGTTCAAATGAAGCCAAGGAGAACAAGAAAGATCTCCTGAAGCAGCAGTTTGAAAACTTCACCTTCAAAACAGGTGAAACCATGACTCAACAATACTTCAGGTATGTTGAGATTGTGGATACTATGGCTGATGTTGGGGTAACTATTGAGAACAGGGATATTGTTAGGAAGTTCATGTCCTCTCTTCCAAGACAATGGACACACTACTGTGTGGTCATTAAGAGGACTGAAAACCTCAAGACCCTTACTCTCACTGAGTTGTATGGGATACTCAGTGGATACCAGATGGAGATAAACATGCAAAATTCATCTGGTAGCTCCAACACTCACCAGAGTTCAGCCCTTCATGTGGTTGAAAGGGATAGCAGAGAACCACAGCATCATCTCATCTGCTACCCTGAAACCTCATAAAAGGGTCCTTTCATCACCTTCCCAGAGACACCCAGAGAGAGCTACATCCAAGGAAGTCCCTTCCAAGAGACAAGTTCTTCTCAAGCTTTTGTCTCCACTGATGAAAGTACAGGCAACTTTCTTTTCACTCTTGAAGACCTGGACTGTATCCATCCAGATGATCTGGAGTACATGGAGATAGTCCAGCAAATGGCTCTTCTCACTCACAGAGCCCAAAAGTTCTACAAGAGGACTGGAGAAGGTTTCCTAGCAATGCTGCCAGTGGCAAGTTTGGGCTGGACAAGAGCAAAGTCAAGTGTTACAACTGTAACCAGATGGGACACTTTGCTAGAGAATGCAAGGCACCTAAGTCAAATGGTGGCCAAGCTTCATCCAGGCCAAACTACACTGAAGGAGGGAACCAGAATGAGAAGCAAAGACAGTAAGCTACAGTTGCTGTTGAAGAAGGAGCCTTTGACCGGAGCTTTCAAGCTGAAGATGCATCTCCAAACCAAGCACTCATGGCTGATCATGATGAAGCCAAGGTACTTGAACTTCTTTGCTCTCCTGAATGTATTGCTAAAGTAAATAGATACAGGTCATACAACTTGGAAATGAGATCTGATATTAAGTCTTTAAATATTTTAAAAGCTGATTTTAAAAGAGCTGAAAATGACTATAAACTTAAGATAGAAGATCTAGAGAAAACAGTTTCAACTCTTAAACAAGAGCAGACAAACTACAGGACTCAAATTAAGGATCTCATTACCAAGTTGACTGAATGCCAGGCTGAGCTTGTGATCAGCAAAGCCAGGCAGAAAAATGTGTTCTTGAAGAAGAGACCTTCAAGAACATGATATCCTCATCTCTGCATGCAAAAGTGTGTTATCAGAATAAGCAGGGACTGGGATCTAGTGAGATAGCTCCTCACACACTCTACTATCAGTCAGATCTCCTAGGTGTGGAACTGGTCAAGATGAGCTGCCATCCATAGACCCCAGTGATGAAGAGGATGAAGAGGAGAAGGTGAGGGATGACTCTGAGATGAGTGAAGAGAGTCAATCCAAAAAGGGTCACCATGCTCCTAAGGAGGAAAAAGAAGCTGGTTTGAGCAAAACCAAGAGAAAGAACTTGATCAGAAGAGCAAAGAGAAGATCAGAAAAGCTCAAGAGATCAAGACCACCTTTGATCCCAAACAGAAACAAGTATTTATCTCTGCAGGGTTCAAGGTGATGAAAGCTGAAGATCCTGTCAAGAATTCTAGTACCAAGAGTTCTACTTCAGCTTCAACTCACTCCAGCAACAACAAGAAGACTGATCAGCTGTGTGTCACTGCTACACAGCCTGAACCATCCATTTCAAAGAGCAAGCTTCACCCTAAGAAGCCTGCTGCATCATCTGAAAAGGTGGAGAAAGAAAAGGAAAGTGTTCAAGCTCAGTCTTCTTTGGGAAAGAAGACTCTCAGAAGGAAAGAATTGGATTGTGTTATGTGTGGTAGTACTTCACATTGGCTAAGGATTGTCAATACAATCCAAGAGTACTATCCACATGATCAAGAAGAAAACTTCTGAGAAGAAGAAGAAACAAACAGCTTCGGAAGGAAAATCTGTTTCCTTCGAAAGCTCCAAAATGAAGAAAAAGGCAAGTAGGAAATTGCCTTCGGAAGAAAAGTTGGGCTTGGAAGAAAGGAATGCTTCCGAAGTACTGAAGCTTGCTGCAGTGAAAGCAAGATCTTCCGAAGGATCCGTCTCCAAAGCTTCCGAAGCTACAAAAGCTTTCGAAGTATTGAAGGTCAAGCCCAATCTTCCAAAGGTGGTGTGGAAGATGAAGGAAGACTTTGAGACTGAAAGCTCCTCTTCAGCAACAGCAAATGATCCTCAAAGCCTGAACATAGGATCACCTACTGTTTCATTTCCTTCATCTGAATTTTTAAGCCCAAGACCAATGAGGCTTGGGTTTCCAAATGTAACTAAATCATCTCTTTTGTACAGGGACAACCAAAGGCAAATAAAAATGTGTGGATCATTGATAGTGGCTGCTCTAGGCACATGACAGGCAATGAGTCCCTACTTCAAAACTTTGAAAGAATTGATGAAGGACCAGTTGCTTTTGGAGGAGATGCAGGAGGTTACATCACTGGTAGGGGCATGGTCTCAAATGGTAAGCTCAGCATTGAGAAGGTAAACTTTGTCAAGGAGCTTGGATACAATCTTTTGAGTGTGTCCCAATTTTGTGACCAAAAACATCACATGCTCTTTACTGAGCATGAGTGCATTGTTCTCAAGCCGGGGGTTGACATTCCTCAAGAGCATATTTTGCTCAGAGCCCCCAGGAAAGGGAACATGTATAAGATGGATTTGTAGGAAACATCTCCCTCTGAAGAGATTTCTTGCTTTCTATCTAAAGCAAATAGTGATGAGTCTTTCCTTTGGTATAAAAGAATGTGCCATGTAAACTTTAAGAACATGAATAAACTGATTAAGAATGATTTGGTATATGGAATACCAAAGAAAGAGTTTACAAGTGATGACCACTGTGTTGCATGCCTGAAGGGGAAGCAACACAAAGGGTCTCACAAGCCAAAAGAAATAAACTCTATCACTACTCCCCTACACTTGTTATATATGGATCTGTTTGGCCCCACAGTGTAATGAGTTTAGGAAGGACCTCATACTGTTTGGTGATCACAGATGATTTCACAAGATTCACTTGGGTGTTTTTCCTTAAAACTAAGGATGAAACTCCTGAAATCTTAAAGAATTTCATTCTGAAAATTAGAATCAATCTGATCACAAGGTCAAAATCATAAGATGTGATCAAGGAACCGAATTCAAAAACCAAATCCTTGATACATTTTGTGATGAAAAGGTATTTCAAGACAATACAGTGCTCCCAGGACTCCTCAGCAAAATGGTGTTGCTGAGAGGAGAAACATGACACTTATTGAAGCTGCAAGAACCATGTTGTCTGACTCTAAACTGCCCATCACCTTCTGGGCAGAGGCTGTCAACACAGCCTGCTATGTGCAAACAGAGTTTTGGTAGTTAAGACACATGGTAAGACTCCTTATGAACGTGGCACAAAAGGAGACCATTCATTGGTTTTCTCAGAACATTTGGATGTCCTTGCACCATCTTGAATACCAAAGATCAAATAGCCAAGTTTGCTGAGAAATCAGATGATGGACACTTTGTTGGGTACTCTTCTCAAGCTAAGGCTTATAGAGTATACAATCTCAGAACTAGAATCATTGAAGAGTCAGCCAATGTGACTTTCAATGAACACACACCCTGTGTAAAAGGTTCTGGTTCGGATTGGCTGTTTGATCTTGACTTAGTTACCAACTGTTTTAACAAATCTTGTGAGAATGTTTCAGGATCTACAAATAACAGGTCAACAGAAGATCCTGATCCAAGATTTGAGCTGAAAAGACCAAACAAGAAAACTACTTCAGCTCCAGTGATGACTAACCCTGCAATTGAAGCTCCTATCAGCACTAGCATGACAAATACTGCTGATTCAAATGAATTGCCTTCAAATTCCAGCTCAGAGGCTCAGAATTCAGGAGAAGAAACTTCAAATGCAGGAGGAGGAACTGGAAGTGGTGACAGTGATCAAGAATTTCTTGATGCTGATAACCACTCCATTGAAGACAACATGAATGATGTCACACACTCATTGGATCAAGTCTCTCTTGATAAGTGTGCTGATGTGGTGGGAGACACCTCATTGCCAGATCAGAATTTCTCAAATTTAGATCTGTCCAACCAACTTGCTGTGATCCCTCAACTTCGGATCCACAAGTCACATCCCACCACAAACATCATTGGAAATGTTGACTCAGGGGTAAGAACAAGAGGACAAGCTCATGACAGCCATGTTTGTCTACATTCTTGTTTCTTATCCCAGATAGAGCCGAAGAAGGTTGATGAGGCTTTGAAGGATGGAAGCTGGATTGAAGCTATGCAAGATGAGCTGCTTCAAATCAGAAGACAGAAGGTTTGGAACTTATGCCCTCTTCCTTAAGGGAAGAGTGTCATAGGAACCAAATGGTTATTCAGGAACAAGAAAGATGATAGAGGGATCATCATCAAGAACAAGGCTAGACTGGTTGTCCAAGGATACACTCAAGAAGAAGGAATTGATTACACTGATGTCTTTGCTCCAGTTGCAAGACTTGAAGCTGTAAGAATATTTCTGGCTTATGCTGCATCCAAGGATTTCAAGGTCTACCAGCTTGATATGAAATGTGCCTTTCTCTATGGGGTGATTGATGAAGAAGTTTATATTAAACAACCACCTGGCTTTGCAGACCCAAATCATCTTGATTATGTCTGCAAGCTTGATAAATCCCTTTATGGATTGCATCAAGCTCCAAGAAAGTAGTATGAGACACTATCAACATACCTCTTTCTATATGGATACAAAAGAGGTACTATTGATGGGACTCTCTTCATCAAAGAAACAGGAAATGAACATTGCTAGTACAGATATATGTAGATGACATCATCTTTGGTTCAACTAATCCAAAGCTCTGCAAAGACTTTGAGATGCTGATGAAGAATAGATTTGAAATGAGTGCCATGGGGGAACTCAATTTCTTTCTAGGAATTCAAGTGAAGCAGGTTGAAGATGGCATCTCCATCAGTCAGTCAAAGTATGTACAGGACATACTTACAAGATTCAAGATGACTGACTGTAAGGTTGCAAAGACACCCATAGCCAGAAACCACTCCCTTGGTCCTGATCTTGAGGGGGAGTGTGTTGCTGAACATCTCTACAGGGCTATGATTGGGACACTTATGTATCTTACTGCTAGCAGGCTTGATATCATGTTTGCCACATGCATATGTGCTAGATATCAAGCCAACCCCAAGATTTCACACCTAATCACTGTCAAAAGGATCCTTAGATATCTCAAAGGTGCTCCAAATCTAGGCCTTTGGTATCCAAAGAATTTAGACTTCAATCTGTATGCTTATACAGATAGTGATTATGGTGGCTGCAACATGACTGCAAAGTCCACATCTGGGGGGTGTCAGTTCCTGGGTGGAAGGATAGTCTCTTGGCAATGCAAGAAGCAATCATGTGTGTCTGCATCAACTGTTGAAGCTGAATACATTGCTGCTGCTAGCTGCTGTGCTCAAGTGATTTGGATTCAGAATCAGATGCTAGACTATGGGTTCAATTTCAAGGAGACTCCCATCCACATAGACAACAACAGTGCCATCTCTATTACAGAGAATCCCATGCAGCACTCAAGGACCAAACATATCAACATCAGGTATCATCTGATTAGGGATAATTTTGAAAAGGGGCTGATAAAACTAATCAAAGTTAACACAAATGACCTATATGCAGATTTGTTCACAAAAGCTTTTGATGAACAAAGATTTAAGTATCTTGTATCAGCTATTGGGATGATTAACTTTGAATAGATTTTTCTTAATATCTTAATCAATATTATTTCTTAAAACTGTGTGTCCTAGGTTTCTATTAGATCACTTCATAAGCCTAGTTCTCTTTGGAAGAAAAACGAACTTTTAAAAGGATATCTCTTAGAATGATGAAAATTTACCTTCGGAAGAAACAAAAGTTGCCTTCGGAAGAAAATTTATGTCTTAAATCGTTTAAACAGCTTATCTGAGATTTACCTTCGGAAGAAATTCTTGAAGTATCTTCCGAAGATTAAATTTTAATATAAGTACTTAAATGCATTTTAGGAACAAATTTCTTCCGAAAGCAATTTAGTCTCGGAAGACTCATTTATTTCTTCCGAAGCCAAAATTTTCAAAACTCTTTGAAATATCTTCCGAAGCAAAATTGCTTTCGGAAGCTTTGATTGCAAAGCTTCCGAAACCAAATTTGCCTTCGGAAGCTTTTTCTACTTCCAAGAAAACTAACTTTTTGGGCGCCTTTTTCAGAAGTAGGACCCACTTGCGGATTTCAAAGTTTATCTTTTTGTCATAACTTTGTCTCAAATCCAGAGTATATCTTTCCAAACGGTTCTATTTCATCTCACTTCTCTCATTGTTCCTTAATCTAAAATTACCCCCTAATTTCATCTTCTTCTTCTTTCCTTCACTACAAAGCTTCTTCAAATGGCCAATCTTAATCGTCGTAACGACCCTGATTTCACCATGCACCTACACAGGCAACACAATCAAGTTGCTCTGTTAAACTCTAAGAAGGAACCAAGCTTCTTAGACGTGTGTATGTATCTTTCTTTGTCTCACTACTTCACCTCCCTTACAATCGATCCTCCTCTCTATGAGGATTAGTTGCTTGAGTTTTGGCGGACCTGTCAAGAGGTCACCATGGACGGGGAGAAGTCACTATTAGCCACAGTGTAGGGGAGGACGGTTTTCATCACTCCAGCCATTATAAACACCCATTTGCAGCTGGATGATGAAGCAGGTGAGTTGTCCTTTCCAAAAGCTGCTGTCAACCAATCCTTTGCGCAGATGGGCTACGAAGGTGACTTTTCGGTCAAGACCTTCAGGAAGGGGAAGATCTCATTCCAATGGAAATACCTCCTCCATGTCGTCCTACATAGCTTATCCAATAAACATGGAGGATGGGACCAGATTCCAGAAGACCTCTCCTTCATTGTCCATGGGATGGTTCAAGGGGTCAAATTCAGGTACTCTCAGTTTGTTTTTACAAATTTACTAGCGAATTTGGATTCCTTAGAATATTACATGTTCCCCCGGTATGTTCAACACATTCTCAACTGTGAATTGGGACCACAGTTGAGGGGAACAGGTAATGTTCTTAAACTTGCACATATGAGGCCCGGCATTTTCAAGATATTGAAAAAGCCAACTGTTGGGTTCTCAGGGGTAGAAACAGCCCTTGTCCGAAAATGTTTGAGCTCATTGCTCAGGGTGACATCCTAGCACCCCAGCTAGTGATGAACCAACACCCTTACTTCTCACCCACCTCAAATACAACATACCATCAAAATCACCTACCAAGAAAATCCAAGCGAACCCCTACACTTGCTACTGAGCATGTGCAGGCCCCCATATCACAACCCATACAGGAGGAAGTGGAATCTCGAGCTCCCACTTCCCCTGAGGAGCAGACCACTCCATCTTTCAAACAATCAGTGCTGAGGTTCCTCATGCTCAGCCTGATGAGCTCACAACTCCACAAACAGCCTTAAGCCATCACCTGAGTCTCAACACTCTAGTGATCAACCTTCAGGGGAAAGCTACCATCCCCAGCCTCTTGATCTCAACCGCCCCATACCCAGCCTTGACTTCTACTCTGATGAAGATTTGGGTTTCAGTGAGTATCATGACTCTCCCCTCTCTACCCACACTCAAAGGGAGATGAGTACTCCTGCTTCACCCCCTGTCTAGCCCACATCAGACACCCCAAACTAAGGTGGATCTTCCTGTGATTGTCGAGGAGATCCATGTGGAAGAGGCTCTCACTGTTGCCAGTGATTACATCTTTAAGACCTTAACCACGGAAACCCATCCTCTTGACACTGTCATTGGGCAGGGGAAATCCAGCAGCCAAGAACCCCATGCTGGTGGTGAAGAAGCGGACCTTAGTTCACCTCCTTCATCCCCCAATGATTTTTCAACTGAAGATGAGGGGAGTCGGAAACTCAGGGTGCACCAACTCGAAGACATCTGCACCCAACTGGTTTCACAGATAGCTCACCTTGAATCACATGTGACTATCTTACAAAGGAGGGTCCATGACCAGCAACTTGAGATCACCGATCTCAAGGGCCAGTTAGCTGAGAGACCCATAGGACAAACTCATCCAGGTCCACAAGAACTTGTGGATGTTATGGATCACTTCCCTAGCTCACCTATGCATGAGGGCGATGCTACCAAAAAGGAGGAGGAAGGTCTGACAGCCACAGAACTTGGGAGTTCTTCCTCAAGTATGGACATACAGGACTCACCATCCTATCTTGCAGTTGTCCATGCTCAGCAACCTCCTCTAGACAGTGATTTGGAACTGCTCATTCAATAACTGTTTGAGGAGGGAGTACCAAGAGCAATGTCTGCCCCATCTGAGAACCCAATCTGGGGTTGGGGGTATGACAGTGATGGGAAAGCTCTTGTGATCTCTAGAGCTCAGGGTCAACAAGAAATTCTCAACATCTCCACCCTGAGTTTCTATGAGGGTATAAATCTGATAGATCTGGCACTTGTCAACCCAAGCAATAACAGACAAGCTGTCAGACTAGCCAATAAAATTCAAGAATGGGTGGTGGCAGAATTCAAAAGGAGAACAGCATCATACAGACAGAGGCTAGCAGTTGAAGCCTTTGGTCAACTAGATGTTGAGGTAGACTCCAAGATTAGCTTCGAAGGGAAAGCCTTGACTGAAGGCCCAAAGGCTGAGACTGTGAACCTTGAGACAAGATCTCCTCCAGCACCCCATACCCTTAGTGAGGCACCAGCTGGTGATGGTGCTTCACAACCTCTCTCTGGCCAGAGCTTGACTGCTGAATCAAGCAATGAAGGCCAAAGCTCTCCTCAGACTGAGTCATCAAGATCTACAATTGACAAAGGCAAAAGGAAGATGACTTCTAAAGAGATTAAAGAAGAAAAAAGAGAGAGGAAGAGGAAGCTGAGGGGAGAGAGTTCAAGTGGTTCTCCAGGATTCATGCAAGCTGCAATTCTAGCTGTCCCTGTACCAAACACTCAAGAAGATGAATTAAGGGCAGTCAGGCTCAACTATCTAAGGACCAGGAACTTCAACATAGATGAACTCATCTCTCTCCCCTTAGAGGAGTTAAATGAACTGGCTGACATTAAATTGTCAAAGGAGAGGAAGGAAGCAGAGGATGCATCCTTAACCCTCAAACATAAGGAAGAAATAAGGAGAAAAAGGCTTTACAAGAACATTCCTGTCCTCTCCCCAGTTCAAGAAAGTTCTGAGTCAGAGACTGTGGCTGCTGAACAACCTCAGGTAGTTAATAAAGAAGAAAGATTAAAAATGATCAACTACCTATGAGTCACAGGTCTCTATCAGGCACCTGCACTCCTTCCCTTGCCTTATGATTATATATTATTTGAATACAATAAGCAGCTGGAAGAACAAGCTAAGAAAGAAAGGCAAGCTGCAAAGAAGAGGCAAAGGGAAGAAGCTGCAAAATCAAGAGCCATCATCCAGAAAAGTCAGAAAAAGTCTGCAGATAGGCAGAGGATGATGAGCTTCTTGAAGCTGTATGGGAAGGAGGCTTGGTCCCATGTCTCTATCCACAATGGATGAGCACATAAGGGTGATCAAGCAGAAGATAAAAAGGGGAGAGCTTGTGGACCTTCATTCATCATCAAGTCAAGCTCAACCTAAAGTTGAGGTAAAGGTGGAACCTACAGAGACAACACCACCTGCACCTGAAGCTGCACAACAGCCAACTTCATCTTCTAACCCACAACAGGGTTCTCCTCCCTTCCTTCTGAAACTGGGAGAGAGGAGATCCAAACTGAGAGGGAATCCACTGAAGAACCTGGTACTGAAGACCAACCCTCTCAGTTAAAATCATCAGGGAGGAAAAAGAGGATGACCAAAAGAAGATCATCTTCAAAGAAGATAAGAAGAAAGGCATCATCCTCCCAACCTCAGGACGAGTCAGAACATCCTGAGGAAGTGCATGAAGAGGACTCTCAACCAACTCCTATCATAGTAGAGCCTCTCTCTGTTAGAAGACAAATTCTGTCTTGGACATTTGCTGAAAATCCAGACAGATGGTATGTCACTAGAGATCAGGGAGAACAACATGTCTACTTCACAAGTGACATGCTTGAACTCCCTCTACATGATCTCTATGACATGAGAAGGTACTTCATGAGTCTGAAGAATCCAGATCTGCTGATGAAGAAAGGAATTCTGAAGATCCTCATGTGGACTATCCCAGTCTGAAAAACCTCTCTGTTTTGGTAGCATCAGCCTAGGGGGAGTTTGTAGGAACCTCTGAAGTTAAAAGGCTGATGCAACCAAAAGATACCAAAACAACCAAGTCTTTTCAACATGCACTTCGGAACAAAGGTGAACTAGCTTCGAAAGTTTTACACACTCAAGAAAAATGCTAAGTGTAAAATCTTCCAAAGCCAAAGTTCAGAAGAAACTGCTGCGGAAGCTTTACACTTAACTTGGAAAATATCTAAGTGTAAAGTCTTCCGAAGCCAAAGACTCAACTCTTATGAAGGTAAAAGAGGAAGTCTTCCGAAGCTCTCAAGACAAAGTCTTCCGAAGCTATTTAAAGACAAGACTGATTTTCTTCTGAAGAGAGAGAAAATATACATTTTCATCAACTTTATCATAAAACAACCTACTTTCCGCTGCATACTCTGGTAGTTCACCTGCTATCACTAGTTGGTGAAACTTCCATACTTTATGATAAAGTAGATAAAGTCTTCGCCTGTAAGTTTCTGTTTTTGTTCCTTCTTGGCTTTTTGTAATAGGAAAGTCAGTGAGCTATGGCTTGTCATAGTCACTAGTCAAAAGACAATCTGCATTTTGACTTTAGGCTGATCTTGTTGTCTAGATTAGTCACTTCCAATTATCTTTTTGCATATTGACAGTTGTAGGATGTAGTATAAGTAGTCTCCGGTTCTTGTATTCAAAACATACTTGTACAACACTTGTAATAGAACTAGAGAAGCAATATACAACTTCCTTGAAAACTTTATCTTGTGCTCTTGTTCTTGTTTTACTTGTGTTTATCTTGTATCTTCAGTAAAGGTTCACAGAAAGTGATCTTAAGATCCTCTTAAGTGTGTTAACTAAGTGCAAGCTTAAGTACCCTTTAACGGTCCTGCAACCCTAACCATATGGACCTTTCATGTAATTAACTCTTTTTATAATTTAAATTAATAACATAACGTTTATAATAAATAGTTGTTGATGATTTACATATTTTTAGAATTTTAAGCTCCTTTATTCGTAAAAGCTGTAAAAATCAAAGAACTACACGTTTAATAAAAGTAAAGGCAAATTTCAGAGTAATTAGTAATGTTGGTTGTTTGTAACCTTGAGATAATTGATTTAAGTTGTGAAAAACCATCAATCACACAAAACTATAAAAGATAACGTATATGATAAATCACGAATTGATCCGACTGTCCGAGACAACGTAAAACAGAAGTTACAACTTACAAGTGAGTGAAGTTTAATACTTTAATCATGTGTAAACCAATACATATTAAGGTGCTGTTTGTTTTTTCTGCAGCAAAATGTCTGCAGTCTGCGGACTACATCTGCAGGAGAAGAGGTGGACCAAACGTTTACAGTCTGCAAGAAGAAGACTGTTTGTTTTTTAACATCTGCAGACTGCTAAAATATTCTATAATTAAAATAAATATATTTTTAAACTTTAAAAAGTACTTCAATATTAAAATTTAAATAAAAGTCATACAACACTAAAAGGGGAGGAGGAGGGGAGGCGGCTGAGAGGGGAGGAGGGAGGCGGCTGAGAGGGGAGGAAGGAGGCGGCTGAGAGGGGAGGAGGGAGGCGACGACGAGGAAGAGGTGAAAGAAACAGAATCAATGGAGAGGAGGCTTGGGAGGAAAATGATGTCCGATGGTTTTTAGTTTTTTTTTTTATGGGGGAATATATTAGAAGAGGTGTGAAGAGAATGGACAATGTCTTTCAAAGAAGAGGTAAGGAATACCTTCTTTAGTGAAAGGTCTTTCAGAAATCAAACAGTCTGCCCTTTTAAAACGTGTTCCCGCGTCTACGTGCGCGCAGATTAAAAGATGGGTCAGAGCTTTTTGAAAAAAAAAAACACCTCCTAAGTTTTTATTACATAAATTTTTTTTTAGTGGGTGTTTGGGAGTGTTTTTTTTTAATAACTTTTAACTTTTTAATTTTTAAATAACAATACGATGATTGTTAGAAAAATAAGTTAATAAATCAATTCATACTAACTTATTAATTTATTAAAAAAGTTAATAAGAAAATAAGTTATTTTAAAAAAGAATGTAAAATCAAATTATTTCATGATTAGATTGAGAAATTGAACGCCTCTCGGGTAGCGTTACACCGTACGAACACCTTCGCCGCCTTCACCTTTTGCATCTCCGATCACTTTTCCGGCCACCTCCTAACAGCAAACACACACACACACACACTATACAGTATACATACATATCGCTACACATTCTCAAATCCAATACATCTATCACTCTCTATATCTCATCATTCAACTCTCGAATCGCCGCCTGAGAGCCCGACACACATCATTCACGCACCAGGTTGATTTCAACGTCATCGTTATTACATCCGTGACCTTGTTTCATTAATTCAACGGAATTTGAAATCATTCCATGTTTCCCAGGGAATTGATCTGCTCAATTTGAAGAAAAACGGTGGTTTTGACGTGATTTCTCGTTCTAGGGTTTGAAATTAGGCGTTTTTTGTTCGTTGAAACTGATTGTATAGCTTTTGAGTAGAATATATCTACGAGATTGTAAACTGTGAGTTGAATTCCAGAAACAAGGCTCCGATCTCGCGATTATTATTGTTATTATTATTATTATTATCATATCTACTGGTCTCCTAGGGTTTAGTTAAACAGTAATCTATTGGTCTTTGGAGTTGAAAATCTGTAGGGCATGGCGTCATACAGGCCATTCCCTCCACCGCCAGCACCTCCGCTAACCAATCACACTCCTCTTCCGCCTCCACCTCTTGCTCCTCTGCCTCAGCCAAGAGGAAATCAGTATCCTCAGAATTGGGGGTATCCCAATTCGAGCTTTCAACAGGGTGGATATGCGGTTCCACCTGGAAACCCTGTTCCGAATCAACAACAGCAGTTTACATCATATCCACCACCGCCGCCGCCTCCAGAGTCTACGTATCCACCACCACCGCCTCCGTCCCAGCCTGCACCTCCTGGACAAATGTACTTCCCGTCTTCTCAATATGTGCAGTTACAAAACCAGTCGGTACAACCCCCTCCACCACCGCCTCCACCTTCCCCTCCTCCAACTTCTTCGGTCCCGCCTCCTCCACCACCGTCACCTCCTCCTCCTCCTCCACCTCCTTCGTCTGCCCCTACAAGTAATCAAACCAAGGAAAACAGACAAGATGGATATAAAAGGCCTTCTAATGACTTGGAAAGTTCTAAGAGGCATCATGCGGGTCCTTCTAGACAACATTCTAAGCCTTCTAATTTACCTCCATTGCCAGCAAGAAAATCAAATGGCCCTCCGGTTCGAGTTGAGACTGAAGAAGAAAGGAGGTTGCGGAAAAAGAAAGAAATGGAGCAGCAAAAGCAAGAAGAAAAGCATAGGCAGCAGTTAAAGGAATCTCAAAGTAAAATCCTCCAAAAGACTCAAATGTTATCTTCAGCGATCAAGCCACATGGTTCAAATACCGGGTCCCATGTAGGTGATAGGAGGGCTACGTCATTCTTGAGTGGTGAAAGGGTAGAAAATCGGTTGAAGAAGCCAACTACCTTTCTTTGCAAGCTGAAGTGAGTTGTATGTCATGTTACCAAGTTATTTATTTATTTCGTTTTAATTGTGTGCTTTATACCATCTATTATTATTTTGATTTGTTGTAAAATAGTATGTTTCTCTCGTAATGATTTTTTTTTTCAATTCTGTTAGATTTATATGATTCTGAATGTTCTTTTCACATTTGAGCTCTTTGAAGGTTTCGTGATGAGTTACCAGATACAACATCTCAACCAAAGCTTCTGTCTATAAGGAGAGATAAAGATCGGTATGCATGATTCGTACTTCTGATATTTTTTTTCATTGTTACGTGTTTTATATTTTATCCTTCACATATGTGTGCACAACTATAAATGCTTAAGCTATGTATCTCTACAGAACTCTACCATCTGCGCATGCTGGTTGCGTTGTTATATAGATAGTTAGATACTGTAAAGTGATGTATTTGTTATCAGTTGTTCCTACCGTTCTCCCTTAAAGTGTCAAAACTAACGGTGTGAGCCTATCATGTCGGGGGCATTCGTATTCATAGTCAGATGTGAAATTCTTGGCTCTATGAAAGAAGAACACAGGGATAGTGTGAACCTATTAGAACTAAGAAACACAACACTAGTTACAAACAAGGCAATATAAAAGAGAAGAAATTTCGTGTTGGCACTAGATAAAAGTTTATAACGTGTAACTGACTAAATTGACAGAGTTCAAACCTTTTGTCCCACATCTAGCTAATAAACAAATTTGAGTCCTATGCAAGCTAAATGATTGTCTAGATGCCTTCAAACTAAAAGTATGTTTAGTGAAATTTGAAATCATTATATGCTGGTAGGTGATGAATTTTGTAGGGTCAAATATCTCAACCATTTAGTACCATGTTTTAAAATGTTGGACGAGATGATTTGGTCCAGGTTTAAGTACATTGACCATAGTATCTTCATGTTCTAACAGAGCACCTACACTGCTTTCTTTGGTCTGGTATTTAGAAATTGCATTACTGTTACATGGTATATTTTTTTACTTCTACTGTGGAGCATAAGAGCATTTAAGGATTTATATTTTATCATGCATTTATTTTGACAAAGATATATCTGATAATATGTATTTATCAATGCTTTTTGAAGGATGAAAGGAAGTTCCTGGGTCTATAGTTTCATTGCTTCTGTTTCCTTATGGTCTGTTGGTTCTCTTATTCAGAAAGTTTTATACAAATTGAGTTTATGATTGATTAACAGAAACCATTGTGCAGATATTCCTTCCGAATCATAAATAAGTTACAAAACATAAATGAGAGAAGGCAGAAATTCTAGGTTGAATAGGAAATAAGAGTTAAGCAGATTTGCTTCTTAACTGATTTTACATTTTCTGCACATTTCTGACTGCTCTGTTACTCTTTTTTTTTTTACTTTTAACATTAATTTCACCAATAACTACTAGCTGAATACGTTATCAACTACGTTGTGAATAGACAAAACTATCCCAACTTCAATTCATGTCAAATATCTACGATATTGATAATATATTAGAAGATTATTAACTACGTCGTTCTCAGACTAATTCTATGATCCTTCATGGTCTCTGTAAATTTAATGTTTAATATATCTTTATTATTTGGCTATATATATTAGATGACAAAGTTCATTGTAGATTGGCTGTATATTGATCTATAAATGTTTTAGTTATATTACTTTCTTATCTTTCAACGTTAATGTGTGTAATAGACACATAACCCATTATAGTATATCGGAGTACTTGAAGTGGAAATATCATAAGTGGTACATATGATTTTGAAGCTGATTACTATTCCACTTTAAACAAAATATTTCATTGTAATGTATGAATGACCAAGTTCTTTGCAGTAGTAACTTATATGTTATTACTGCTACACTAGTAAAACCAATGTATGCATATTATTTTCTTATCTCGGAACTTAAATATATCACAATAGAAAAACCCGAAAATGTTAGATTTATATATTAAACTCAGTAGAACTTTTATGTGATTCACTACAGCGTCACGACACCTTTTTTCTTATGTTACATCATGGTTATGTAACAATTGATCGATACTTACTCTTAAGTAAATGATAAACCCAGAGAATCCCTTTTGTAACATTTGTGATTTGTGACATTTGTCTTTGCAATTTTTATGGTACTCACAAATAACTTTTGCAGAGCCGCTAAATACACAATCACTTCATTGGAAAAGGTTCATAAGCCTCAATTGCATGTTGAGCCAGACCTTGGGATACAGCTTGACCTACTTGATCTCAGTGTATACAAGTAATAGATCACTCCACCATTGACTTATGTTTATTTTTTATTTATTTAAAATATTGGTTTTGTTATGTCTTTTGTTTTTTTTTTCTAATAAGCCATTTTCATATTTTTCCTTTTTTTAAGTATTTTTGTGTTTCATATTTTTGTCACTTTAGTTTTAAAAATCTGGATTTTTTATAGAAAAATTAGGAAAGAAAAAAACAGGAAAAGTAGATTACTTAATGCAAGGGTAAAATGGGTGGAATAAAAAAACTAACAGATAATTTATAATAGCTATTATTTATAAATGGATATTTATGAACATTAAATGCTGTTTAACATGTGCCCTTAGAAAAGCTCCTTTTATGATTATAATCTAGGGATTTAATGCTCATAACTTCTTTCCTTTCTTAATTAGTGCTCCCAAGAATGAAATACTACATATTGATCCTGAAGACCAGTTACTGTTGCAAGAAGATGTTTGTTCGACCCCAATAAAAAAAGATGGACTAAAACGGAAAGAACGCCCTACAGATAAAGGGATGTCTTGGCTGGTCAAAACACAATATATATCTCCTATTAGCACAGATGCTACAAGACAGGTTAATTTAAAGATTACGTATCAAAAAGCCATGTTTACATATTACTAGAGGTGGCAATCTGGACTCCTTTACATACGAATGGTTCAGTTCGGGTTATTTTTTACTTTTCTAAATTATGTATGAGACCCAAGTATATTTTTAAGTTTAGGCCACCGATATATTGGAACTACTTTATAGGCCACCCAGTCATTTATACTGATTCTAGCCAAAACATGCTGAATAACAAAAATATCCCCTTAAATTTTGAGAAGACAACAATTTTAACGTAGAACATGTCACCTCATCAAAGGTATTTGTGCTGTTTCAAATCTGTGAGGGCATTTTCATCAGCTGACATTTTTTTTTGGCTCAAATTAGTATAAATACCACATATGTACTTGCGTGGTTTGTATCAATATATGGGTGGCCTTAATGAAAATGTTGAGTACTTGGTTGGCCTTAAGCATATATTATTCTTATTTTTTATCTACTGTCATAAGGGTTAAGCTAAAATATTAAAAAAAGGATATCTGGTTGAGTGAGTCAAAAAGGTTGGCAGTCATTTCAATCTTTAAAGTCTTTACTAAAAAATAATTGAAATTATTATTGTTGATGGTGTAGTTTTGTACTTTTGTAATCGTGTGTGACATGTTATTTATATTTTTTAGTTTTATTGAATCACCGTACGAAGTAAATTGAAGATCACAATTGTAATAATTCAGTTTCATATTTAAAACATCAATTGTATTTTTCTAGCTAAGAACAAAAAACTGCCAGCAAACACGTACTAAAAAAGCCTGTTCTGAACTTCTGATACGTTAACCAACCCGCCCAACCCATTTTGCCAACCCTACATATAAAACTGTAATTATGAGGTTGTTTATTTGATCAAATTTTATTTCTTTAATTCAATTTGCAGTCTTTGACTGAAAAACAAGCAAAAGAGCTACGGGAAAAACGCGGTAACGCCATACTGGACAACCACAATAGTAGGTATATAATAATATATTTTCCATATCCTTCTCTATATAAAAATTGCAGGCTTTTTTTTTAATCATTTGATGTTTTTTTTTTACTTCTGTTACTTTTACTTTAATCAGGGAAAGGAAAATCCAGGACATTAAGGCGTCGTTCGAAGCTTGCAAATCACGTCCTGTTCATGTAACCAACAAAAAACTTCAACCTGTTGAGATTTTGCCATTGTTTCCAGATTTTGACCGGTATTTACTAAATTTTTTCTCTTATTTTACCCTGCTAATATTTATTTGTAAGACCTGACTTTGATATTGCGAGTAAACAAGCAAAATAATAAATAACAAATTCAAGGTTTAATTTATGTTTGGGAGGTCAATGAGCTTTTCCAGTTGGTAGATACCAAATCTGTTTATAATAATTGGCATAAATGAAATTACAGCTCTAGGCCCTTATTTATAGATTTTCTTGACAAGCATCCATTATTGGTAAAACTTTAATTACTAATATCATCTAAAATTAAACCATCTTAATATTAAAATTATCTAATAACTTCTAGATTTGTCTAATACATAAAAATGTGTTAATACATCTAATACATAAATGGTGTTAATACAACAACAACAACCATACCCAGTAAGTCCCACTGTAGCACAACTATTGATAGGGTTTGTGAGGGTGGGATGTAGGCAAAGCATACTTCTATCCCAGGGGAAAGGTTGCTTTCAGTGAGACCCTCGGCTCTAAAAATACCTGCACAAAAAAACATACTACAAAATATAGGAAGCTAGTGTGGTAGTGACGTATATGAATCGAGGTACTCATGGTAAACTACCAAAATAGAAAGACGGGTGAGAATGTATGATAAAACATATATGATTGAAATAGATAACACTCCACATAGGCACACAAACAAATAATAATATCTAGAAGTGACTAAGAAAAATCTAAGCTCATAAGGGCTAGAATCTAAATGTGTGTTATCCTCTTAAAAGTCCTTAACCATATTTCTACATCTCCATGAACTCCTATCCTCAACCATGTCCTCACGATGGTGCAAGTCTCAAGTTCTGCATAATCGGCTCCCCCAAGTTAGATTGGTACTCCTCCCGTCCACAGTGATTGCTTTCACGGTTTTAACCGTGGCAGACGTGTGTCTCCTCCTAACATGTCTATACCATCTCAACCTCGCCTATCTTATCTTATCTATTGTACTAGTCACTCCTAATCTTTCCTGAAAATTCTTCCTCCTTATGCGATCCATCCTAGTGCACCCACACATCCACCTTGACATCCTCATCTTCTTGCCCTCTAGTTTGCGCACCCGAGTCTTCTTGATGGCCCAACAACCCGATTCGTAGAACATAGTCGGTCTGACCAAAACCCTGTAAAATAGCCTTTGAATTTAGCTAGGAATCTATTGTCGCAGAATACTCTAGTAGTCCAGTGGTTGCTCTCCATCTACACCAGCCTGCTTGAATGCGGTGGGAAAACGATGTTAACACTACTTTCATAAATAATAATAATAATAACAATTCAGTGTCTTGTCACTTTTCTCATACAAGCCAATATAAAAGAAATTAGCCATAGAGTAAATGTGTTCAAATCATCCGAAGTATATTTTGATTGATACGTCATAAATCAATTTATTTAAAAATACAGTTGAAATGTTGTAATGTTATATTTTTAATCATATCAAAGGTATTATATATGTGCGCAATTATCCTTAATAAGAAGTTATATAAATTTTACCTGTTCCCCCATTTTGCTATCCATAAATTTTGGTGATTGTAAAAATATTATTGGCGCACGGTAAATTTCAAATGCTTAGAGCACTTGAGGACACACAAGCACATGGAAGTGTGAGTACATGATTTTTCTAATGATTCAGTGGACATTTGCTTTGACGTTAGGAGTTACTATGTGTATGGGTTTGATAGCCGGGTAGTATGAGGATAGGAATAAATTTCTAAACCCATCCCTTTTGCATGTATGGATGAACCATAAGTTTATGGATGTGATTCTTGATTTTGAAACCATACCCTCGAATCAAACACCTCTTATTTCTCCCATTTCCATAATCCCATTATATCCCCTCATTCCAAACCCCCTTTAATGTAATTAAACTAATTATCTCTATCTTTAGGTTATTTAAACAACACGCATTTTATTCTAAACTAATTAGGTTTTGGCTGAATATATAACCAAGAAAATTTTCAAATTTGGCTATTATATGACTTTTGCAGGTGGGATGATCAATTTGTTATTGCAAACTTTGATGGTCCTCCTACTGTTGATTCAGAAAGCTACAATAAAATGGATAAATCAGTTAGAGATGCCCATGAATCTCAGGTATGATTGTTGTGCATATTCTGTGAAATATTAATTGTAATTATTAGGCCTACAAATAAATAGCTCTTAAGGTTTGCTTTTGACTAAGTCGGTGTTCGGGATTACTTGTTAAAACTGCGCATCTACTTATTGTGTTTTGAATAACTAGTTTGGAATAAGCAGCTGTTAACTGCTTATCCAAAAGGGCTAATTGCAAAAAAAGGGTGGTAATGAACTTCTATTGATGTTGCGAGGTCATTAAAGTTTTTCTTGGTCCATTTCGGGACCTAAACGCCTCGGAGTGCTTTTGCACTTTCTGAAACCAAGGTCAATTTCGAAAGTCGCTCAAAGTGTCTTTTCAGTATAAAACCTTCTATATCATCTCATTTAATAGTTTCATTGTTATTGAAACATGATATATTTTTGTAATCACTTCTGCCACACAACTTGTTTAGAAAAAAACTAAAAGTTTTCAGGAAAAGTGTTTGCTGCACCAAAAAGTTACATTTTAACTGTAGCAGGCCAAACCTGGTATAATTATTATCTAGCCTAAAAGGAAACGGGCCAAATAATCTCCAATGCTTAAAACTTCCTAATTCATCTTATTAAGAAATTAGATTATTATACAGTATATTTTGTAGTCATGTTTTTGCTCAATACTTGTTCTGAAAAAATTAAAATTTTGGACAGAATGTGTTCGGTTACCCAACATGTACCAAAAAACTACCAATTCCTACATGTACCAAATTTAACTGGTTTGACCTGTCATGTAATCTTCCCATTGCCACTTGTACTCTTGTGAATACATTGCATTTGTACAGCAATAGTTTATGAGAAGGTAAAGGAAGACTTCTCTTGTAAATTTACAAGATTCATCTTAGAAAATCTCCATGCTTTCTATGCAATATCCTTGGTTTTAGAAAAGTAAATATAAAAGTTAATTTTGATCATACGCTAAAGGGGCAAATGTCAAAAAGAGCCCTATGGACTTTTGCTGAATTCAAATACACAAATCCTCAAACTTCAGTTTTGAAATGATTTTATCCCTAAACTGATAAAATCTTAATGAGAAGTCCTCAGACTTTGTTTTTAACAAATATGTTTTTACTCCATGATTAAGTTCTAAACTTAAAAAAACTGAATGGATGTCTTTTTTGGCATGATTAAGTTACTAAACTTTATGTAAACTCTAAAGGACCTTTTTTTTGAGTTTTTACATGTTTAAGGACTTAACAATGCAATCAAAGTCCATTGACATGTGTAACTTCAGTGAAAGTCCATAGGGTTTTGTCAACATCTACCCTGCATTATATGCTGTTCCCGACATTATAAGTACTCTGACAGGCTGACAGCCCTTCAAATCATCTAGTTGACCCGTTCGGCTGCTTGTATGGTTGTCTTGACTTTATTCTTCATTACAGGCTGTTATGAAAAGCTTTGTGGCAAGCACCTCTGACTCGGCTAAACCTGACACATTTTTGGCTTACATGGTTCCTTCAGTTGGTGAGGTAATATTTGCCTCAGAGATTTTCTTATGGTGAGAAGTGAGAGTAGGGGTGGCTCAGTTGGTAGGTTGGGTAACACGTCAAAGCTGGTTGGTCAGGTCACGCCAACCCACAAACTCTTTTTTTCTTTATTTCCTCAATCTGTTAAAATAGTGTCAAATATGATTACATATAGTATGTTATTTACAATACTAATCTATTTCTTTTAGGCATACCATTTTTGGAGGCTTTGTGCATTTTGAATACTTTTTGGGAGACTTCTAACCTGCATTTCATCTAATTTTTTAATTTATTCATCTATCCCGGTTGAGAAAAATATATCCAAGAACTTATCGTTGTATGTATATTTAATTTTTTTTCTTCAAAATACTGTAATTGTATCTGACCTTTATACTTGGGCCACCTCTAACTGAAAATTATCAAGATGCTTCTGTTTTAGTTCACCAAATCCATGTTCTGAAACTTGTTGCTATCATTTGTAAATTCTTGTATTTATTTGTTAATCTCTAATACTTCAGTGGATTTATTAATGTTTTTTTCAGCTGTCAAAGGATATTTATGATGAAAATGAAGATATTTCGTACACATGGGTTCGTGAATATCACTGGGATGTATGTTCTGGACAGTTTTGTAAACCTTTTGAATTCCAGGGTTATATGTGTTCACATAATTGTGTGTTTATAAATGTTTCTTGTTTTAAACAGGTACGGGGTGAGGATGCAGGTGATCCTACAAATTTTTTTGTGGTATTTGGTGAATCAGAGGCTCGCTACTTGGTAATAGAAAAAAAAATAGACATGGGTTGTTTACTTTTTGATGGTGGTAAAAATTGGACAATTTGGGTAACGGGTCAATTGGACGGTTTGGGTAACGGGTAAGGACGGGTAACTTTATGTGTTGGAGATGCTTAAAACATATATCATCATTACAAATAAAATCTAAATCTTTTAGTAGTACGATTTAGTAGGTCGTACGCTTAAAAAAAAAATAAAGTGGACTACTTTAAACTAATTAGACCAAGACGGCCAGGTGTTTGGTTCTGATCGGTAAGGGTCAAGTAGGGTTACTTGAAACACTTTTTTCCATTTTCTAGAAGTAAATATTTTGTATTAAATGTGGTTTAAAAAATATTGACACGCTAATAATCTGATTTTTTTTGTGTGTAATAAACTACTGATATAGTCTATGCAATTATAAAAATACTTGCGACATGTTTGACCCATTTGAGCATTCCCATTTTGGCTAAACTTGTCAATTTTACCAGCTTGACAAGATTAAACATAACCCAAATCAACACTTTCATAAGTAAATAGGTCAATATTGCCACATGTATTCTTTTATAACATTCTTTCATGTATATAACTATCCTTGCTAATTTTTGTTATTTATTCAGCCTCTGCCAACGAAGCTCATTCTTAGGAAAAAAAGAGCCCGAGAAGGAAAAACAACTGACGAGGTTGAACATTTCCCTGTTCCTGCAAGTATCACGGTGAGGCAAAGATCACGTGTTTCAGTGGATATAAAGGAATCTGAGGTGGCTATCTTTTTCTGAATTCCTTCTTGAATATATTACAAATTTCTTCTTCAAGTTAAAGTTCATCAAGCTTAGTGGTAAAATGGGAGCGTCGGGCGTGTTGGGCAATGGCTTCACTTCAAAATGCAGAATTGACCCCTTTATAACCATTTTGGTCTAAATTGTCACGTGTGCACATCAATATCCTATCATCTTTGGTAAATTCATTACACGAGCATTTCTTGCAGAATTATGCTGGCTTGAAGGGGAGAAGTTCAAACCAGAGGCATCATGGTAGAATGGATATGGATGATGATGTCCATCGACACCACAATATTGACATGGATGATGGTGATATGGACCAATCAAGTGGAGCCGAGTATTTATCTGATTAACATCTTCAAGTGTAGTTATGGTCATGGAAATATAAAAAAGGCGAGCTCCAAAAGTTGAAGGAAAAAAACAGACTACACAAAATCTGTAGTGTGAGGTGAGTTCATTTTTCTGACTTCACATGTTATCCTTTTGTCCCATTTTTACTGTTGCATTTCATTATAATACGTAATTATGTTACAAACGTGTAGATTATGTTTGATAAGTTTTTACAAATTTCTGTTCACATAAAATCTGAGTGAGTTATGTTATTGATTTTGAGGTTTAGATTGTTGTATTTACTGAATCCCTCTCCCGAAAACTGAATGTTCACTATCATCCGGAATTTGAGACCACCTGTTGGGTTTGTGAAGGCTTTGGGCTTGGGCCCATGTTTAAGTTTTCTTGTTCATTAAGTTGTTAACCCTAATTAGTCTCTATATATATCCATGTCATGCATTTGTAATCTTTGTACTGAGCAAATAAATAAAACCCTAGTTGCAGCCCGTGGACGTAGGTCACATTGACCGAGCCACGTTAAATTCTCGTGTTCTTATTGCTTTCGTGTGCGTATGAGTGTTTTGTGTTTATTTCCGCTGCGTAAAGATACCTAACAACTGGTATCAGAGCATCAGGCTCTTGAAGATTTCGTACGAAACACGCCGCCGTGTACCTAGGGTTTCTACCGCCGCCGCCGCCGTCTAGGGTTTCTGCCGTCGCCGCCGTCACCTAGGGTTTCTGCGCCGTCGCCTAGGGTTTTGGTTGGAAGTACCGGATCTGGTTTGTCTATCCTTTTGTTGACTGGTTATCAACTGTTCAGCGCACTTGTTTTTTGAAGACTTGTCTCTGTTTTGCTATTATGGCTGAAGACGGGAAGACTGTGATCGAAAAGTTCAATGGCACTGATTTTGGTTGGTGGAAAATGCAAATAGAAGCATTATTATGTCAAAAGGATTTGGATATGGTACTGGAAAAGAAACCGGAGAGTATGGAGAAAGCTGAAGAAACAGTTTGGAATTCCAAGGACAAGAAAGCTAGAGCGGTTATTATGTTATCTTTGACGAAGAGGTTTGCTTTTAACATCATGAAAGAAACCACTGCAAGTGGTATGATGTTGGCTCTGTCAAATATGTATGAAAAGCCGTCTGCAGCTAACAAGGTGTTCTTGATGAGGGAACTGTTCATGACGAGAATGAAAGAGGGAAGCTCAGTCACCTCTCACATTAATGATCTGATGTCTATTCTTACCAGATTAGAATCAGTGGGAATAAAATTCGATAATTAGACTCGAGCTCTGGTGTTGCTATCTTCACTGCCTGACAGTTGGTCCGGGACTGTAACTGCTGTTACAAATTCTATGGAGGCTAACGAAATGACATTTGAAAAGATCCGAGACATTGTGATAGGTGAAGACACACGTCTGAAAAGTGCAAATGTTGGATCATCTTCTGAGATGTTACATGTTGGCAGAGGAAGGGAAAATAGCCGAGGCAGTGGGAGTCGGGGAAAGAGTTCAACTTGGACTCGGAAAAATGTGAGGTGCTGGAACTGCAACGAGGATGGACATGTTAAGAGTCAATGTCCAAAGAAAGGTCTAAACACTGTTGCTGAGGATGTCAATGATGGTGACGTGTTAATCCTTGAGGCTGAAAACAGTGTGGATTCTTGGATCATGGATTCTGGTTCTTCGTTTCACGCCGTACACAGCGGTGAAATGATGGTGAATCTGTTTTGCGATTTTGGGAAGGTACGTCTCGCCGATGGCAGAATGCTTGATGTAATGGGCATGGGTGATATTGATTTGGTGACTCCATTGGGAACTACATGGAACCTGAAGAATGTCAAGGTGATTCCGGGTTTGAAGAAGAAATTAATTTCTGTTAATAACTGGATGAACAAGGATTGGAAGTCAGGTTTGGTGATGGTAAATGGAGGGTAATCAGTGGAAACCGGGTGATTGCTCGTGGTGATAAGCATGGGTCATTGTACATGGTGCAGGTACCTGCTAAGGGATTGATCAACCCGGTTAAGCAAGTCAAAGTCGGATTCGCTAAATCTGCTGCTAAGAGAGTTCATTTTGCAAACATGAAGTCTGGAGCAGAGATTGTAGCTGAATGGGGTCAGAAGTCTAAACCAATCAGAGGATTTTGTGACAGTGGGAGCATGGGACATGTTTCGGGTACAGTCAAGAAGAATCGTTGGGTTTTGAAGACTAAGACTGGAAAATTCTCTCCTGGTGATTGTTTGCTGAATTTGGAGAGTGTTAGTGGTTCTCGGTGTATCTCTGAATCTGGTGGATCGTGTAAACCAGTTGAGACAGAGGATGGGTCGCTGGTGGAATTTGCCACGACTGAGTTGGAGCTCGGGAGAGCTTCAACCGGCCCTTCTGGTACTTGATGATGAGGGGTTGCTACAACTAGGAGATGTGATGGAGTCTTAGCTTGTTCTTTGGGAACTGGAGGCTTGGAAGACTTGTTTAAAGATTACTGAAGTTACTAGACGACTGGGTTGCTATGTACTTGAATGGCGGGCTAGAATTTATCGCAAAGCCTTCAAGTGGGAGATTGTTGGGTTTGTGAAGGCTTTGGGCTTGGGCCCATGTTTAAGTTTTCTTGTTCATTAAGTTGTTAACCCTAATTAGTCTCTATATATATCCATGTCATGCATTTGTAATCTTTGCAATGAGCAAATAAAT
This sequence comes from Flaveria sonorensis, assembly GCA_025506505.1. Lineage (NCBI taxonomy): Eukaryota > Viridiplantae > Streptophyta > Magnoliopsida > Asterales > Asteraceae > Flaveria > Flaveria sonorensis. The sequence continues at coordinate 738,786 of CM046427.1, forward strand.
AAAACCCTAGTTGCAGCCCGTGGACGTAGGTCACATCGACCGAACCACGTTAAATTCTCGTGTTCTTATTGCTTTCGTGTGCGTACGAGTGTTTTGTGTTTATTTCCGCTGCGTAAAGATACCTAACACCACCTTGGGTTGAAACTAATAATTTTAGTTTGGATCCTGCTAGGTTCGTCTGACATGAAACACTTTTTTTTTTATTTTTGATTTTTTTTGACATAATTGTTCTATGAAAGATCAAATAAAGGATAGTTAATTTTCCAGCTACACTACCAGAAACTGAAATGATCAAGGTCTCTCCATCATTGTATGTCTTGTACTTTTGGTAGATGGTAGCTACCTGCAGAAGTACCAAAATTGTGAAACTTGGGATGGGTTGGGTAAGTTGTCAAAAAGAGTTCAGGTTAAAACTAATTATTTCAGTACAATAATGATGTATATCTTGGGATTCATACTCAGGTTTTTTATTTTTAACATAACGGTAGTGTGCGCACGAACCGATCGTGATCCAACTTTGGATCGCCTGCTAGGAGTCCGAATGCAAAACAAAAAAATCATAGATCTAGGGTTTAGAACTTGTACCTTTTGTTTTGTAGTAGCTAAATCAAGATGTAACACCACAAGACAGTGACCTGGTCTTTGAATCTGGAAACATGAGATCACCAAAGCGCTAAACTTGAACCTGGGTATCTATCCGGTTCGAGTCGCAACCGAGAGGAATGAGACAACCAGATTCGTCCTGTGCAGACGGCTGCTGTGGGCAGCAGTTCACGGCACCGCAATGAGTTGTCGTGAGGACCACCGAAGGTGGTGCCACACTTTTGCTACTAGTCTAATTGTCTGAAGAACAATGTGTGTAATCTAATTAGAATCTTAAACCTTATATTTATAAAAGTAAACTTTGCTTTTCGTTCATGTGACATCTAACCCGTTAAGTCCAAACATTTAAAACTATGTTTTGGGTGTTTGTGGTTGCATTTTCATTGAGATTTCGGTCGTTTCACTAACACGTAATTTTAGTTTGTGAAATGATCAGAATTGCAATGAAACTAACGTTAAACGGCCAAGAGGAATGAAAAATGAAGTTTACTTTTTATAATAACTACATCCGAATTAGTATGAACAACTCACATCTTATATTTAATAAGAACAAATACCATTAAAATCAACATATTTTATGTTTTATCTTTCAATGTTTTTTTACACATAAAAACCATCCCTTTTTGTTTTTTCATATAAAAACCCTTCAACAACTTTTTAAAGGTAAAAACCAACTTTTCATAAATGCCAACAAGCATCGAGATGAAGTAAATAATCAACTTTAAGTAACTTTTTGTTGATTAAGCAAAAACCCAAGATTATGTAGATAAATACCATCAAGAAACACCAAAATTCAAGTTGTATGAATGCAAACAGAAAACCCATGGTCAAATGGAATCACACCAGGAAACACTAAATGACTAAAATGCAAGTAAATTGAAATATATATTTTTTTCAATCGAAAACCCATGATCATATTGGATCATACCAGTATACCACCACTAAACTTCAAAAACTAAGGGGCGTTTAGTTCGTGGAATTTGTTGGAATTGGAATTAGAATTTGAATTGGAATTATAAGGAATTGTATTTGGAATTCAATATTTTTCAAAGTATTTGGAATTCAAGTGAATTGGAATCTATAAAAAGAATTTAAATTTCAAATGCATTTCTAATGACAAAACACTTATAAAGGAATTGGAATTTATCACCCATTGTAAACCGCCACCACCTCAATGACCACCGATCATCGCTGCTACACACCACCGACCGCCGCCTCCGTCACCGCCAACAATCGACGGCGACAACCAACCTCGCCCAACGAGCGCGCCTGTTGCCGAAAACCGACCGTACCCTACCGCCGCGACCAACCAATAACGCCCGCCGTCGAGAACTGGTAGTCTCCGACGAGCGCGTCTAAACCGACACGGTCCGACAACGGCGGTCGGCGACAGTCGACGGTTAGGGGTGGCGGCGGTCGGGGCAAACAGTGGGCAGCGTCGGCGGCGGGCGGCGGTCTGTCAGCGACGGGAGACAGTCGGGGACGGGGACGGGGACGGCAACGGTCGAGGTCGGCGACGGACGGCAGCAGTCGAGGTCGGCGACGGACGGCAGCAGTCGAGGGCGGTGACGGCAGCGGCAGTCGGTGGTCGGGGTCGGCAGTGTTGGCGATCGGGGGCGTCGGCGGTCGGTTGGCGGTGGGCGGGGTGGTAGGTGGCGGTCCATGGTGGAGGTAGGGGTCGGTGGAATTCGAAATCTTTTAATATTTGGAAGGATTTTGAAATCCTTTGTTTGAAGGAATTTGAGGGAATTAATTCTAATTCCAATTTATTTCTCAACCAAATACGTTAAGAATGGAATTCAAATTCCAACTCCATTGAATTTCTACCAACCAAACATAATAACCAGTGGAATTCAGATTCCGATTCCATTAAATTCCATTAAATTCATGTATACCAAACGTATCGTAAGCATCTTCCTCGATCAAGATTTAATTGCATCAAGTCGATAAAGATATGTGTATGTCAAAAGTCATCAAAGTTGACCATTTCAAATCCAACCTTTTAATATATAGTTTCTTGAGGTCACATAATTTTGGAGTTTTATAATGTAATAATCTAAACTATTATTCACTTAAACTATTATTTATTGGCCGATAATAATTTATATTATTAATGTGGTTAGGGACATTTTTAACTTTTATTTTTATAACCAATAATAATCTTAATAACATAATCATCAAATATTCACAATTGATTTGCACTCAATTTCGCTTATAATAATAATTATAAATTATATGAAATAACATATAAGGTGAAATTGAACATAAAAAGGACGCAAACCAATGATGAAATTATGATTATTATACTACTAGGATTGCTACTGGTAATAAAAGATATGAATCTTTTAATTTTTAGTATGCTTTTTATTTCCTTTATCCTTAAATCTTGTTTAATGTTTTTAATATGTGCAAATATGTTATGATTCTTATTATGTTGTCTGTATAATCCATCTAATAATATTTTGCTATTATTTTTTGCAGTTACTTGAAACTATTTATTAACAACACATATATTGCTTGTTTGTTTTGATTCAACGTTAGAAGCTTTCAGGTATTTTTACAGAGTAGAAGAAAATCCACAAGAGAAAATGTTATTTTTCTTCAGCTTACATTGGTTTACATCGGCTTACATTGAAAAAACATTAATGGTGTAATTTTGGTATAGTTTAAGTGGTGTAGTTTTTTTGTTTATTTTCGTTACAAAAGTGTTATTACGATGGTGTTTCTTTGTTACTATGGTGTAGTTTTGTTATTTTAGTTTTATTACAATGTTGAAATTTCGTTATAGTGGTGTAGTTATAAGGTATAATGTTGTTTTGATGTTAGGTTGTTGTAATCATGGTGTTGCTATTGTTGTTAGGTTGTTGTAATTACTGTAAGTATTAGGATTTGCATTCAAATGAATATGACATAACTAAATACATTGTGTTTCATCATTATTATCTTGGAATGTAGATATTTTATTTAGGTTTATGCGCATTGTTTTTTTTCACAAAGGGGAATGGTAACGATTATGTATCAGGTCAAATTTATTTTAAGCTCGGATTTGCATTTTAAAGGGATTTGAACCCAATTTATTAGGTTTTATTTTTGTTAGTTTTTGTATATGTTTATTCAATGTAATTTCCTATAACTAATTACAATATGATGAATTCACCATAAGTATTAGGATTTGGATTTAAAGATACATGAAGGTTTCCATTATATTTGCTTGTTAGATATGAGTGGTAGTTTGTAAGTAATTACAATATAATATAATTCACTATAAGTAATTATATTATGATGTAATTCACTGTAATATGAAACGTTTGGAATTTTTTTATTTTTATAAGACTATATTAGAATTAAAGAGGAAAATGAGACGAGTTTAATGGTGTAATCTTTATAAAAAAAGTAACAATATATAAAAAAGTTATAGAGGTTTTAAAAATAAAACGGGTAAACTTGTTTGAAAAAAAAAAAGAAAAAAAGAAGTAGATTAAAAGCGTGTAGATGGTAACACTTGTTACCATTATTTAAATGGATATGTAAAATATCTAAACTACTCTTTTTTATTAAAAAAGAATATTAACACATGGCATAATCTTATAGCACTTGAAGAAGATCAATGTTCTAGAAAATATTTAAGAGTTCTTACAAAAACATAAGGTTCTCATTTGAACAATACCTTATATATATATATAGAGAGAGAGAGAGAAAGAGGGAGAGAAAGAGAGAGAGAGAGAGAGAGAAAGAGAGAGAGAGAAAACACTTAGGGGCTGTTTGTTTTTCGTGAGAAGCTCTTCCTGACCACTTATGTCTGCGCCGCGCAGACCACGCGCAGATGTTTACTTCTGCAGACTGTTTGATTTTCCGAAGACTTTTCATTGAAAAACGTCAGCGCGGTGTCTTCTTGGTGCAGATGTGGAACAACCTCTTCTAGTGACTTCTTACCTCTTCTCAATTTATTTGTGCCTGTGAACCCTAAACTCCATCCTCTCCACATCGCCCCTCGCACCCTCCTCTCCACATCGCTACCACCGTCCGGCGACCGCCGACTACCCTCCTCACCGGCCGACTGCGGAGCTTTCTTCTGCAGCCCTTTACCGCCGACGACCGCCGACTGTCTTGTAAGTTCTCATAACCTTCATCGCTACCACCAGCCCTTTCTTGAACCCTTTCTTCTGCAGCCCTTTACTCTCGCTACCACCAGAAATTGATGTTTTTTATTAGCTTTTTTGATAATTCGAAGTGGGTTCGAATGTTTGATGGTATTTGTTGTTTTGGATTCTTTCACTACACCAAGAAATTGTATTCTGCGGCCCTTTACTCTCGCTATCACCAGAAAGGAGCCCTTGATAACTATTAATTTTGATTGTATTTGTCTGATATTCTTTCAATTTCTTGCTTTGGATTCTCAGATGGGGGATTGATCGAATGAAACAGGTTTTTAGTAAAACCCCCAAATCCCCAATCCTTCATTTTTGCTGGAAATTTGTTTGAATTTGATATATGGGGTGTTATTTTCTTGCATTTTACTGCTTATTGTTTATTAATTTTGATTGTATTTGTCTGATATTCTTTCAATTTCTCGCTTTGATTGATGGTAGGAGCTTTACATATGAAAATTGATCTTGTGGGCAATCATATTTTAGGCTTGTTTTTATCTGTTAATATATTAGTACCCACTATATTGGAAGTAGCTAACTAATAAAGTAACATCTTTTCAAGGTGATGATTGAATTTGATGATCAACTGGTTGTTATGGCTAAGATTTGTTTAGTTATCTTTATTCTCTAATCATGTCTTCTTTATGCGATAAAAAATACTTTTGGATTGATTATTATATGCTTAATTATTTGCTTTTAGGTGGAGGTTAGCAAACTCGTGATAAACCATGTCAATGTTATGCCTCATATTATTGAAAATGGTTGGTGTGAGAATCTTTATATTACTAAATACCAGTTTAGAGTTTCACATACTAGATTGTGCCAATTTTCATTTTGGATTCGTCAGTGAGTACCTTCATTCCAAAAATTTCATGTATTTTAGTATCGAAAGGTAATTTAGACGTCTAGTTTAAGGTGTAACACTCTCGCTCTTTGCAACTCTTATTTTCTAATTTATATAGTTTCCTATAGTGTTAGTTCTTTCTAATTTATCAAAGCTAGGCCTTTAGGTTTGAACTTAACTGAAATGTTGTGCATATGAACTTAACTCAAATGTTTCCAATAATGTATTACATGAAATGGGAGAGTAGTAAAAGAGTTTATTCTAATATGTTGTTGATGTTGATGAATTGAAGTAGTAAAAGAGTTTATTCTAATTGAGCTTTATTTGGTTAGTTTTTGGTTGATTAATAGAAATGGGAGAGAAACAACAATGGTCGATTGAGCAACAAAAATGTTTAATAGAGACTTGCATAGAAGAGGTAAACAAGTTGGGTAGAAAAGGATTGAGTAGGCATATAGAATTACTTTACAATTTTAATGTTGAACTACTTTACAAATTGGGTTTATTTTAATTACAGACTATTTTAAAGTTTAGAAATTGGAATTATTTTAATTACAGACTATTTTGCAGTCTGCAGATGTTAAAAAACAAACAGTCTTCTTCTAGCAGACTGCAGACGTTTGGTCCACCTCTTCTCCTGCAGATGTGGTCCGCAGACTGCAGATATTTTTCTGTAGAAAAAACAAACAGCACCTTATCGTCAATGATTTGGTTATAGAACTTTATCCTATAAATAATGCTTATGATATTTGCATGCTTGAGATCATAGGCTCAGGTAACGAGAAACAACTTACACAAAATATATAAAATCACGTACGTTACATACCTAAACATACGCAAATAAAGTGGCAGCCAGGTGAAGTATCACATATGTTCTATTAATATTAGTTTATGAAAATATCTATCCATTTAAAACTAGGGAGCATCAAACTCGAAACATTTATTACTTTATTATTAAAGATGATGAGAAGTAAATATAGAATATAATACTAAGAGTTAATGCCTTAACTTACAAGCTAGTTGAGCAGCACGTTACAACCGATAATTATCCAGGCCTTTAGATAGCGTTTGGTACACAAAAATGAATAACGGAATTGAATCAACCATTAAGGATGAATGAATAAATACATGTTTGATTGGTGAAGTTAATAGAATGAACCATTACATAGTTGATTTCATTCCCTCAAATTTGTTTCATCTACCCCCATTCTTTTTTTTCATTCCATCCATTCTTCTATAATTAGTCACCACTCACCAACACCACCCACTCACCCACCGCCATCGACCGCCACCGCTGCCGCCGCCAACCACCGGCCACCGTCGCCGGCCACCACCACCGCCTGCCACCACAACCGCCGCCCGCCGAAAACCACCACCGGCCACCACCGTTGCCGAAAACCACCGCCGGCCACCACCACCCGCCATCACTACCATAACTAATTTTATATTTCATTCTTTTGTTTTTTTATAACTAACAGACAAAACAAAGTGATGATTCATTTATTACTAAAAGTTAACAAAACAGAACAATAGAATGTAATGATTTATTTCATTATATCATCAATTTCATTCCCTAATTAATTCCATTCTTTCGTCAATTTTATTAATTGATACCAAACAATCCCTTGGGTTCAAAAAGGGAGAGAAGTATAGAGAGACAGAAAAACGAGTTAATATTAAAATCCACTCATATATTTAATTTCATTTAAATATTTAAAAACATTAGCTAAGGGTTGTTCCACCTAACGATTTGGAATGTTGACATAGAGACGTACTCATCTTCGATCCTTCATGTTACTTGATATATTAGCACTTGTTTTGAATGTATTTCAACAACATTACAAAGAAAAAGTTAGTTTAGACCCATACGACACGAAGAAACAAACGAAACACTCAACCACTACAGGTTGACATGTCACTATTATAGAAAACAACAAAATACAGTTTATAATTAGTGAAACAAAGGTCAATAAAAGAGTCCAAAAGATCTAATTTACAATTCAATACAATATTCAATTTATACTCTTCAAAACTCTAAAGCTGTTGATCTTGACTTGCATGAACCAAAACAAAAGTATACATATAGAATATGTTTTCGTAAATAACAAATATAGCATCTCAAATAAAATAAAACAGTTGTTCCAGAACCCGAACATGACAAGAAAACCTAAAACCCTGTGACGGGTATTCTGACTTAAAACCAAGTATGGAATTAGTGTTAAAAAAAGTATTCACAAGTACGGGGCGCGTAGGGCACTAGACTAGCCAAAAACATTTTTCCTTTTTTTGTCCTTGGGTAACAAAAAATCTACCAATCCATCAATTTCATTTCTCGGGTAATAAATCTTTATAAAAAATAAATTAGTAACAACATAACAAGTAACCCGATACATGAGAAATAATTACCCGGCAAATACCTGACGAGTTTAGGATACGATGTTTCAATCAAGGATATGATTGAAATTACAAATGTGCATCTCACTCCTCCATTACCAACCCTAGCAATGTTTTTAGAAGTTAGAACCAACCTGTTGTCTTGAAGGTGGTCAAACCAGAATTAACAACAGTTAATTATTTGGGATTCTAACCAATGATCTGTTGGACTAGTGGTTCAAAGAGGAGACGGGAGGCTTAACATCTCTTCAAGGTCCATGGTTCAAACCTTAATATTAAGCCATTCAAAAAATTTTACTTAGGGATTCTAAATTTAACCCTATAAATAGACTACCAAATGTTTGCTTCTATGCGAGAGGTAAAGATGGATAATAATTTGTTCAGAGAAACAAGTGTAACCCAACAGAAAGATAGTAAGTTTCCAAAAATATTAACCCCAAACCCCATGCTCCCATGCAACCTTTGTGATCTAATAGACACCATTAAAGCATGTAAACCATGGCTGCAGCTTCAACTTCACCAAACTGGTGCTATACTCTTCAGGGGCTTTCCTGTGACTTCCGCTTCCGATTTCAACGATGTCGTTGAAGCGTTTGGATTCGACCCCTTTCCGTACGTCGGTGGTTCCGCCCCACGTACACATGTGATCGGAAATGTTGTAACGGCGAATGAGTCTCCACTTGATCAGAAAATCCACTTCCACCATGAGATGGCTCTGGTGCTTCACTATCTACTTCTCATTTTAATTTTTTATATTATTTATTTTCGTCAATTTCCTACTTATTAGAGAGCTAATTTAATCTTTAACAGTGAATTGATATATAATTTAACTATTTATTCTAAAGTATCAACATGGTGTGTGTAGGTTAATTATACTTCTCTAATTTATACATGTATACGGACTTGTACGAGAAATAGAGAATAATGGAAGTAGGGACATTAACTCGTTAGAGAGAAATTGTTAAATAGTTTAAAATTATTCTCTTTTTATTAAACATTGATGATAAGTGAATGGTTTACACCGATTCTCGTATGTTTTCTATTTAACCAATGTTTGTCTCGGAATCAATTATATATAAAATGTTTATTTAACCACCTTTGTTACTCTCCCACTACTTATGATCATATTTACAAACTGTTTTTACGATTCTCAACGTATTATTGGTTTTAAAATCTAACATGCAACATATATATGTGTGTTTTTGTTAATATAAGGAGTGCTTAAATCCAATTTCTAACAAACCATGCATGTTTTTTTTCTTTCTTTTTTTTGGTCTGTGCAGCATCCGGAGTCTCCATCCAAGTTGTTCTTCTTTTGTGAAGAACAACCGCTAAGCGGTGGTGAAACCCCAATAGTATTGAGCCATATTATATATGATAAGATGAAGGAAAGACACCCGGAATTTGTCCAACAATTAGAAGAACTTGGATTGATCTATAGCCGAGTGCTTGGTGAAGAAGACGACCTTACATCCCCTATCGGTCTTGGGTGGAAGTCCAAATTCGCAACCTCCAATAAACATATAGCCGAAGAGAGGTACGTTTGTTAGCGAATCATGCCTTTGCATCATGTCTTTACCTGATATCTAACCCGCCCCTTTATTCACTTCTAAGCAAATAATTTGAACATTTTAGTTTACGTTTGCCTGTTCACTATTAGCTTATGGTTCCAATAACCACAGGGCTGCAATGGTGGGAGCAACATTAAGATGGATGGAAGATGGTCTTGTTGAAGTTAAACAGGGACCAGTAGCGGGTATCAGATACGATGAAACACGATACCGCAAGATTTGGTTCAACACATTGGTGTCGGCAAGTGGGGGGCTTGAAAACAAGCTGAACAATGATCCGTCAAAACAGGTGACTTTCGGGAATGGAGAACCGTTGCCAGCTGATGTTGTTCGTGACTGTGTTAGGATCCTAGATGAGGAGTGTGTTGCAATACCTTGGAAGAAAGGTGATATACTTATGGTAGATAACTTGGCAGTTCTTCATGCCCGATTACCATTGTTTACACCACCTAGGCGTATACTAGCTTCGTTATGCAAATGAAACAAATGATGTCGTTTTGGTATTAGAAATTTCTTACTGTTTCTTTCAACAGCAATTTTTTAATTTAGTTGTATGGATTTGAACCCACGACAAGGTGGAATTTCTTATTTACACGGTTATAATCAAGTTCTTGGCTATTCGGTCGGTTTTCATATTTCATTATTCGACGCATCATAGACTTTAAATCCGCCCTAGAAAGCTTACCTCAAACCACATCTTTCATTTCTACGTTTATGCTTTGGTTTTCTTATTTACGTTTGTGTTTCATTTCGACGATACTAGGCTAAAGCCAAGTTAACAGGGGTAGCACCACTTCTACGGGCTAGACCCCACAAAATAAAAAACGAAATGCAACTGAAAAAACAGATTATTAAACAAAAGAGTATAAAGCCTGGGAGGTCCTATTAACACTCGGTGAACAGTCTATATAACTATACAGACACTTATGCGGGTCAGTTCTAGCAGCAGAATGGCAGAATTTGAGAAAACTCAGGTAACAGAATAGACCCGCTTGAACAAATAATACAAATATGAAAGATATATGTATTTTAAAAAGATGGTAATTAAAATTAGCGAAAAAATTTATCTACCTTGAACAAGACCACTGAATACCTGGCTGTTTCCAGCAAGAGTAGCTTCCCATTCCACAGATGACAAAAGAATATGTGAAAGTGAAATTACAACTTGTTTCATGTCGGGTCTCAAGATCGGATCATCCTCCACGCATTGCTTTGCCAACACGGCCATCTACAAATCAGTAAAATTATGAAACAAATATTAAAATTTTTACAGATGCATATATTTCATCTATTTTCTTATTTACCAGCACTAGCAGAGCCAGATAAACTTTGAAAGTTAATTGTAATTATTTTAATGACAGTAAAGATTCTTGAGCTTACTAAAAATGAACGGGTCAAAAGAGATCATATTGAATGACTTATGAGTAGGGTCAGGCTGAGCCGGTGACCCAAAACAATTTCACCCAACTTTTTATCAATAATTAGAGTCAAATACGATTACAAAAGTTATATTACTAGTCTATTTTCTAAACGAACTTTTGACATGTTCAACTTATTTACTCGTTCATCTAATTTTTATATTGTATTTTACCTGTTAGAGGTAAAACATACAACATAAAAACATGAAGTAAATCGACCCGTTCAATTTAAATGGGCCAAAATTCCCACATGTTAGGATGTTACTCACTACCCATTAGGTTCAAGGGTCCATAAGTATCAAAGTGCACCCATATATGGTTTTATGTGACTAAATATTACATGTTGGGATGCCCATTACCTAAAACCCTCAAAAAACTACTTAAAATATCAAAAACAAACTGCACTTCTAACAACTAAAATAATTTAATATTCTATAAATATATTAGGATCAATGTGGGTAAACGGTTCAAGTAAGTGGACGGGTATTAACTAATATCATAATCGTCCCAAACCTGTAAAATCATTAATAACTAATCTCATCCCAAATACCCATCCTGAACGTGTTAGGTTTTGGGTTTTTTCCATCCCTAGACATGCCAGAAAGACTTTCAGAACGAACAAAGTCGTTTGGTTATTCTTGCCAGGTATGACCAGCCAAGCATACATTTGCAAAATGATGCAACAATGCTTAAAAGATGAAGCGAAAAAGAACCTTGAAAACACAGTCATGGGGATATAAATCCATCAAATTTGGATCAATATAATCTTTTAGGCTTGATGTACTTATAGACTCGGATGCATTTTTAAGAACTGCCATCATCTGCAATTTTTCACAAAATAATAGCAAATTGTGAAATTCGTGTACTTTTTGCTTTAATATTCTTGTTTGCTGATTTCTTTAATTGTTGGGGGCACGAAGCCATGAATCATAAAAGATCTTAGTACTTTTTTCCAGATTTTAGCAACCAACTTAAATTAGGGACTTTATATTATATAAATAATGACCGATTTCAGCAACCACACCATTCTAACTGAATTTTAGTGTAGATTGCTGATGTGGCATTAATTGATGGAGTGTCAGCCACCAAATAGATGCCACATACTAAAAAATAAAATGCTTCTTTGAAAAATATTTATTAATTTACAACTTTCAAAATCAAAGCAGATGCCACACGGCGCACACATCAATTTCTGAAAAATCAACGTAAAATCACCTACTACCTGTTGAACAAGTCAATCGTTGCTAAAGTTGGTCAAGAAACGTAAATTGGTTTCTAGAATTGGTAACAGTGTATGTTAGTTACACTTTGCCTGCTATCTAAACTCTAAAGTTGGTTGCTAAAATAAAATAAAAAATTTGTAAGTTTGCCCTTAATTGTGAAGCAGACTTACAACAGATGCCAAAGTCCGTCTCTCAGAATTCTTTGTTACACCAGCTTCGGTTCGTATTATGGCATCTTTTCCTGATATTATCTCGAAAAGAATAACACCAAAGGCATATACGTCACTCTTAGTTGTGGCTAAGCCGTCCCTAAGGTATCTGTAATAGAAGAGTGATCAGCAAGAAGTCAATTAAGTAGTTGTAGGCAGCAATTTTGACCCGTTTATCTAAATGGACCAATTTGGGTTATTTGTCCATCTTAAGCAATTTATATTCATGCATTTATGCAAAAAAAAGCAAGCAGCATCTTAATGATTTTATATTTTATTTCCAGTATTGTATCAGAATTTGATGGTCATCCATTGTAATGGATCTTTTAGCAGAAATGGATGGAAAGTTGGTCCTTAAGTGGACGAAAATCAATTACGTTGCTAATTTGCATAAAATAACATAGGTTGTAGTCTAAGATGGGAATTGGCTTAAATTATGTTGTTGTGTGTATTTAATCTGATATCCTTTAACAAGTCAACCGCAGTAATTTACTACATTGATCATCTATATGGGTGAATTACACCAAATGTAATATCAGTTACATCTTTTATCCTTGATTTAAGAAAAATTATTACTTTTTATTGTATGTAACATACTTTTAGTTTTTAACTTTTTTACCATTTAAGTAACCTTCCATAACATATAAAATGGTGACTTGGAACCTTTTTCTGGCGATGTGTATTTGATGACACGGTGGTGTGCCACATCACCATGTTACATGCTAAAGAAGGTTACTTACATGGCAAAAAACTGAAAGAATGCTACATGCAATGTTAAAAAAAACTTTATATGCAATAAGAATAGAATTCAGAACAGATTTTTTGCATGCTAAAGAAGGTTACTTACATGGCAAAAAAACTGAAAGAATGCTACATGCAATGTTAAAACACTTTATATGCAATAAGAATAGAAATCAGAACAGAAATTTTTTGGGGTCATGCCACCCTGACCCATTTGGATCCAAACTCATTAATAAACTTACTCTGGAGCTAAGTAACCATACGTTCCCACCACTCTTGTCACTGAAGCTTCACCATCATTACTTCTACTAACAAGTTTTGCCAACCCAAAGTCTGATATCTATTTTTTTACCACAATCAATCACACATATAAATATGTAACATTAGGGTTTTCGTATTTTCATATGTTAGACAATGATGCAAGCTGGATTGCGTACCTTGGCTTTGAAAGCACCATCAAGTAAGATATTGCTTGTTTTAACATCACGATGTACATAATGAGGTTTTGTATGTTCGTGTATATATTCCAATCCCCTTGCGGTGTCGAGTGCAATTTGAACCCTCATGATCCAAGAAAGTGTTGGATGACCTAGTATGAATCATGAATGAGGAAATTTCAAGTCAAATTAATGAATTATGTTGTCTATATTTAGTTAAAATAGAAACTTACCTTTGTTTTGAGGATCATGCAAGTGACTTTTAAGGGAACCTTTTTGAGCGTATTTATAAATGAGGAACAACTCATCATCACTAGCTGCATAACCAATCAATTCTACCTTAAAAAAGGAAAACCAAACAAAAGTTAATTTGATACAAAGAAAGAAAAAAGGTGACAATTTCAACCTAGTTACTTCAAAAAATAGGTCGTTAGGGTTATATTTGATCTCCAACAGGCCAAATGCTTAAAATCAATACTTACTCAAAATGAAAGAGGTCAAATGAGTAGAGAAGGTCGCCTGAATTATATTTAAAAGGCTTACAACCTCCCAAATTTGCTTTACCATAAAAGGCCGTTATTAGTATTTTGGTATAGCTTGTCAATCATATTTACTGCGTTAAGCATTAATAAATTCAAATAAGTGAGAAAACATGTTGGCGTGTCAAACCAAGCGAGCGAACCCATATTAAAATTACTCATTTTCACCCATTGCTCAACCGGCCCATCTTGCAACCTCTAGAGGTGATCAGTATTGAAACATAGATAATAGATATAGATTCTATTAAGTACCATAGCCTTACCAAATTTGTATGATGAACCTTGCACAAAACTTTCATTTCTGCTATGAACTCCTTAGTTTTTGTTTCGGTCATTCTTTTGATAGCAACTTCCTACAATTATTCATGAGCAAGTAAGAGACTCAGGGGTAGTTTGCTAATTTGGAACATGAAGCAAAAAATAAAAATGCCAACCTGATCACGAAGTAACCCGTAATAAACAGCACCATATGTTCCATGACCAAGAAGATTGGATTCAGAGAAACAATCTGTAGCCGAAAATAATTCTTCATATGAAAAGACAACAGGCTTTTCAATGTCAAACACACCAGTTTCAATAACTGCAAGAGCAAGAGAAAACCACTTTAATCATTATGAAATAATGGATTGGGCTTGCTTATTTATGGTGTTTAATAGAAGCACATAAACTTTTGAATATTTGAATGATATTTATGTTTATATGCTTATTTTAGGGTTATATAAGTAGTTTTCAAAGAGCATAACTGATTACTCTTGGCAAGCTCAAAATTCCAAGTTTACCTCTAGGACGAGGTAAGTTGTTTCTAATATGCTGATTTTCTTCTTCTGCTTATAAATAATGAGCATAAGCAGTTTCAATAAGCAATCTTAAACACCCTACCCTACGTTACAGTAGTTTAACCAAATATATCCATTTGCAGTTTGCTTGAACCTAAAACAAAACACCAAATTCTTTGTCTGCAAAACATAAAAAGAAAAAAGAAAAAAAAAAACAGTTCAGTTAACCTAAAACCAATACTGTTAGTTTGCTTTCTGGTTTTGAATTTTTTAACAGCACCCTCGCTCCAATTTTTGTAGTTAATATCCCTGCCCCCACAAGAATATACATACCCGGTTTTGTAAATTTGTGCACCCCTTCATATATTTTTGGGACATAGTATGTAGAAGCCACATATGTATTTATAAACTACCAAAGCATGTACCAATTTCGATTATGCCAAATCTGACCAAAACGTGTCTACGATGTTAGAAGTTCTAAAAAGACAAGAATACAATTGTAGCAAGCTACCAATATGCAAAGATAGACTAAAGAAGACCAAAATTTCAACCTTTTGGAATATTCGTATGACGGCCACTAGATTCCCCAATATTTTCTTTCCAGTTATCAGATTCACTGTCGAATTTCCTTGAACCAAAACAAGAGCTTGTAGTCCTTAAGATATGAAACTTGTGAGAAACATTTTCAACTTTTGGATCCTTTGCATGACCCCCCTGGGTATCATCAAAGCAAATTGATGATCTTGAACAGATAAGAACACCTATGACCATTATGATTAGTGCCAAGCCAACCCCCAAGCTTCCTATGATCCATAGGTATGGTACATGAGCCTTATGATTGCCTTGATTTACTGCATAAGAGAACATATTGTTAGTTTGCTCTCTTATAAGCTGTAAGAAAGACTATTTATTTAGATTTGCTGATTAGCATACTAATTCTGTATAATTAACCTCTTTTATTTACAATATTAAAACAAAAAATTTTATCTTGATCTTTTATTTACTTAACTATGTAATCAACTTATTAAAAACAATTATATATACAAAATTAAAAAAATAACAAAAATATATTCAATATGGTACTCATTTTGTTGTTCTCAATGAGAATGTTTCAATAATATATTTTTATAAATTAATCATAATAAAGTATGTGAAGTATAAAAACTTGGTGTAAAATGGGATTATATACATGACATTGCTCTGCCATAAGGATCTTTGTTGGCATACATCAATGTAGTTCATGGCTTAACATGATAATGCACGTCTTTTGTTTCTACTACAATCAACAATACATATAACAGGTTAACATGTATAAAGCTATATTACAAAATTACCTGCAACATCGGTAACAAACAGTGGTGCTGGAGCTGGAGAAGGAGTGACATTCTCAACAGGATATGGCTCACCAGGAGCTACAACAAGATTGATGTAAACTCAGATAAGAGGTCAACATGGTGCAGCTGTACATGAATTCTGACAGTGAATATGCTTATGTTGTACAAACTGCAGGCTAGTTCGATGATATCAGAATACAAGGTTATGCACATGTACAGATACCATATAACTAAATTTTGCTGAAAAAAATCAAAAGCCTAATGATGAATAAAGCAACTGATATGGAAAAATTTAGTGATAAAAGGAACTATAAAATTCAATTAATCTTACATGACCTGCCAGAATTTACAGATATGTTATAATGGAACTATGTAATTAAATTAATCTTATATGACCTACCCAAGTTTGCAAGCACTTTCCTCTTGTAAAGCTAGAGTGTTCTTAATAGTTATGACCAACTATACCTAATAATAGTTCTTCAATTTCCTCAAACCTACAACGTGAAAATCAACTCGTATAAGCTAAGAAAACAAACTAATCTAATAAAACATCTTAAATTACTGAATATTTCAATTAATCTGCGAAAATGTAGCAATAAAATTAACTCTGTAATTAATTTAAGCTTGTGGTGACCTACCAGAATGTAAAGGTATGTAATACAGTGCACCACCAGTGTACCTATATCTGAATTATTAATCCCATTAAAACACCCAAGTTTGTAAGCATTGTCCTCTCGTAAAGCAATCCTCAAGTTCATTAGTTTGAAAGTAGAGTGTTCTTAACCTAGGTAATCAAAGGCGTTAGGCACACTGAAGGCTAAAAGGATGCTTAGAAATGTAAAAGTATAAATACGCCATTTTTAGGGGTTTTAAACATGTTTCAAGCCATTTCTAGATGTTCCAGACCACTTTTTAATGGAACCCTCGCCTTAGCACCTTGATGGACGCAAAGCGGTATGGCCGACCTTGCCTGAGGCGGGCCTTTTGCGCCTTTAACTACATAGATCTTAACAGATCTGGCCAACTATCTCTGCTATTAACTCTACAATTTAATAACTTTAAACCAAAGCATCTTCAGCAAACCTACAATGTGAAATTCAAAGCTTACAAGCTAAATAAACAAGAACTAGTCCAATATAAAACATTCTGATCAAAGGTAACAATAAAAGAAACTCTGTTATTAATTAAATTAAACTAAATTAAGCTTGTATGACCTACCAGAGTTTAAAGGTATGTAATAAAGTTCCCCAACGGTGACATTATCCGAATCACCAATCCCATTAACAGCCTCAATACCATCCATACTAACACCAAACCTACTCGCCAACAACTCAATACTATCCCCTTCCTTCATCACGTAACTCATCAAGTAGTTCCACAGCCCATTCGAACACCCACACATCAACTGCAGCGACACCACCGCCCCTACACGCGCCGGGCGCGTGAACTTCCCCAAATAACCTAATCCGCCGTACGCATCCACCACCATACGGTACAGAGATCCACCATTCTCCCTCACAGTATACGTCGTGTTCGTCAAGTACTTATTCACAGGTGAATCAGCACACGAACAATTCTTCCTAACGAATACGTAACCCCTACCGTTACCTTCAACGGTAACATCCTCCGGTGAGACGTCGAACATGCTCATGATCACCGCTAGGGTTTGGTTTGGCGACGGAGTGAATGCGAGAAACGAAGTGCAGAGGCGAGATGCTTCAGTGCAATTCAACGGCGTCGTGTATGAATCACATGTTTTCATCAACTGCAACATTAACACAACTAGCATCAATGAATTTAGAACATGAAGCGGTTTTCGAACCAAAAGCTCCATTGTTGAACTGTTATCGAACGATTGATCGAAATGAGATGCAATTAACGGAATCTGAACGAAGAAAAGTTGAAAAAATGGAGGATGATTGTGAATTTGAGATCAAATCATATGAGTGATTGTGATGATTTTATGGATTGGATGGAGTAATGTTGTAAGCAGTGTGTAGAACTGCAGATTGTTTGTTGGTGGTGTTTTTGGAGCAAATAGCGACGTGACAGTAAAAGTGATGCTAGAGATATGTGTTGATTCTGTTGTTTCACTTTTATATTTCGTTGTTTTATACACTATATATATACACTTGTTAGTCATGAATAATACAAAACATATACAAAATCTATAAATTTATAACCACATGATGTGTTTGACTATGTTTAAAATATTAACTCAACAGGTCAGGTCAGTTTTCAGTTTCTCTTATTTCACTTGTTCGTATTTTATTTCTTAACTAAAAAGATTAATTAAAAAAATCAATAGTTTGAAGCTATTTAAGATATTGTTTATTCAATCTTATATTATTTTATAAAACAATTATATCTTATCTAATAATATTATTTTTAAACTTTTAAATTTTAATTACCAATTATTTAATATAGTATTTATTTCACCGGTGTAATATATACAAGAGTTTTAACTTAAACTAGATATATAAACAACTTTCACGTATATGTATATGTATTGTCTATTGCCATAATATTTTGAGTTTCGTGTGTTTGGTTCATTTATTAAAAAAATAAACTTGATATATGAAAATAAATATGATAAGTGAAAACTTGATACTCAAAAATATCAACGTAAAATAAAAGTGTGACAGGCATTTTATTCAAATAGATAAAAATAATTCATGTATTTCATGTTTACATATATAAGATATGTTTGACATGGACACTGATATAGAAATATACCTGAAATTTATTGCTCTTGTGACTTCAAGTTGGTTTAAAATATCAACTTTGTTTTTTAGTATGTATTCTGGTTTATTCGTGTTAATTTCGAGATTTTATGTGTAAATATATAGCAATAGACTCTAGTGTCGATATTAAAACGTTAGGGAAATAGAAGATAGACACAAATGTGTATGCTCTTCTGGATAAAATTATAATAAAGGAGTTACTTCTTTCCAAGAGAAGGGTAAATAGTTTTGATGGTTACATTTTGTTTAATAATCTTGAAGATGGTAAATAGCAATAAAAGGGACATAATCAATTGTGTTTGGCTTGATTTTGAACAAGTTTTTAAAGCTATTTATTTGTATTGTGGTGGACCATTAATGGTGCATGAGCCACATGCTACTATGAAATTTGAACATGTAATAAGCGAATTCAAAATAATTTTGTATAAATAAGCATGGAATTTTGTAATAATTGAGTTGAATTTATATAAATACTAAACAAATATCTATGAACATAAATACAAATTGCCTGTGATTTTAAAATATGAAATTTTAGGCGCATAAACTAATTAATTAAATAATTGTAAATGATGAGTATGCATGTGATGGTCGCTTGGTTTCATTTACTGTCAGGGTGATAATATTATATAATTGTAACAACGTATTTATAACGAATTTATTATAGTTGATAAATCTTACTCAACTTATTTAGAATATTATAGTTTTTTCCTACATTTTAGATATTTCTTAATTCATTGTCACATGTATATTAATCATACATAGAAGAGATGATGTATTTAAAAAGAATTTAATACAACTTATTTAATTATAATTAAATGTGTTTGATCAAAAGTTATAGCATAATAGACGGTCACTGCCAACGTGGGATTAACTCATTTGGTAGAGATTTTTGCCTCTTAGATTTGAGGTCTTGGGTTTTAACCTAGTCATGGTGTATGTTGATGTAATTTAAGAGTAGAATAGAATCTGTCGTTAAAAAAAATGGTCGTTGACACAGTGTCGCATTTACTTTTTTGAGTGAGCTATTGATACGTATATAATATAGTTAATGTCGTAAAAAACCAAAAGCTTATTAAAATGTATAAAAAATACCTATTGGTATATTAAAGTCCTTAAACTCATCAAAAATACATGAAACATGCACATATGTGTGTGTGAATATATTTAATATATTACCAGTTAACTCTTAAATTTATTAAAAAAACTGTATATTTCTTTTTATAAAATAACAAGTATCACTTCATCAAATATCGGTCAGTTTACAAGTAACAACTTATTATTCTAATATAAAAATTTAATAGATGAACCTTATACCCTTATGGTACAGAATATTAAGTTAATTACACAAAATTAAAATATTATTAGTATGTGTAAAATATGTGACATGAAATTTACACTTTTTTACTTTACATTTCACTAACCAATATGATGACAAGTTGACAAGAGTTCACGGGAGTAAAAGAATGCAGGGTCGCAGTCATGAACATGGATTTGAATATGCATAGATTTATTGATATTTTTTAAAAGTAATGTGATGATAACTGGGTTAATTGTTGAACCCACTTTTTTACAGGTTCATTAGTTAGACGAGCTAACATCATAAAAATATTAAAAATCAATAAACACTTGTAACTAATTCAAAAAAATATATGAAACTATTATATCTATTCCTATAAATATATAATATTAACAAAATTTGATGCCTAAAGTAGTGAACAAATGAGTAAGATTTAAAAGGAAAAAAAGAAAACTTATAAACTCGGTCTGTGTTATTATCAGCCGACACAAATAATGGTGGTTAAATGCATTGCGGGACTAGCCTAAGTCGTAGAGGCGCAAATCTCTTATAAGGAAAGTTACTGCTTCTATCCTGGGCAAGAACTGCTGGACGAGTTTAGGTGTTATGTAATCTGTGAACAAAATCAAACCATATCTTCTATAATTTGTAAACCATAAACCAGTACGTTTGATCCTTGTGATTAATAACAGAAGAATAGTCCTTTGAATTGAGCGATTTGAACCGAAACACAATCGTTGAACCAACGAACGGAACATAAATCAACAGAATTGATATCTTGGATAAATCTCAGAAACGTAATAAACACTATCATATTAAACCAATTGATCGTACATGTCAAGTGTTTAATCGGATTCAAACTGAGATTTTTAAGAATCGAATTTTGTGGTCTGCAAGAGAGAAGACCGTACGCTGCATCTATTTTCTTTGATCTGGAATCTTCCTTTTATATGTGAGCGTGTATATGTATTTCAATGTTGGGCTTCCATTAATCAAGTGTGTGTTATTAATTAACTACTAAAACCCTCGTAGTTAAATACCTCTATGGCCCACTATTATTAATAAAATAAGTCCAGTAAGCCCAATATGTTTATTCATATACACAACTAATTGTATTAGTGTAAAACGAGCCCGCACCCCCGCGTCACCTAACTCGTTTAGACACTAATATAATTCATCAGATTCAACAAGTTAATCTAATAATACTAAAATTGTTGATATCACTAAAATTACCAACAGTTATCATTAAAGAAATAAAAATTAAAAAAGGTTGTTTGTTGAATAGTACTTACCAGGTTAATTAATATACAGTTTATGACAACACAAAATACTTTTTATGTTCATCAAAATATGTTTGAGTGAACCTAAATAGCTTTACGAGTCAAAATAGTAAAATAGCTATACTGTTTGTAAAAAGTTTGAAAATGTTTGATGGGTCATGACCTGATATAGCTACAATCTTTCAGTAGGGGTATGGAAATATTTTTGTTTTTGTTCCTATAAAATTTAATCCTTCTACTTTTACATGTTATAAATTTATAAGATCCTAAAAGTACTATTGTCTAGCACTATAAATATATATAGGTTACATTATAAGAACTTGTAAACTAACTTTTAAATAATATATCACTTTTCTAGTAGAGTAAATTATTGTTTTGCCCCTTGTCATTTAGCCAATTTAACCCTTTCAAAGCAATAAGAAAACAATTTTTTGACTCTTTTTGACCTATTAGTACCTAATGTTGCTATTTTAATGATGTTTTAGTATTTTTATCTAATTTTCAAAAATTATATTATTACTGTCATTATTACTATTTATTTAATAGACAAAAGATGAGCAGTAGTTTACAACAACTTAATAAGACGAGCATGTGCTTGATACAAAGTTATCTTAAAAATGCATAGTCCTTTTAGTTTTTTTGAACGGAAAACCATTTTATTACAAAGGATCACTAGCAAGATGCTAGGGTCAAAGATACATACAATACATATTACACCGTAAATCTACTAAATGAAAATCACACCAATTTTGTTATGCTAGATCTTCAATTTTCACCAATATGGCAAAAAAAATTCGTCAGTCACCGCCGACACCAAAGTCGTAGAATTTAAGATAACACCTAAGGGTGGTGGGGGTGCATGCGCCGTGAGGCCACGACGAGCTTTGGCGCCGCCCCGCAACACCGCCCTTTAAACTGCAAATTTTCATTTTCACGTCATGTTCTTGCCGTGTGGGGGGTATAGGGATGTAATGTGACATGGTGTGCCAACATCGTCGCCACCAAATTTAAGTATATGATGGTAGTGTGACACGATTAATTATGATAGGTGGATGTATGGTGCAGTGTGATGTGGGGGCCCACCCACCATAAACCCTAAAAATGTATATTATCTCCCATTAAAAAATAATTACTAAAAACCAAAACTTTATTTATAGAAACTAGTACTATATGTCTTGTTAACTTGTGGGATGATGACATTAAGTATATATGTTGAAAATGGAACGATTCCAAAAAACATCACATAAAAGCAGTAAAAGTGTGGGGGTCGTGCAGACAGTAGCATGAAAAGAGAGTTGGAGTGGGCCCCTACCATATCAGCAATTTTGGCGGCAAATTTAGGGTGTTTGAGCCGTTGAAACCGACGTTGACTAGAAAAGGTCAAAGTATACACCGACAATGACTTATGACTCATACACCGCTCATTTATTTTTATTTTAACTACACTTTTATTTTATACACTTATAAGGCTAGAAGTTAAAAGTGACTCTTATTTTATCTCTAGATTTTTATTTCTAATATTTTATTTCGTTCAAAAGAAATTCAATAACATAGATATTTTATACGGATAAGCTTTTCTATATTAATATAATTAACTCTATAATTGGGTTATAATCCGATTCTCTCAATTCTTTAACCTCAAGTTAAACAAAATATGAAAATACATATAAAAAAAACTGCTTGCTTAGTCTATAGGTATGTATGTTGAATCAAATTTTGACTAATTTTTCCTCTTGAACTCGAATCCCACTAAGATGAGTATCAATGGAGTTCTTTGTGATTTTCAATCTTATTAGTTAAGATAATATTAATGGGATTCTGTGAATTTTCAGATTTTTAAAGGTTAAAAACTAAAACAAATCTATTTCAAACTTCCCAATTTTTTTATTAACCACTAATGACCTCCACAATTGAAGAATCACAAAACTCAGTAGCGTAAAAGCAACAACAATGCCACTTTCAAGTTCTAAATGAATCCATACATCTTCAACATAAATCAAAGCATTTGCCAAAACAGATCTCATCTAACCTAAGAAGTCTCAAGGAAACTTCAACAACAATGTGCATTGAGCCATCACTACACCCGACGATCGGAGTAACGTCTCTGACCAAATAATATTGTTTTTTTAAATTAAACTCGGATTCTGGTTGCCTTCTTCAAGCTCCATAAACACTAGATGTATTGGGAGTGAGAGGCTGCAAGAAGGGCAGCACCGATCCCGGATCCATCATTGGAGAGTGTAAGTTTAACGTGTTGTGCGAGTTGATCGCCAACCAATTCTCGCAAAGTGTTCTCAAGACAGTTTCGGTATTTGGTGTAGTGTTCGTATAATCCTCCGTCCATGGCGATGACGGTCTTCGGGATCTCACCGTCTCTAACACCGTCTCTTCCGATTTTCTTCAGGATGCCCAAAATGCCCGCGGCAGCGAGGCGGGCTCCACGTGTGGCCATGATATCACATACCTCAACCACTGTCTTCTTGTGGAGAATGTTGTATTAGGTATCTGCAAATTAATGATAATTAAGCATCTTATAAATCAAACAAAGTATAATTATGGATTTTTAATGTTTCATAACCGTTTCTAGTGGTTGATAATTTATGGTTCAAATGCCAACTTTATTAGGTTACTGTTAACTCCTAATTATCAATGCATCTACAAAACTCAAAATGACATGATTTTTGCAAAGTGTGTGTTAGGACGACACCAAAATGGGTCGGTTATAGGATTGAGTAATGGATAAAATCAGGTTCAGGTAAGATAAATTGACTCGCTAAAGGCGAACAATAACCCAAATGATGAATGTGTTTTGGGTGACTTTTAACTTGTTTGTCATTTCAGCCAATATTTTAGTTTATGAATGTGACTTGTTAAAGGCGAAAAAACCCAAATTGACCCTATCACTTATAAATTGATTGAAAATATTCCACATGTTCTTAACATAAACTCACTATGATCGTTTTAACATTGTAGACACTTGAGAGCATGAGCCTTTAAGGGGGTGTATGGTGGTAAGCATTTTGAGTCTCTCTAGCACAGGTCTCAGGTATGAATCTAGTTTCCATTGACCACTTTTAATCCGCTAGACCATTTACTTTCTAGTTATTTTTTTAATTTACCTGCTTTTCCCGTAAGCAATAAAAATACAAACTAGATTAACCCGCTTTTGATGGAATTGAAACACCCCTCAACATGCAAAGCAATTTTAAAATAGACTAAGCTTTCAATTACAAAAGTATTATGTAAGGAAGCAGTTAACACATGCCATTTTGTAACAACAGAAGAGGGGGGAATAATAATAACTATAAAGAATACGTACCTCTAATATGTCTTTCAATTTCTCCCCAACAACCTTCAGATCAGGGGACGTGTCATGATGCATTGCAGACATTTCCGGTGTCCTATGAATTTCAATGAACAAAAATAATTATATATTAATATTTGAGCTGGCTCAAATGGATGTGTATAGTAAAATACTAACGGGTCAAAACAGGTTGAATCGAGTTGGGTTGATAAGAAACACTCTTTTTTGTCAAGCTTTTTAAGTTTATTTTACAAATAATTAGTGTAAAAAAGAATTTAAAAAAAGATATATTTCAAACACGCAAAATCATCCCCCTCATTCCTTAATAGATATAATCGACTATTATTCCCCTCACTTAACATATATAATTGGATCATCTATCAAAATAGCATCGGACGGCCTATATTATGGGCATGACCAAAATAATACTTGGCCTGTTTCAAATTGTTTTTTTTTTTGTTTTAACAATTATACTGGATAGAAATAATACGTAACCCAATGTAGAAAACCACAAATACCTCAATATGAACCGAGTTTTTAGTTTTGGGGGAACTGTGTCACCAAAAAGGGCAGCTTCTTCTGCCAACCGATGTAGAATTCTACGAACAAGTTCTCCAAGATACATGCCAGAAATCATTTTTTCAAATATCTGCCAAATAAATAGGATTAATTTCGTATATATTATTAAACCTTCAGGCACAATAAACTCTATACCAATTCTAAGCAAATTGAATAGCATATGCATAAACAATCACCTGTTCCCCGGGGTTCAAACTTTCAGCATCCAGTGCGTTATCATACTCGGTTAAAGGAAGATGTGATGACTTGAAGTTACCCCACTCCATGTTGATGACCTGTACAACAAATGAAGTTTGTCGATTAATATTCCAGGTGGAAAATGGTCAGGTAGGATAAGTGGCAGAACGAGTTCAGGTCACAACGCCGAATCAGATCAGGTTGGGTCAACTACACTTCATGTCCAAAAAGTTACTTCTTATACATGTTTTATATGTCAAACATGATTACTAAATACATCATTTCAATTATAATTATTTTCTTTGAAATAAATTAGAGTTAAAGCATAAGACCCATTCATCAATAATTGGGACATCTAATTATTATAGTTTTTAATATCTTATATTGTGGTCCATTTGACATGTACATGCATACCCTGAGTTGGAGGTTGAATCCACCACTGGGGTCACAAATTTTCAATTCGTACTGAAATGGCAGTAAAATGAAGGGCAACTTGTGACAGCAGGTAACAGATTTTTGTGAATTTCCATTTGAGGTAACGAACTTTAAAAATAAACATTAACGCAACAGACTTCAAATTTTTTAACACACATAACTAATAAATCTAACCTAGATGTGGAAGCAATCATTTTCAGCAACAAAGACCAACAAACATAGAAACCAACATAGAAAAAAACTAACGTGTTGGTTCGAAATTAGATAAAAGTCGGTTACCTTTTTATTTGAAATAAATGGAACTACATCATGAAGAAGATGTATTCAACATCAAAATCATTGCTCACCATCTCCCCTGATTTAGGATGCGGGCCATGCCATTTTGGTATCGCTTGAGCCCGTTCCACATAAGCTGCATTACTTCCGGTACCCAAGATTACTGCTACAGCAACATCTTTGTTATCATATTTCCCTCCGGCCAATGTTCCAACCGTATCATTTACCTAAATGCAACACTACACATTATTATTATTGTTATTATTATTTCAAAATATAAAGTAATTAAAGCAATTTCTAATGTCACCTTTTTTTTTTATAGAAAATACATGTCTTGATATAAATGATCCCTAATAGAAACTGAAATGATTTTTCAACCTTTCGTACCAATTTAGTACATAAATTCAACAATAATTTTATATTCCTACATGGTAAGTTATTTTTTAATAATATTGCTATTGAGAAACTATTCTTCAAATGGTATTTCTATTCAATTCTATATTAGAAACATCGTTCTAAAAAAAGGTCCAAATTCTAGTGATAATATATAGCTATGGAGGGTATGTTACGGCTTAATACAAAATGTATTATCTTCTTAAGCTTTAAGTCATAGATATCTTTAGGAACATATGCATTCATAAATATGTAGAAAATTTGTCATATAATTTTTTTATATGTAAGGTCAAATAAATGGTCTTTTGATGTAAATATGTAATTGTATGTGCTTGACGTACAGGTCAGATTACATGTCATTATTAGCTATGGTAAGGTAATATGTATGTAGGGATATAAATCATCTAAGTGCTATTTTGATTAAAATCTACATTTTATACTGTTCGTATCTTTCATATCAACTAAGTTAAGCTTTTCTAATATAATATTATGGATGTAATAATTTTCCAATTACAACTCCACAGCTTGAAAGATTAGTGACCCACAAAATGTGGAGTTGATCCTGTGGTCTACAAAAAGATAAGAAAATAAAAATAAAAAAATTTGCAAGATTAGCAACCAAATGAACTCACCAGTGCAGAAACACGCATATCAACACCTTGCCTGTCCATTGCTTTTGTCAATTCTGCAACCACATCTTTACCGACCTAGCAAATTTTTTTAAACAAAAGTTTACAAATTTATGACTACTGCATGTCTGCATCCCAGGTGATCTAAATATATTCAGACAGTCAAATAAACTAACAATAGCATAATATAGAGTCCTATTATTAATGAAGTAAAAGATATTGGATTCTTCATTTGCAAAAAGTTTAGGTTACTTTGAAAAGAAAAACAGCTTCATTTGTTGATATCTCGTTTACACTGAAAAAAACAAATTATAAACACATATAAATTAGTTATCATGTTAAGAAGGTTGCCCTTAGATCACCCAAGTCTTAAAAATTATACTCCCTTGTTGCACAAAAAGTAATTCAATTCTGTTCTGAAGGCAAAAGGTTGTGAAAAAGTTAAAAGTAAATTAGATTCTTGCATGAGCCCATAAAATATCTGTTGGAGCTTTATAAAGATTAGAAATGCGTACAACATAAGAAAAGGAAAAAAAACAAGGAAAGCAAAGGAGAGAGCAGTCAATTTTGTGGACTGCAACATAACTAAAGTTTGGAATTTGATAGTCGTTAATCTTATATATTTTATTCTATTATTCCACCATGAGTAGAGACTAGATGACAATTTTGACTCGTTTACTTACAATTAATCGATTCAGTGTAAAAAAAAGAAAAAAAAAAACTCAACTTAAAAGGAAACAAGTCAAACATGTCAAAAGTTGCAAAAAGTGCGGCTTCAATGCATAAAACCCCCTTAATGGTTGTATTAAAAAAGTATTGAAAAAACATAATTATGTAATCATATTTAACACTATTTGTTTATAAAACATGGCATAAAGTATTTTGGGTCATCCCAATACATACCAAAATTTACATGTTTGGCCCAAACACATTTTGAGTCACCCATTACCTATCCCATTCCAAAATGGCAAAATTACACATTTTTGATATATTACTCATCCCCTACCAATAAGGCAAAAACTATATGTTTTGTAACAAACCCTTTTCGCCTCGACCCGACCCAACCGAAAACTTGCATAGTTTGGCTCAAACCCTTTTTGGCTCATTACCCAACCATCAACCCAATTTGCCACATCTAATAATCTATGTATTTAAAATTCCTAACATCCCAACCCCCCCCCCCCCCCCCCCCCCCCCCCACCACCAAAAAAAAAAAAAAAAAACCATTAAAATATAGAATTAACATTGTTATTGTGATCCTATTATACATACTAATGTTTGTTAGAACTTAAGGGGAAAACTACTTTGTGTCAACCTGATCCTATCCATACCAAAAAATATGTGTTTGGCCAAAACCCTTTTTGACCCATCATCCAACACAATTTTTGTCCCATAACCAAAATGTGATTAGTGATTACCATTGCATCAATAGAGAAGCCTTTTGTCCACCGAATAAGAGTGCCTGAATCAATAGATAACTGCAACACGGGAAATGAGAAGGTGAAACCTAGCTCCCTTTGTCTGCCTGGAAGAAGACGGAACTTTTCACTTTCATCAGCTACAAATTTAGCAAGTTCTGCAGCAATGTAGTCAAAAAGTGCCTGGAGAAACCTAACTTTCAGATCTTAAAAACAACATATGATGAAAGTAGAGGTAACACTTTCCATCCATTTACTTATGAATGGGTAGATCCGGGGTTTTATCTCGAATGGGTCAAACCAATAAATTTAGTTACAATGAGAATGGATTGAACATCCTGTGTTCAGACACAGTGCACATGACCTCCTAAATAGCCAAAATTAACATGTTTATTTATAAAGAGTTAAAAAGTTATTTATGGGGCGATCCGACTTCGAGAGAATTAATTTTTGGTATAATTTCATATATATCTTTATAAAAACTATAAAATATCAAATATATCCAACCTAAATTTTAAATTTCGTATATATCCTTACCTAATAATATTTCACTAAATACCGACTTTACCCTCTAAAAATATACCGTTCAAAAATTTATTAGGTCTATGATAACATCATCAATAATCATTGAAAAAGGAACTCTTCGATGCTCATAAAAGATCTTCATCCGGTGCTTAAGTATTCTCCCATCTCCTCTATTATTGTTGCTCCTTTGATTGTTATTACTCCAAATGCTTCAGTTCTTTAGCCTCCTCTGTATGCTATTGTATTCTTCATGTGTTCATTAGGTCAATCTTCTTTATGTTTGTTACTTAAACTCAAGTTTTAACAGTTCTCCATCAACTATTGACTCTAAATTCTCATAGGAAAAAAGTATATCTTAGCTATTGATTACTCAAAAATATAGAAATGGTTTTTTCAATGTACCTATTTTCAGGTTTTATTTCTCATGTTCAGTTATTAGTAGTTTATTTTAAATGGGTTGACGTCTTTTTTTTCCGCTTGACTATCCAACAAAATTAAGTATTACCTGCTTCGTTTTTTATTGTGAAAATTCATACTTTTGATTCATTTATTTATTATATGATGATTTATTGTTTAGATTACATAGAAAAGCAACAAGAACAAGTATCGTAACAAATACAAAATAAATATAAAAAAGGAAGTAGAAGATAGGTAAAAATAAAAGTTTAAAGTTTATAAAAAGTTTTAAGGGTAAAATGGTCATATTACGAATTAAATATATTAAATAGATATATATGATATTTTAACTTTTTTAGAGGGATATATATGATATTTAAATTTTTATTTGGATATATATAATATTTATCAAGTTTGCGGGGATATATATGAAATTCACCCTTAATTTTTCAGATTTGAAAAAGACATAAAAGGAAAGTAGATATGACCATCTCGACCCACTTTTTTTGTGAATAGGCGGTGTGTTTTATCTCAAATGGTACAAAGTTAATAAAACATAGCTAAAAATGAAAGGGGTCAAACGTGTTCGAAGTCACTTAAAGCATGTTTTAATGTACACAAGCTACTAAATAATTTCATCTAAAAAATCCAAATCATGATTGTAAAAGTAAGGATTTTTATAATAAAAATTAACATGTTAGTTATTTATGAAAAATATATAAAGATGATTGTACGAAAACATGTTTGTTGGGTCAACCCAAATTGAAACAACCTATTCTCACCAATAGTAAAATGACCCGTTTTGACCCATAACTCAACCCACCTGACACTCCCATATTGTCACCTCTTATGGAAAGTCAGAAACACGAATGAAGTGCATTGTATAAAAAACTAAAGTGAAGTGTTTATAGAAAAAAAATAAAAATAAAAATAAAAAATAAAAAATAAAAAGCTTACTTCTGGAGTTCCAACCATCAATTGAGGAGGAATTGACACCTCAGCAAACTCTTGATGTGCAATACCAGACTTCCCGGCCAACTGCACCCGCAGAACCCTAAAATTTGTTCCCCCAAGATCCAATGCATAATACACTCCTTCCTCTTCACTAAAGTAAAATAAGAAAAGAAAAAAATTCAAATTTAAACGAAGCCAATTAGATTGATTCATATCATAAAGCAAACACGACTGCGCAAAATATTTTTTGCACTGATTATGAACAGTGAAAATAATAAACTAGGATTATCTTTCTAACGACTTAGCAAAAACTCAAATGAACAAAAAAAAACAACTAGAAGTGGCGATTTTGACCCATTTACTTGTAAATTGGATTAATTTTGGTTGTGTTTTATCTAAAATAAGTTAAAAGTCACCCAAAGTCTGTTCTTAATGTATGCAACCTTCTAAATCATTTTATTTTTATATCCAGATAGTTATTATACTTGCTGATAAAAAAAAGATAATCACATTCTATAATAGTATTGATTATGCAATCATTATTTACACATGCATCATATATAAACTAGACAAAAAAGTATATGTGGATCAACAACCTAATCCATTTTTTACACGCACTAAGTCGCTACTCAATTCTCTAACTTCGCTTAAACACCAAATAACATAAGTGTTTGAAATAAACACCCGGTCATAAATTTCTATAGTTAATTAAAAGATATGACTCCATTGTTTTTACTGTATAATATTGTTGAACTTTTTTTACCTACTAAGCGGTGCAAGAGAACGGTTTCCAGAAGTGAACCAAACGATTTTTTAAAAACCTATACTGTCTAAAGAGTGTGTGTGTGGGAGAGGGGGAGGGGTAGAGGGGTTCACCTCTTTCACATTGATTATATGTATTAAAATTAGCTTGTGTTTAACCGTGAACATATTAGGGTATAATGCATAGGGCGGCCCTTAAAGCAACCGGTAAAATTGTTGCTTTGTGACCTTGAGGTCACGTGCTCAAGCCATGAGAATCAAACTCTTGCACAAAGTGTAGGGTAAGCCAGCATACAATTCGCAATCCATCTTAAACTGAATTTGAGGCATTTTTTCCGGATCAGAAACAAATCAATCAAATTTCACACATAAAAACAACGATCAAAAGTCATGTAGGAAACAATAGATCTCAGATCCAGCAAAACAAACAAAAACATGATCTACAAAATGTACCACAACCAAACAACTTTCAATAATAATAATAATAATCACAAATCAAAGCACAAATGATCATGCAGCATCCAAATCCCCCAAAAGCTGCACAATTTCCTAAAATTCTCAACAAAAAACAGTCAATCAACGTGAATATAAACACGAAATCAGTCAATTACCGAGTGGGGAGATTATCAACATAGCTGATAAGCATCTTAAGCTTACTACCACCTTCAGACGCAAGCCCCGCATGCATCTCAACAGTCATCGCATCCGCAATCTGCCTCAATTTCGCTACCGAAGTAGCACAATGTTGCTCCAGTTCCTTCACAATATCCCCCGATTTCACACACGGGTTCGAGCTTTGCATCCGGTGGCGCAGAACAAACGCCGCGGCGGCGCACACCGCAGCGCCACCGATCACCGCCGCTCCGACAGTCACCTTCTTCCCCATGACAATCGATGTGAATTGATGGAATTGAAGGGGAACAGGGGTGTAATTGATGGATGTGATGAGAAAACCCTTGGATTGAGGGGAAATCGAGAGAGAAAAGGGGGAAGATTGCCTATAATGGACATGCAAATGAACTTGTGATCGATCGATTGATTCCGATGAATGTGGGTGGTGATGCTGGATTCCATCGAACCACGTGGCTTTGAGTTCTTGCATCTTGTAGTTTGTTGTTTGTTGGTTGTTGTTCGCGGGACCCTTGTTCAACGATGCTAACCGTTAATCTCATACGTTTCAAATCAAATCAAATCAATATATGTCTTTTGTACAAGACACTAATATTCCTTAAACTACTGCGGGGAACACACTTTGAATGATGTTGTTTGAATTCGACTTGATTCGAGTTCTTAATATATTGATTTTGAGTAGTTTACCGATGAGTCTCGTCGTTTAGATCCTTATCTACGGTTAGAGATGGAACAACAAAGAATGAAGACATGGAGAGACTATAAGTACGATATTTATTTTACTTATTAGCCCCTTGTTGATTTGATGTTGTATGTTCGTTTAGAGGTGTACCCACAGGTGTACATTTGTGAAGGGCATTGTATGTTAATTTATACATTTGTGTAGGGCAGCAAATGGTGTTGTATATGTTTGAGTTTGGTTAACCACACACATACAATAAAACAAAAACATAAACGACCCAAAACATTTAAGGAGGTTTGGTTGATGTGACATACTTTTACCAACTGTAGCCTGTGTTTGTGTTTTTTATTGACATACTTAAAGAACTACAAATACAACTATGAATATTTATACAGCTAATTTAGAGTTAATAGCTTAACCAACATATTAAGCCCATCTAATGTAATTTGGGCAAGGGCTGGCCCCTGTCTAAGACTCCACATATGCTCGACAGTACATACTTGTACAAGCATTGGCGGCCCTAAGGTTGTGCGGGGTAGGCGATCACCCATGGCCCCATCTTAGGGGCCCTAAAATTTTGAATTGTTTTATATATTATATTTAAAAAAAAACTATAAACTAATAATAAACTCATTAACAAGCCCAATAATTATTTTAGTTTATTAAACCTTAACTTAGAGCTCATTAACATATTAATTACTTTAGGCCAATATCATATATCCAATCTAAACCCAATTTGATATAATAATACTTAAATTAAAATAAGAAAATAAAAAAACCTCATTCAAGATTTCAAGGACAGAAGTGAGTATACCTACCGACGAAGGACTTTGGCCCTTCGATTGCATTATACAAGTTATACAGTTTAGACTTTTTATACGTCATATTCTAGGGGCCCATATTTTGTTCTAGCCCAAGGTTCATAGTCTTTTGAAAATTCTCCGGGGCGGCCATGTGTATAAGAAACCAACGTGATAATAAAAGTCAGAATAATAGTATATGGCTATATGATGTGTGAAAAAATATATATTATTTTATTAAGAAAATATTTTTCACAAATTAGTTTTAAAAATTCAAAATTCCCAACTAAACCTCACACAAACGGCAAGTGTACCGGTCGTGATATAATAAAGTTTAGGTACGTCCGGATATCGAACCCTATAGACACGTTTAGCGGCTTTCGTTACTAAGCCTCTATCGACTTCTAACCTAATTAATTTAATTATTTTAATAAACAATTTAACTAAAATTAATTAATCGAAACGCGACGACTGGAATAAACAAATTAAGAATTCAAAGTTGGAAACTTGAATACGATTAAATACGTGAAATATCTACCTAGGTAGAAATCCAACTAACATGTAATGAAATAAAGGCAATTACTCATATGACTATCTTTAAAAATATAAATCTAGGGTTTAACTAGGTATGTTGTTACTCGCTAAAAAAACCAAAGACACATGTGAAACACAAGATAGGTTTATTAAAATGTCTAATGAAAGATCACCCATAAGTTTTCTACCATATTATAAAATTGATTCGTATCAATTTTATGAAATTTAACCGTTTAAATAGTTTTTTGATGAAATATGTTTTTCAATAAATCTAAAACAATAAATGCTTAGTACATATGATATTAATTTAAAAAGATAAAGAATAATAATCTAAACAAGTAATTTACCATTCTAAGTCATATTAAAACTAAAATAGCGTAGACTTAAACAAGTAAAAAAACACTTCCTATATACAAGTTAAGCAACAAAATATATTCTAAACTCTAAGAAAACCAACTAATGGGGTCAACCTGATGCTTGACACAACTCCCACTTTACACAAGAGACGAGTGAGGCCGGATCGATGTTTCGACAATTTGATCTCATGACCATAAAGTATAAAGTTGAAACCTCATCAATTATCAAGATAAAAATAGCACCAAATGTTTTTCGTAACCACAATAAAGATTCATGGCAAACTTGCATACAAAAAGAGGAAAAATATACAGGCAAAAATCAAAGAAAAGCTTAACAGTTTATCTTTTTTATTTTAAACCTTAATGTTCTCAAATCAATGTTTGAGGGTAACGGGTTATATAAAGTGTTTGAGGGTGATAGCATTTCCATCTAGCAATAAACGATCAGTCTTCAACCTTGGTTTTCCAATAAGTTTGCTCTCCCGGTCCGGTCGGTATTGGTTTTCTAATAAATCTGTTCTCCTGGATAGTCAAGTTAAGAACCAAAAAAAGCCGAAGGAGGTTAACCGAAGACCTTTTTTCGCAAGTTTATCTTGCTCGTGCTTTAATTATAT
Organism: Flaveria sonorensis; assembly: GCA_025506505.1. Taxonomy (NCBI): domain Eukaryota; kingdom Viridiplantae; phylum Streptophyta; class Magnoliopsida; order Asterales; family Asteraceae; genus Flaveria; species Flaveria sonorensis. The sequence continues at coordinate 773,808 of CM046427.1, forward strand.
ATATCTAACATCATCATAGCTAGCTCTATATTCTTCGTATTGATACCGTGCGTCTGGAGAAAAATCTCAAAAGCTTTCATCCTCTAGAGATGGACCCAAGTATGAGACTTATTCCCGCATGATGGCTAAGGTGTAAACAAGCCAAGCCGGCTCGCAAGTTACTCGGGATCGGCTCGAAAAAAGCTCGAATCGAGGCAAGCTTTAACGAGCTCGAGCCCGAACCCAAGCTCACTTTATGACTCGTTTAGTAAACGAGCCCAAGCTTTAGATTTTGAACTCAAGCCGGCTCGCAAGCCTAAATAAGCTTTTTATTTATATAATTTTCTATTTATGTGTGTGTGTGTATATATATATATATATGTATGTATACATATTTACATAACTCATATTATTATATATATTCTTATGATAAAAATAATTATATTATATAGAAAATGTATGATTATAAATAAATATAAAAGTAATTATAAAAAAATAAAATTTAATAATTAAACAAGGAACGAGCCGATCCCAAGCCAAGCTCGAGTTTTAACTATTTCTGACGAGTCGAGCTCGAGCTTTAAAAATAAAACTACAAACGAACCGAGCTCGAGCTTTCTAAAACCAAAACAAGCCAAGCTCTAGCCTAAGTGGATTCGGGCTCGGCTCAGCTCGTTTACACTCCTAATGAGGGTAGATATAAGATTAGTTAAAGAAATTTTCTCGAGTTCAATGTGCAAGCATTGCATTAGTGACACCAGCCCCATAATCAAAAACAAAACCATACTCATTTACTTGCAATCTTGCATCGAAATCATTTAAAGAAGTTATAAACTCTAATTGAAACTATAGAATTGTAAAGTATTTGATATCACGGTGATAAAACAACAGGTCATTTTAACTTGATGTATGTAAACACGAATCACCAAATAACACTGTCGTATCAATGCAACATTGTCTATAAATCTTTCAAACCAACATTACAAAAGAGTAAGACCGTAATCAACAAATGTTTAACCTCTAAACGCCATCCACGAATAACAACTTAACAAGACTCCTGAATCTCTGTTTCATCTAAAGCTAGGTGATACCACCCCACTCCTCAGTCCCCCCCCCCCCCCCCCCCAACCCCCAAAAAAAAAGTATGTACAACAGAAGAAGACTCGTAACTGCACCTCAACCACCCTCAGCACACCCCGAAAAACCACAAACAGAGAAGTTGAAAAGCCAAAGTTCTTTGAACTCTGGACGTTGCTTGCAGCACAAGAAAAGTCATGTCTGGTATAATGATACTTACCAAGTGAGAAATGCACTTTGATCTCTCTCAAGCAGCTGATGTCACACCTAACCTGTTAAAGAAACAACCATACAATAGTCTGCAGCAGAGCAGTATACAAGATAAAACATATAATGAATTTTGTGGGTCGGGTTGGGTAACGGACCAAACAGGTCAGGTAACATTGTCTTTCTGTTACCAAAAGGGTTTTTTTTTTTTTTCTAATTCGCTCATATGACCACTTAACAATAAAAGATAACCAAGACGAAAATGGTTCGAAAAGGTCACCCCCAAATATAAAACAGAACTGAGAATACAAAAACTTGCCTCATAATTGCGTCCTCTAATTCAGCGGCACCTATAGAATTCAGTACCATCCTGACTTCGGCATTGGCTTCATAACACAAAAGCAACCAAAAAACGTATTAGGTCCCTTAATCAAACCAAGTTAAAAAAAAGTAATAATAAAAATAAAAAAATAAGAAGATGATTTATATCAAATCAAAACGGCTTTCTGTGGAACAGAAACCAAAAGAAGCCCTTCTCATCTTCTTGGCATCACAAAAACTGCAATAATCTTTTTTTAAAACACTCAAAAACATGAAGATAAATATAACTATTTAGGAAAATATAATATGAAGAACAAAACCTCAATTTCAAACACCTGGATTTTATCCGCGGACAATTTATCTACGGCCGATTGAGATTCTTCCTCGCTTGACTCTTGACCGTTTCCCAAACTTGTTTTTTCAAGCCCAACTTCCTCATTTGTAACTATACTAGACCCTGAATTACATCCAATGAACCCAACTTCCTCGCTCTTAAAATTACTCTCGGTTTCAGGCCCGCTAACTAATGAAGGGCTAGACATATCAGAAGACACTGAACCATGGCTCTGCGGGCTAGTGAACTGGCTTCTGATCGGGCTCGGGCTAATTGATTTCCTTCTTTGAGGACTATCTCTCTCCACATGACCTTCATCTTTTCTCTTTATACTCGGTTTCTCAGCAGAACCCGGACCACAAACAGGCTGATGATTTACAGCCCGTGGAACTCGGGACCGTCTATAACCGTCTGGAAACACATATAGTGGAATTTGCTTTCTACGAACATGAGAAACAAATATCTCCATCCTGGGCTTCCAAAACATGTACATATTGACTGAATGCCTAAATTCATCAACTGTACCACGGATATCAAATTGTTGGTTTTCTTGAACTACTTCACCTTGTTTTCTTTGTAACCCCATAAAAAAAGAATTGTGCGGACATTGTTTTGAAGGATCAATATATTCATGAGGGTAAGGATGGCATTGCAGCTTCCCTTGAGTGTCCCGCTCAATCTGCATAATAAGAATAAAAATAAACAAAAAAAGGATGATGGATATTATTCCTTCATCTTTGCCAAATCTCACCACCATACCATTTGTGAAAAAAATATATATATTGGGTTAATAATACCATACTGATAAAAATTTGAATCAGTAAAAATGAAAAAAGTAGACAAAGAGAACTGGTCAAACGATTTAAAAATCACCCAAGGAGGTGTTTTAATCTGCTATATTGGATCACTAAGCTTTTGTAATCGTATTTAATTTAGTTATAATATGTGAAAACATAAAAATGTTGACATTTCAAACCAACCCAATTTACAAGCCCAAATCTAACTGTTTTGACTTAAACTTGATTTAACCTTTAGTCTGCTACTTCATAAATAGTCTTCGTAAAAATATTAAACAAAAATATAATTATTTACACTATTTGAGAAAAGGGCATAAGTGTTGATTGGTCAAACCAACTTAACATCTTTTGACAAGCCATAATAAATAACAAAATTCTCTAACCCAATTTACCAGGTTGCTTCAATAACAGTCTTCAAAATTGCACTTTCCAAAAGGTAGATAAGTGTTGGACCAGTCAATCCAACCTGATCTAACCTTATACGAACAACTTATGTTAACCTCAACCAAAGGAGTCATAACTGTTACTCTTTTTTTCTTCTTTTCTTTTTTACTTGCAAAGGTTAACTATTTGAAAGGTCAAACATTACCATCAAGGTCAACTGCCTCAAACGAGACTCTACCCAGCCTTTCCAAGCCCGTAAATCATCTGGGTCAGCAGCAACTATATCAACTTGCAAATAGTTCTTGTAACACTCAAAGAACATGTAGGGTTCAAAAAGCACGGGCCACTGGGCTTTATTAAGTTCTATATCCTGGAATATAACAATAACAGTCATGAACTAGTACATCAGCAATGGAAAGTAAACACTGGAGGTGGCAATTGAACCCGTTTTTGGATAAACATGTCTTTGAATAATTAACTATGGCGACAACAGATTGAAAGGGTCACAGTCACCTAAAATGCATACGCAATACGTAAGTTATTTATAAAGGGCACATGTTTATTAGATATTAGGGTTTTTTTTGTAAGGTAAAAAACTGATTGAATATTATTTAATTGTTAGGTTGCAATTTAAAGAGATCACAAGAAACCCTAAAAACCTAACTGGGGTCATGGGCTCATATAGAAAACCCTGATATCTAATAATGTTTTTTGTTTATTAAACACATATTCCCATTTATAATAACCAGTTAGTATTAATAAGCATTTATATTCTACCAAATTTTCTCTTACATTATTAAATCAATATTCATAAATTCAATTATTACATTTTTTGTCCTTCCCAATTCTCACTTTTGTCTAAACATTATATGTTATATTATTTCAGTTCTTTAGGGATAGAATATGAATATTCTAATTAATGTTCATTTCTTGGTCAAACATCAAATCTCCATATTTCTCTATCATACAAATTCAATGTTCCTACTTAATTTTTACCTACAAATCAAATATTCAAAATTTCAAATGATTAAATATGAAGATGATATGCTTCACTTATTGCAAAAAGAATATATATATTTTATTATGTTAAATATAGTACCATGTACCAACCATAAGAGACATTTGTTCTTGATATATGCCTATTAACAGGTGCAATTAAGAATTTAAGACGCATGTTAGAAAAAAACTTATAAAAAATGCAAGAAATAGAAAAAACAATGTAGCGTTTGTGTGTTGTCCCAGCCCGTTCTGACCGGTAAGAAAAGTTACTCATTTTATCCAGCCACCAACGCACCCATTTTGCCACCTCACAGATAACAGTACCAGAATATTACCTCACATATCCGATTACCAAATTGAAATTGCTCTGTCATAACACGAAGTGTGCTAGTGGAGACATTATAACTAGAATTCATGCATGGGTAGGCAGGTGTTATGATTGGCATAAGGTGAGTTTTGTCCTTGGGATTCTTACGTGGGTCCCACACAGTGCATCCAAGCTCATCCTCTTGTATAGCACAAAGCATGACCGGATTTGGCCATCGCCATTGTGTATAAACCCTAAAAAATCGAGAAACCAACATACTGGGAACAGCATTTGGATAAAATTGACATACCCGTGCAACAAGGAGGGCCCAGTTCACACCACCAAGAAAACCAGTCACCTGACACAAAACAATACATGGGTCAAAAAAAGTTCGGGTATGAAGCGAAACAATTTAAGCAAAATAATGTTGCAAAACATAGTAGAGATGGCAAGATGACAAAATAATGAATATGCACGATCAAACAAGAAACAATGAAGACAAAATTCCTTTTGCCCATATATCTAAATTTTTTACTAGGCGATTAATGTGTTACTTATGATTAACAAACTCTAATATGCAAAAGCACTTTTTGAATAAAAACAACGTAGATGGTCATAAGCACTAATAATAGACAAAAGAATGGTTAGGACAGATGAATTGCCTCATCAATCATAGGAAGAGATGGCAAAATGGATGAATGAGGCATGTTGCTTAACAAGACAAAAACATGTTCATGTTAAAACGGATTGAATTGGGTTACGCCAACCTGCAAACACATTTTTTATTTTGTAAATAATTAGTGTGCTAGACATTATTCAATATTGCATATTAAAGAAACCAACCTTTTTAATAGGTCAAATTTATAAACCCTATGGACTGAGCTTATGGACTTTTATTACTTGATAAGTAACTATCCACTCTTTTTTATGAAGTTTAAGAACTTGATCATGCAAAAATATAAAATTCATTAAACCTTTTATGTTAAAAGTAAAGTCCAAGGACTGCATCCATTAAGTTTTAAAAGAGAAGGGATTTACTCGTACAAAAATAAAATTTAGGCACCTGTGTGAATTTTGATGGAAGTCAATCAAATTATTTTCAACAATTGCGCTTTCCGGTACGAAGCAATTATAAGATTTATACACATGAATACATATTTGATGACTTAACCTGTTCACCTATCTACTTTTAGTTAATCCCCTAAATTTGTAAAAGATAAAACATTAACCCAAATGACCCCTATATAAATTAATGGGCCAAAATTGCCACCTCTAAAGCATACGGAAGACAAATCAACTATCACAATTCAACAGTACAAATGTTCATATGTAAAAACATGTGCCGGCAAAACCACTTACATTTGAATAAACACCGCGCCTTTTAGCCCAGAACTTCAAGCAACGAAGTGTTGTACGAAAATGCTAAATGCATAAGAAAAAACAGATGAAATACAAGTAAAAACTTTGGAGGCAATGATAAACAACAATCGTATGCAGTCACCTCAACATTTGGAACAAGTTTAAGAATTTGATCAGCAACTCTGCAGCCATTAAGACTACGAACTGTCGGCTCATCAACATTATACAACACGGAAACATCAGAAATGTCCAGATCCTGTTAGACAAAAATTAGATCCAATTTAAGGCATGGGTTATAGTCTATGGTATGCAGTTATGCACCAAATCAAACCCTTTCTAAGTAAATGTGTGAAAATTGAATATCAAGCTGATTTTACATAATTAAACCAACTTACATCAGGGACGACTAAACGGGAAATACTAGCATAAAGAAGATCAATAGATATCCCCTCAAACTTAAATTTCATAACCGGAACATGAGCACTTGGAACAGGTTGAAGTTCAGTAACTTCCTCCTTCGTAGCCAACATCTCATGCAAAACAAAGAAGAAATCTTCCTGAAATATTAGTGAAGTGAGTAAGTAATAAAGAATAACATGTGTTCTATTAAAGTACTGTGTACAGTTCTGGTAAGAACTTATTGAATAGTGAGAACATGAAAACCAAACACAATTACAGATCATATAGATCAATGATTGTAAGACAGTGGCCTGTTTGTAAATATATTAAAGTTCAATGCTCTCGTCAACAGTAAAGAACAGATTAAATCGTATGAAGCCTCACATCTCGATTCACATAAGATGGTCCAACACACAAGGTATCAATGTCTGCCCCAGGACCATGAACCTACCACCAAAGTTGGAGAACACAACCATTAGTAATAATATAACAAGCCTCTTACTACAACACTTCAATATCAAAAAAAAAAATTAAAATAAAAAAAACTGACCTACAATTGTGCATGAATTTAAAGGATAAAAAAATACAGATAATCCTGTGTATCAACTTTTAGTACCCATAACTAGAGGTGCCAAAACGGCCAGGTTGAATAATATATCAAGATAGGTCCCGGTTGATACAATAATTTTGGTGAAATCCCGATCAGGTTGGACTGAAATGAAATAATCTCATCTAAAAAAACCTTTATTTCCTTTAAAAACAGTGTGCTATATATGATTACAAAAAATATATGTTTACAATTTTTCTAATAATACAATTATATCATAACATGACTTTTAAGGTTTTATACATTAAATTACACTTAAAGTGAATTTCAACAATCCAACTCATTTCCTTTTAAGCTATTTTCAATGGAAAATTGCTAACAACAGCCGTTAGACATATTGGTAACAACTACCTTTTTATTGCTTAGTCTTAAATTATTCTTTTATAAGAACAATCATTTTGATTATTAAAGGACAAGGAAAAGTAAGACCATGTGGGAAAAAAGGTGGTTGAATGAGTGGGATTGGTTGACATGCTTGATAAAAATAAACTAAATAATTTTTAAGCAAATTAATTAAATTTAGTTGTTGACGATAACCCTAAGGTCTATTGTTAGCAAAACCCTTTTTAATTTGGCCCGCTTAACCTGTTACAGACTAAACGTAACCCAACTCGACCCACTTATAAATAAACAGATCTAAATCACTCTCACCCATAACATTTTAGCACCCTTGGTGCAGCAGAAAAGCAATTCTTACGTGTGTACAGATGTAAACACCAAAAAGGAGAACTGTATTTATAGTATTGCAGTTCATTTTGATTTACAATTTTAATATTTTGCATTCAAATACTTTCTTACCCCGAGTCGATAAGAACCAAAGGTAAATATGACTGCATTTGCATCCGCCACCATTTGATCCGAGTACCCTCGAAGGCGAGTAAGTTCCTTTACCCAGTCAACTACAATCTATGCCATCACATCAAATTGCCAAACATTGTCATATCAACATTGGGTAACCTTGAACGAACCATTAGAAAACAAATGTGACAACCCCATGGTAAAGAAAAACAAAAAAAGCAAGTACCTAGACAATACAAAGCATGCCCATCAGGCATCTTTTGGTATAACTTACCATATAGAGAGAATATAAACTCAATTTAGGCCTCAGATTCATCTCATCACTTCCATTGGCATAGTAATTTATGGCCTTTAGGCTAATCGTATTCAATGGTCTATATTTATTGTAAATTGAGGTTGAATGATACAAAAATATCATCCCTAATAGATAAGATCTACTAATTTAAGATACTTCATTTACAGAAAGTCTTGCATTTGTGCTACGTCAACATATGCAGGGCGCACTTAATCAACAAACCCAAAACAAGTCATCCTAATAATCAACATACTTCATGCCTCGTGTTACAATTCTGCACATTTCATCATATAATCTACTGTCAAAACAAACCAATGCAACCCACTCTTTCCTAGGAAAATAAAAACATAAGTTTATAACTTAATTCAAACACTAATTAATGATCAAGTGGGTATATAGCTCATATGATGGAAAAAAGGGAAATTTTAATGCAAAAAACATAAAAGAGATCAATAACACTAATCACAAAAACCTGCTTAATTTGACCAAGAACTTTTTCCCTCTTCGCTGCTTCTTCTTGACTTTCATATAGTCCAGCATCTACCAAAAACTTGAAAAAAACAACAAAATTGCAAACATTTAAACATAATGAAACAAAGAAACTCTTGAATCAACTCTTCAAATCAAGTGTCAAACCGACAAACCCTACCTTATTCAACTTTTTAGTTCTGAGTAAATCAGCCTCAGATGGCCCCGCTAGAGACAAGGGTTTGGTAACTCCATGCTGCCTCGGTGAACTCAAAGCCTCCGAACCCACCATCACTACCCCAAATCCGAAGAACCCAGATTCTACAAAAGCCCTAATTCATAAACAATCAATCGAGAAAGCAATTGTCTTAAAATTTTCAACTGGGTCTCTGAAGTTCAACCAAATTTGACAAATTCCAACTCCTCAATTAGAAGATCACGAAGATTGAATTGAAAATTGGAGTTTGATCGAAACCCTTTGGGGATTAGGGTTAAAGGGGGAAATGAAGGTCGATCTGGGGGAAATTAGAAGGGAGAAAGCGATTGAAACCCTAGATTAACATATGGAGATATGATTTGGGGGTGGATTTGAGATGAATATTATTATTAATTAATAATATTATTATTGTGGTATGATGAAGGAGGAAGAAGAAGTGAGGGGAAAGGGGGAAGAACGCGTTGGCTGTATCGCACTTCAACTTGTATTTGTCTTTATACACATGATATTTTTAAAAGCATGTATCTCATATCTCATATCTCATATCTCATATCTCATATCTCATATCTCATATCTCATATCTCATATCTCATATCTCATATCTCATATCTCATATCTCATATCTCATATCTCATATCTCATATCTCATATCTCATTAGATTAAATATTGATTATTGTACTTTCAAATTCAATCATAAAAATAAAGTGTGCATACAATGTGCTCTCGAAGTGTGTAGACATTGTGTTCATGAATTTTCTTTGCTAGAGGTAAACATGATATTAGAGGAAATAATTTGTAAATATTTTGTATTGATTGTGATTATTCTATTTTCTTGTATTCGGTTTGACTCTTCATAATTATAGGAGAGATTTTTTGTAATTCCTCAATTATAAATAATACTTTCCCAACCTTTTCAAATTGTTGAAGGTTGATTTATCACATGGTATCAGCTTGTTTCCTCCTCTCCTTCGTTCTCTAATTTCCTTCCTGGGAACTCTCATGGCAACCCAAATTTCCGATAACACCTCTACCAATCATTTTTCTCCTGTCAAACTCTCCTCCTCTACCTTTCTTATATGGCGCAACCACATGACCCTTTTAATGGCACTTCATAAACTCTCTGCTCATATCGATGGTTCTTCCCCACCCTCCGAAACCGTTACTTCTTCCGATAACAAAAACGAGCCCAACCCCGATTATGCCGATTGGCTTGCTGCAGATCAAAAGGCTGCCCTCCTTCTCCTTTCCTCCTTAACTGAGGAGGCAGCAACAGAAGTTCTTGGCATAACTGGTGCCCGACAGATCTGGATTACTCTTGAGAATACCTATAGCAACGCGTCTATTGAACGTGTTCAGTCTCTACGTGACTCCCTTCAACAGCTTACCAAGGGCACGTCCTCGGTTACGGATTTTTCCCGCAAGTTCAAACTCCTTTGTGAACAGCTTGCTGCAATCGGTCATCCGGTTGCCGAAATAGACAAGTTACATTGGTTTCTTCGAGGCCTTGGTCCTTCCTATGAGAGCTTCTCCATCGTCATTCGAAATATCAAACCGGCACCTTTGTTTCGTGACCTCGTTGCCCAAGCAGAAAGTCATGATTTGTTCACCCAAAATCTTCATGGCACGACCACACCTCCGGCTGCGTTTCATGTCCAAAGCAAACGTGATTCTTCATCGCAAAGCCGGGGTCATAGTTCATATCGTGGTTCCTCTCCTATGGGCAGGGGCCGTAGTAACACCAACCGCCAACCTCGCTGTCAATTGTGTCGTACGTACGGTCACTACGCTTCGGCATGTCCAGATCTTCGCTCGTATGCCACTCAATCTCCAGCCTTAGATGACTCCTTAGTCAAGGCGTTTCATGCCAAGTGCCATGTTACAGAAGATACTCCCGATTGGACCGGTGATACGGGAGCCACTGACCATATGACTCCTACTCCAGATTGCCTTCACCATTCCACTCCCTACAAAGGTAAACATGCGGTCATTTTTGGAAATGGTAAGCGTCTTCCAATAACGCACGTTGGATCCTCCAAACTTTGTGATAAGATTAATATTCGTAATGTGCTTGTTGTTCCGAATCTTACCAGAAAGTTACTATCAATAAGCAAGCTAACTGCCGAACATCCGGTTGATGTATTGTTTTCTCAACATTATTTTCATATCCAGGATCGGAAAACAAAACAGGTACTTGCTCGAGGGAAATGCGTTGATAGATTATATGTGCTTCACAATGAACCACAAGCTTTTGTTGCGGGTGTTTCAAATAAAGCTTCTTATGAATTATGGCATGCTCGTTTAGGTCACGCATCGTTTGATGTTATTTCTAATTTGAATAAATGTGGTATTTTGTCGGTTACTTCTTTATTACCTAAACCGGATATTTGTACCTCATGTCAACTTGCAAAAGGACAACGGTTATCTTTTAACTTTAATGAAAAACGAGCATCTTTTCCGCTAGATTTGGTTCATTGTGATCTATGGGGTCCCGCACCTATTTCCTCTACAGAGGGTTATCGTTACTATGTTGCTTTTATTGACGATTACTCTAGGTTTACGTGGTTATATCCACTTAAAACAAAAACAGGGTTTTACGCGGTTCTACCGTCTTTTATTAACCTTGTGCAAACTCAATGTTCCAGAAAAATTAAAACCTTTCAAAGCGATGGTGGCACCGAGTTCGTGAACCATACCGTTCGTAAAATTTTTGAAGAAAATGGAACATTTCATAGGTACTCATGTCCGTACACGCCTCAACAAAACGGACGTGCCGAAAGGAAACATCGCCATATTGTGGAAACCGGACTCGCAATGTTGTTTAATGCTCAAGTGCCTGCTTTTTTTTGGGCAGACGCTTTTGCTTCGGCAACTTATATCATTAACCGTGTGCCAACTCCTCTTCTAGAGAACAAGTCTCCCTTTCAAGTTCTGTTTAATCAACTGCCAAATTTTTCCAATTTTCGGGTTTACGGGTGCCGTGTTTTTCCCTACCTACGTGACTATGTCAAGCATAAGCTCGAGCCGCGAAGTCTTCCATGCATTTTTATTGGTTATAGCTCCTCTCATAAAGGTTTTCGATGCTTGGATCCTACCACCAATCGGGTCTTTATATCCCGTCATGTTCGTTTCAATGAGTCGTCATTTCCGTTTAAAGATTCTCACATCTCCACAGACTTAAACCACTTACTGCTTACATCCTTTTGTGAAGACACACCAACTTCCAATGGCCCACCTCCTTCATCACCAACCAGCCCATCTTCCACTCCACTATCCCCATCACCTAACGGCCCAACTACATCACAAACTTGCCCCCTTTGCACCTTAGAACCACTCCATACCACTCCAGCCCATAACCAACCCAACGGCCCATCTCCAATTCAACCCAACATGGATCCTCCTTCTATACAGCAGCCACCCGAACTCCATCCAAACTCTACCAGCTCATCAACCCAACCCGCCTCCCCTGCTGCACCCGAACCACCCTCCCCTCCTACACTAGAACCACCGTCCCCTGCTGTACCCGTACCACCAACCGCCATACCACCTGTATCTAATTCCCATCCCATGACGACTCGAGCAAAGGTGGGAATATTTAAACCAAGGCATCAAGCAGACCTCGCTGCTCTAAATTCCTATGCCTTACATGTGGCTCTGTCAGTCACTACGGAGCCACGCGGTTTCAAATCCGCAGCCAAAGATCCAAAGTGGATGGCGACAATGGTGGAAGAAATTACGGCTCTTCATAAAAATAACACGTGGACGCTAGTTCCGCGACCAGCATCTGTGAATATTGTGGGTTCCAAATGGGTGTTTCGCACTAAATATCGTTCCGATGGAACTATTGATCGGTACAAAGCACGTTTGGTAGCGCAAGGTTTTACTCAAATTCCGGGATTGGATTATTCTCACACTTTTAGTCCGGTGGTCAAGGCATCTACCATTTGCATCGTTTTATCTCTTGCGGTTCTCAATAAATGGAAATTACATCAACTAGAAGTCAAAAATGCATTCCTAAACGGCGATTTAAATGAAACCGTTTTTATGGAACAACCACCCGGATTTGTGGACTCTAGTCATCCAAGTTATGTTTGTAAGTTATCTAAGGCACTTTACGGTCTCAAACAAGCTCCTCGTGCTTGGTTTCAGCGTTTGAGCACATTCCTTCTATCCTACGGGTTTACATGCAGTCGTGCGGATACATCGCTTTTCATTCTTCGTAGAGATGCTCACATCATGTATCTCCTTGTCTACGTGGATGATCTTATCCTTACCGGAAATGATGAAGCCATTATACAATCTTTTATTTCTCATCTTAATCGGGAATTTGCGATAAAGGATCTTGGAAATCTAAACTATTTCCTCGGCTTGGAAGTTGTCCACACGGACAACGGCTTGTTTCTTACACAAGCAAAGTATGCCCAAGATATTCTTCAACGGGCGAATTTGTATGATGCCAAACCCGTGCATACTCCTCTTGCTCCGCATGAATCTTTTTCTGCCAAAGGTGTGCCGTATTCCGATCCCTCGTTATATCGTTCGTTGGTTGGAGCTTTGCAATACTTAACCATAACCAGACCGGATCTCTCGTATGCTGTCAATCAACTCTCTCAGTTTCTTCATAGCCCAACCGTCGATCACTTCCAAGCAGTTAAACGCCTCTTAAGGTATGTCAAAGGTACACTTTCCTTTGGCCTCACCTATAGCCGTTCTCATCCTCCCGATATCATTGGTTACTCAGATGCCGATTGGGCACGCTGTCTTGATACGCGACGCTCAACGTACGGATACTCGATTTTTCTTGGTGGTAACCTTGTCTCTTGGAGTGCCAAGAAACAACCTACTGTTTCAAGATCAAGCTGCGAATCGGAATACCGAGCCATGGCTAATACGGCTGCCGAACTTGTTTGGATTACTCATCTCCTACGGGAGTTACATGCTCTACCGCCTGATCGTCCAACGTTACTCTGTGATAATAAGAGTGCCCTGTTTATGACCCAGAATCCTGTCTCTCATAAACATGCTAAACACATTGACTTGGACTATCATTTCATTCGTGAGCTCGTCAACTCGGGGAAACTTTACACCAAGTTTGTCCCGACCAATCTCCAGGTGGCAGACATCTTTACCAAGAGTCTTCCGCGCGCCCAATTTGATGTTTTTCGTACAAAGCTCCGTCTTGGTCCTCCACCGTTCCGATTGAAGGGGGGTATTAGAGGAAATAATTTGTAAATATTTTGTATTAATTGTGATTATTCCATTTCTTTGTATTCGGTTTGACTCTCCATAATTATAGGAGAGATTTTTTGTAATTCTTCAATTATAAATAATACTTCCCCAACCTCTTCAAATTATTGAAGGTTGATTTATCACACATGAGATTAAACTTTAAAGAATCTTTTTTTTTAAAAAAAAGTTTTAAATATAAAGTCTTATAAAACTAAAAAATATAATAAGGATTAAGATGTTGACATATGTCCTTTGGATCAAAATTAGGTTGGTGGCAAAATTGGTAATGCCCCTCATTCTCAAGTTTCACCTTTTTCTTTTAACATTCATAACTTTAACATACCATATTATTTTTTTAAAAAATTTCACAATAAAAACGAGCATTTTTTATCTTTAAAACAGGTATAATGTTGATATAAAAAAGCAAAGTTTTTTAAACTCATTGTGTAATCTCGTCTAGTCATTGTGTAATCTTCTGAATTGATGAGGATTGCACAGTTATTTGATGAGAAATACATAATGAACTTGAAACATAAAAAGTTTAAATTTTTTTTTATTGTGTTATTTGAAAATCATCATTTTAAAAAACACAATGTTCAACATTAGACACAATGATAAACACAATTACTAGCACTAGACTCGGTAATTAGTAATAGACACAATGAACTGTATAACGAGGATTACGCAATGACATGATTAGGGTTATATAATGAACTGAAAAACATAAAAATATTATATTTTCAGTATTGTGTTATTTGAAAATCATCATTTTAAAAAACAAAATGCATAACACAATAGTAAACATTAAAAACAATGGATAACATAATGATCAACACAATACTCGATAATTAGCAATAGAAACAATAAGCTGCTTGACGAAGATTACACAATGATCTAATCAGGATTATATAATAAATTGAAAAAAACCTAAAAATTTACATTTTCAGCATTGTGTTATTTTAAAAACACAATGGTTAACATTATACATCATGGGTAACACATGACTAGCACTAGACTCGATGATTAGCAAAATACACAATGAGTTACTTGATGAGAATTACATAATAACTTGATCAAGATTACACAAGAACTGAAAAATATAAAAAAAATTACATTTTTAGCATTGATTATTTGAAAATCATCATTTTTAAAAAACACAATGCATAACAAACTGATCAACATTATCCACAATGATCTGATCAATATTACACAATAACCTGATATTACAGAATTAGCTAACAAATATTACACAATGAGCTGAAATAACGTAAAAAATACTTTATTTTTTATGTATCAAAATTGTAGACGTTTTAAAGATTAAAATACGCTTGCTCTTATGGTGTAATTTTTTTAAAAAAATAATATTGTATGCAAAAGTTACGAGCGTATAAAAAAAGGTGGAACTTGAAAAAATGATTAAAACTAAAATACCATTGGCTTATCATTTAAAGTTTCAATTATCTACCGTTATACCATCGGATTTTCTTAACCAATCTTCTCACCTTTTTTATTTTTTTTTTCTCATTTTCTACAATAATTCCATCCTATTTTTTATTCTATTTTGTTATTTGAAAAAGTAAGAATTTGGTGTTAGTTGTGTTCGGTTGTGTACAGTTGTATAACATGTTTGGTCCATATCGTATATATTCATTTTTATAACATTATTATATCCATTTTCTTTAAGCACGAAGGTAAAATCAATTTTCACCTCATCATCTAATTTATTTGTTTCATTTGTAACATCCCACATCGGTTGAGAAGGGGAACGAAAGTTTCTTTATAAGGGGTTGGATATCTTCTACTATCGGACGCGTTTTAAACCCGTGATGGGGGTATTCTCCTCAAGTAGTGGACAATATCCGGTGCGGTTTCTTGCTTGTTGCAGTTAGTATCAGAGCCAAGGCTGGGCCTGTGTGCCAGCGAGAACGCTGTTCTCCTAAGTGGGGGAGGATGTAACATCTCACACCGGTTGGGAAGGGAACGAAAGTCTCTTTATAAGGAGTTAGATACATTCCCCTATCGGACGTGTTTTAAACCCGTGATGAAGGTATTCTCCTCAAGTAACGGACAATATCCAATGCGACTTCCTGCTTTTTACATCATTGATGTCTGTATTTTCCTTGATCATTGTCTTCTTTATTTACAAAAACTATATAGTTCATCATCATTACAAGTGATGTGATCAAAAGATGTGAGACATGATGTGGCAGATTTGGAAAGCATTACACAATTCTCAAAATGGTTTATTACTATAAATCTAGTCCGTTCGTTCTATAATATGTTTCTTGTTGTTCGATTTATACATAATGTATCTTGTTGAAACCACTAGATTGCAATTTCAACGTACCAAGGGATTTTTGAAGGAACGGTCGAAGGAGATACAAGCTAATCAAATAACTAACATTTTTTGGAATTTTGGATTGTACTACATACACTTGTTTTGTCAAGATTAACTAATACATTTGGTGTCATTCAAGGGACTCTGGGATATTTTTTCGGTGTGTCCTCTACTAGAACTGCGTCTCTATTTATATAAGCGAACGTCCCTTTCATTAACAGCATCCAACATGTATTCTTTAGTTGACCGCGGCCTTCTCTGCGTTGTTGGTTTCATTAATTAACCGTTGGGCTTTTCTCTTTTTGAGTACTTCCTTTCATCCGTTGGGTTTTACTTCGTGTCCCTGCTTATTCTTTCTTTCTTGAGATTTTTTGTACTGAGTACATAAAATGTCCTTTAGTCAACCCTTCTATACACAGATGTTTTATTGTGTTTATGCTCACGCTGACTCAATTTTCTGCTTACCCGGCCTTGTTTAGTTAACCCTGATATTGTCGTGTTTGTTCTTTGAATCGGCTTGATACCCCAGTGTCGAGTGGACTTCACCGGGACTACATCCATTATATCTCTTTTAGTCAAATCTTGTTAAAAGATAACTTTTTTTAAATTTTTGGTTGGTTGTACAAACTTTACATTTAGGATACATAACATAGGGTCCTCCAGAACATTATTGAAGGATGTACTGCTGTGACAAAAGAAATTAGTACTACTGTGACAAAAGAAATTATGTTAGATTTGTTAGAACCAACATGAGCTTTATGTGCATCATACGGACTACATCACTTACCTTACTTCACCACATTCCTTGAATGTTGCGATTGAGGTAACATAAAAGGCAAGGCCACCAAACTTTAGGATAAAGTATAAAAAACAAAAGAAAGCCTATAAAAAACAATGTTTAAAGAAAATGTTTGAGCTGCATGAACAAAATGGTCATAAGAAGGAAAAACGTGCAAAAAGACATGGACAAAGGTATTGTTGCTGCTTAATTAATGTCGGAAGTTTGAGTGTGACTAGGGCTGTAAACGAACCGAATGAACACGAACGGGGCCTTGTTCGTGTTCGATTATTAAAAAAATAACTTGTATTATAAATTGTTCACGAACGCTTACCGAACGAGATTTATTGTTTGTGTTTGTTCATTAAGGAAATGAATTTGTTTATGAACTGTTCACGTACATAAATGAATGCAAAATAAGGCAGGCGAACACATATAAATATTCATAAACATTAATGAACACAAATGAAATTTCCTAAAACAAACAAATACAAACTATCATATATTGATTTTATATTTAAAAATCACAAACATAATGTAATATCTACCAACGATAAATAAATACTTAATATATTTATCTCAAAAATAACTTTTAAATGAACGAACACAAATGAACATTAACGAACATATTATCGAACGTTCATAAACATAAATGAATGAACACAGCCTATGTTTGTGTTCGTTCGTTTAACGTAACGAGCGAAATTTTTTTTGTTCGTATTCGTTCATTTATTAAACTAACGAACATAAACGAACTTTACAGCCGAACTATTCATTTGCTAAAGTTCGGTTCATAAACTGTTCTCTAAACGTTAGGTTCATTTACAGCTCCTATAATATAAATTTGAGTGTGACTATAAGCATGTTGTTGGTCAAGATTAGCATGACTTTGGACAATGTACAATAGCATGTCCATTATTTTCTTGTCTTGAGCTTATCTTTGAACAAGATACTTATAATTCATTTGGAAAAAAAAAATACTTATATCTAGATCTCTTTTAATTTATTTCTCTTCTCCCACTACTTTTACACTTTTTTTCAATTATTTCGTTGCAAATTGTTGTTATTTTTTACGTCATGTGTGAAATGCCTAGATGTTTCCATCAACATATGTAAATATTTCGAAAGGTCAAATAACACCCAAATAATCATTTTCTAACTTAATAGTAAGGACAAAAGGTTTAAAGTTGAAGTTCCAAATATTACCGAATTCATGAAAAGTCACAACAAATACAAATTTTCTACAAACAAGATTAACCGCCTAATATCATACCAACTATTAGGGTCCGCCTAAAGCAACACAAACAAGGGCTTAGATTCCTACTTCTCTGAAGACCATGTTTATTCGAAAAAACTTAAAAATATGCAAATTTACAAAGCTACACACAAACACTCATTCATATATGTACACATGTATAAAGAGGACGAGTATTGTGACAACTTTATTTTTCAAATGAAAAACTCAAAAAGTAACTTGGACCACTTATTATTCAGTAATTTTAAAATCAAATAATTAAATGAAAAAAATATGATGATGATGTATTAAAAATCCCTCTCACAATTTGGTTAATTGATTTTATTTATTGATTTCTCTACTCTTTCTCGTTTCTTTACATTTTTATGTATTTACACGTGTCAAAAATGAATTGATATTGAATACGACTTATTGAGAATCAAATTAATCAAGTATTTTTTTTACATGTACGCAAATCTAATCATCTATATCTATTTACATATCGGTCATATGTTTTTCAAATTGTCGTACATTTAAATATATGTGAATCACATCTTTGAAGTGTTCTTTTGTTTACATATATGTAAATCATTAAAAAAATTAAGTAACCATCTTTACAAATATGTGAACATTTAAAATGCTTGTTTATTTACATGTATGTAAATTTTAAAAGAAATTATCAAATCTTGAAACTAAATGTATAATTATATATACAAACCAGAAACACGTAATTCCAATTATAATCCATGATATACAATGACTATACATATTATTCTTCACCACCCTATAGAAATCATAAAATTAAAATTAAGAACCCATAATTAATGGGCGAAAACCAAAAGATATTTGATGGACTAGAAACCAATGATCGATGAACCAAAACTAAAAATCCAACTACAGTAACAGTTATAACCGATAAACAAATAGACAATAAGATGAAGTTAAAGCCATTCCAATCCACTCATTAAAACGACGGATGTGGTGATGCTTTGCACGATAAATATTTTGTATAAAACTGTAGGAATGAAGGAGATGCATTATTTGTATAGATTTGATAATAATGATGTAAGAATGGAAAATCATTGATGAATTTTGAATATAGAAATAATTTGAGAGACAATGATATATTATAGAAATGATAAGAATGGATTAGATAAAACTATAATATTTTAAAAATAAAAGAGAATAAGTATTATACCTCATCTTGGAACTCTATCATGTGGCATTGGCTATGAAGAAGTTCCCTCATTAAGCCAAATGAACTTTGATCTCTCGTTGTCTTAATATTCTATCTTTCCTTTCCTTACTTTTACATGGGGAGGCCACCTAAGAGGTGGGTTTGGCAAGATGACAATAATAAAGAAAGTTTTTAACTTGAGAACAATCATGTGCGATTTCCTACTCGTGTGGATTTGTAGAACAAAGGGCGTCTAAATAAAGAATCCACCATGACAATTTGTAGAATTCAAACTAAGGGATTCACTACATCTATCCTTATCGTGTCTGCTATGCGGTGAAGTTCCATGGACTCACAATCATTTTGTTATTGCTAATCAGGTTTGGGCTATTATCGGTTTGCGGCTTTATATAAAACATATTATGCCTTTTCTTAATGGACCTGATTGATATTCACAAATCATTTAGGGGGAGTTGAGCTAGGAAGAAACTTATCCACACGGTCATCATGGTATATTGCGGGACTATTTGGAGAACTAAAATGATCAAGTATACAATAACAAAGCTGCTTCTATCGATAGTATTATTGAGACAATCAAATCTTATCTCATTCTTATGGATAAAACCCGATATCCTAAGATTGATATGAATTGGCTTCTTTGGTGTTCTTTTAGTTTTGTTATGTAATTGTTTTTGGTATTTGGGTTTGTACTCGTCTAGCTTCTTGCTAGCTTTTGTTTAAACAAATCATCCTTCATTTGATAAAAAGTTAGAAGCCGTTTGGTTTGCAAAATGTTTTACAAATGAATTAAAATTGAAAATGAATTGAAATTGAAATCTTATTAAAATTGATAACATATTTGGTTGAAAATGAAAAATTTTCCAATTTCAATTTTTTAGAATTTTGTGAATCAAACGGGGCCTTAAAATACTAATAACACTTTTAGATCTTTCAACTAATCTCCTTAATATTTAATACAATAACAAAATAACATTAATGTGTTTGAAGCGTTGATTAAGCATGGTTTAGATATGCTCTTAAGTTTTCATATTCTTATATGTATTAGTTTTGAAAGTTTTGAATGACTTCCCTTATGCTTTGGTGCTCTTATTTGAATCAGCTATTTTGTTAATCACTAAACTTATATATCATAAGATTCCAACCTTATAGTTGATAATAATAATAATTATACAACATTTACCACCAAACTTTTATCCATTCTATTCCCTCATACTTCTTCTTCATGCTTCATGATTTACTTTTGATCATATGATTAAGTAAAATACTGTTAAGGCTTTGCACATTTGATTCCATACATAAATACGAGTAAGCCAATGAGTTTATCAAAGCTTCAAAAGGTCCAGTTTTAATAACATAGGTTTTAAACAGTATGAAAGACCAAAGTCGTATAAAATCAACTCTAAAATCAAAATACATGAAATTTGAAATCAATAATAAAACAATTGATGAAATTTAGGGAAGATGATTGTTGAAGATTCCAACTGAAAAAAATGGAACACAACTGCCCACCTTCCGCTTGTTTATCGCAAAGAACTCTTTCGAGCAAAGTGCATCAATTAAGCACAACGCCGATACACACTATCCTTGCTTGAATCATAAAATGATTCGAATTGCAGAGAGATTGTATCAAAATCATGAATACGGAGAGATGATTGCGTTGAAACAGATTCAAGCAATGAATTGCAGAGGGACTTTGATTCATGAATATCGAAATCAATTGACGAAAGAGGGATGGATTTATAGGAATAGGGATTAGGGTTTTGCGTGTGTAAACTGTAAACCCTTTGATACGGGAACGATTTGATGGGCTGGATTGTTTTCAACTTTGGCCCTATAAAAGATTTATAATAAAGGTGATGTTATTCTATAAAATGTATTTTTGTTACAAAGTATGAGAAGACATAATGAGTCTAAAAAAATCACAAAAAAATTATATCTTACAATTTAAATCGAATTTCAGAAAAATACTTCGGAGTCAGAAAAATTCAGTGTGTTTTTTATGACACAATGACGTAATTTTGTCTTTCATAATGACACAATGACGTCATTGTGTCTTTCATAAATTACACCATAAGAAAACGAATTTTTTTTATTTTTCGTTTATTTTTTTTCTTAGTGAGGACGGCTAGGGGAACAAAAGCTCGGAATTAATTTTTAGAAGTTCGATTTAGATTGTGAGATATAATTTTTTTGACTTTTTTTGACTCATTTTGTCTTCTCACACTTTGTAACAAAAATACACTTTGTATTTAAACCTCTTTTTTATGATAATTTCTGTGAATTTTACTATTTTAGTAGTCTATTACTCTATTATATATATATCGATCACTGAAAATCACACAATCTGTTGAATCGATAGTGATGATGATATCTTGACTTGATTTGACCTATTAATTTGTTATTAAATTCCGGTTAGTGAACAAAAAAGAACAAGTATACATGATTTTGCACCAATTTGATTGGTGCTTTAAATATAGAGATGGTAAGATAATTAGAATACTATGAGATAGTAAGAAACCTGAATGTCAATAAAATTTCAAAATTGGAACACTATGTAAAGAAAGCAAGATGGGTGTAAGGTATGATGTTAATAATAGAAAATTTTGACGGTTTTAAGCATGTACTGTATTAGGTGATTCCCATTTGATTACTCGAAGCCCTTCTCATACTCGTTTACCCGCTTAAAAATCATATATTCACAGAATATTATCTAATCAGAAAAATATAATAAATGATATTTTTTGACATTAGAAGTTTCTGACTATTAGAACTGTAGTTAAATATTTGATAATTATCAATGTTATCATATGTTCCTTCCTAAGCGGTTGTGGACATTGATTTAAATTTTAGGAGTACCTGTAGAGAGTGCACGAGTTTGTCATTCTTAAAAAAAAAGTATTTGATGTTTCAATTTAGTTTTTGAATTAAGTACATATAATGAGTTTAGGCAATGAAACCATAAATGGCCAACATTTAGCTACATATAATGAGTATTCCTTATACACAAAGAACCCAACCGGTATTTGTAAGTGAATAAACAAAAGTTGATTAAGCTATAAGTTTTCATCATCAGCAACTGCAAGTTATAAAATGTGTTGATGAACAAACATTACAACATGCATCTAACAACATACCCTCTAAAAAATTGCTAACAACAACAGATCAACTGTCATTCTTTTGTTCACTAAACTTAACGATAGCTGCGGTATTTGGGGCTGTACATGCAGCTCTCGGCATAAGCTACTAGATTTTCTGGTTGGGGAAGACGACTCGCCAAACCTACAAAACAAATCAAGACTTGCATTAAGCTTTACACATTGCATTGAAACAGAACTAAACAGGGTCAAAACCAGACCCAACAAGAACCGGAACCCGTAACCGGTTAGGTCTCAAATAAGCCAAAATCTCGTTGTGGTGTGTGAATTTATTTTAGTGGTATACTAATTTTGAAAAACTTGAGAACCATGAGTGGGTTTTTAAAAACTCAAGAACTAAACTAAATATAGTTGGTGTGGTTTTGTTTTTAGAGAGAGGTCTCACCAAGTTCATATGCTTTGGCTGCCACCTTGGCGGCAATATGAGCAGAAATCTTGCGGATGTTGGTGAATGGTGGGTATATTAGCCCGTTGTCAAAATGCTCCTGTGTAACCTGTTCAGCTAGAGCCTCCGCTGTTCCATTCAATATGAGAAACAAATAAACGGCGTTAAATTACATAATAAAACTCTCACAGAAAGTTATTTAGTATGATAAACAGAACAATCTTGTAGATCTAAACTGGTGTCATGGTGATGACAAAATTTGAGCGTCAGGTGAATTATGTCATGGGTCAAACAGGTTCATGTCAAAACAGATGATTTTAAGAGTGTCAGACTAGTAGGGTCAGGGCGGGTTATCCACGAACTCCTCTTTTGCCTATTTTAAGTTCTATAGATGAACAATTTATTTGATGTTATTTACAAAATCTATATTATAAATCTTTCAAAAAAAGTTGTGAAGTCGTAGCAAGTTGAATACGCTTTGGGCGAATTCTCTGCTTTTTTTTATTTATATTTAACCAACTCACCCATTACCAATAGAAAACATCTGGAATTTATGTAAGATGGGTAGAATACATAACTTCTAAATGTTAAAAGCCAATTGGTGATGAGAGTGTATAAACAAAATAAGATGCGAACTTACAGGCTGCTAAAAGCATGTCATCATGAACACGGATTGCACCAGAAATGATCAAGCCCAGACCAAATCCAGGGAAAATGTATGCATTGTTGGCCTGAAATGGATAAAACAACAATAATTAGTTCTTCCTAATTTCTTAGAAAATTATAGAGCAATATTGTATAATGTTCAACAAGTCGAGACCTGGCCTGACACGTAGAGCTTTCCATTATATTCAACAGGGTCAAATGGACTCCCACTGGCGAATATGGCACGACCCTATAACAAAGTAGAAACAAATATGTAAGCATAGCCTTAGGTCACTGAATTTAGAACAATGTTCAATTTTTTAACCAAAGTCCAAATTGGGCACTTAAAACTCTTGACACACACAACTAAGTGGGTGTTTGGAATTGAGTATTGAAACTGATTTTCATTTGCAACTATGCTCTTTGATATTTGAACTTATTTAGGGGTCTAATAATAGAGTTTAGAAAATCAGTTGCATACCTGCTGCAACAAAACTGATTATCTAAGGGTAAGATAAAGTTACTTATTCACACCTTTTTTATCTGGATGTACTGCAAATCTATTCCCATTTCACATAACAGTCTACTTTTTCCAGAAAAAAAAATGTCGTGTTCTGTCGTTTTATCTATTAATATTTTCAATTATCAGAATTTGACAAAACATTCAAACATCTGATCATCAATTTGTTACGTTTTCAAACAGTTGACGCACATCCAAACACCCCCTAACACAATGATCTTTCTTTTGGCAATTAAAATCATATTGAGATGGGATCAAATCATCAAAATCCATTTGAGATTACACTTGGAGGGTTGCCAGATACCAACCAAAAGCTACAATGACATCTAATAGCATGTTTGTTAAATTTCTATAATAGTTGCATTTATTGTGTATATTTTGATGAAAATAAAGTTAGAAGCATAGCGGCAATACCTCACTCCAGGTATAAGCTTGCTCAGCAGTACATTCAGATTGTGAAGTTGGGTTGGAAAGAGCAAGAATAATAGGTTTCTGGAAACAAAAAAGGAAACTTAATTATGAATCATTCACTTTCTATTTAACTACTTTATTAAAGCAGACAAGTAAATCGTTACTCGTTAGGTACGAATAAATTACCTCATTAAGTGATGACATAGTTTCAACAACTTCTTTTGTAAAAGTCTGTCCTGCCCCTGATGATCCAATCAACACTGTTGGCCTGATTGTCTGGTAACACAAGGGAAGTCAGACGAGCACATATTTTTATATGCAAATTGGTACAAATAGATGTGGTGTGAGGTGGTTTGGGTATCAGGTGACGATTAAAATTTGTGATTTTGCAATACAGGGTTGGGTCGACCTTCAAACATTCTCCATTGTTTATAGTTAATTGATTAGTCAATTATAATCACAAAGACGATATTGTTACATAATCATCCAAATCTTTGAATAAATAGATTTAGAAGGCTGGCAACTTCAACCGATCGACCAGTTTGACAAGTTTCTCTTTTAGCTAAATTATTTGCTTTAATATTGATATAAAACACAAGCCAAATTGACTCATTCACAAGTAAATGGGTCAAAAATACCATCCTAGGGAAAAAAAAGCTAATAAAAAAGATATATACAAAAGTGTTTACAACCACCTAAATATTTTATTCAATACAGTAATAAGAGGTTTTTTAACAAATTTATGTAGTCATTTGAAACAATAAACATTCACGAAATTCAAAAGAAAAATAGGTTGATAACTGAAAGCTCTGACAGGCAACCCCAATCAGAGCCAACCAGTTTAAACCACATATTATCCAACCTAGATTAGAGACAGAAAGAGATCCAAACCTTGATAGCATCCAAGAATTTATTAACAGGTTCATGATCATGGGCCCAGGGCTTCTTGAAATGCTGTAGTGAATCTAGGCGGGATCTAACAATCAAACCCTACAAAATTATTTACCAAAAAGTAAAATAATTATGGTTGTGCAAGAAAAAACGAGCAAAAGAAGTGATGCATTTTCATATTTATTACCTTTGAGTCCACAAGCCAAACCTTCTTGCGGCTCTCTTCTAACGGAGTATTTGTCTGCATTATTGTATGAAACATACATCACATAACCTCCTCATTAAGCTCTCAAGATGTGTGTGTGCAGGTGTGTTTCCAAGGAGAAGGGGGGGGGGGGGGGGGGGGGTTGTAGTTGTTGAGGGGTTAAGAGTTAGAATGGTGGTAATATCAGTTCATTTTCTTCATCATTTTTTGGGTATGTGTTTAGTGTTACCATCAAACAACTTATATATACTATACAAAAAAGTGCAGTTAAGTCCCTCAGTTTCTTCAGTGATAGAATGAGTCCTTGAAGTTTGTTTTTGGGTCAAACATATATAGAAAAGAGAGTTGAGGGACTTAATGATAAATCAAACATTTTTTTTATGTTTGTTTATGGTTGATCCAGAAAACAAACTACAAGGACTTATCGAATAAATCAATCACAAAGAACAAAGAAAGTTAAGATATTTAATAGCACTTTAGATGAAAATATATTGAGGTTTCTTTTTTTTTTTGCGATAACCCTTTTCTTTATATCAAATCGAGCAAATCGGTTGAATCAAAAAACGAAACTACGAAGGGAACGGGTAGTTTAAACGTGTTGTGTTTTCAGTGCATACAACATTCTAGATAGCCTTATTCAAGAGTAAGATTACTTAATATATTGTAATCACATTTCTCACTTTATTGGTTTATTAAAAATTCCAAAAATGTTTGGTTGTAGGTCCACCTGATCCAACCTGTCAAGTGTCAACCCACCCATCCTGTCACCTTTAATCTAGATATTTTCTAACCTGTTTTGATATCTCGAGAGCTATGAGTTCGGCAATGCCTGTGCCAGCCTGCATGAATAAAAGCTCAGACAGAGATACAAAGGAAAACATGCCACAAATCAAGAAATAGAAGGATGATGAATTGTGAAAAACTAAGTAGGATTGGCCTACCTCTCCAGCTCCAAGGAATAGAAATTTGTGGTCTGCCAAAGATCCACCAACTAATTTTAGTGCAGAAATAAGCCCTGCAAGCACCACGGAAGCTGTCCCCTAAAATAATATAAGTAGCCAATTAATTACACGCCATAATTTTTACAGTCTGTTTCGTTTGTGTTTTCTTTCCAAATGAGTCATATCGAGTCCAATACATAAAAACCAGCTAAAACGGAAACAGGTTAAAAAGCTAAAGCACACATAATTAACAGATTACTATTAAAAATGTGAAATTATGGAGAATAAGTGTTTGTGGGTAACCTAGGCCATTTCAACCTCATACTATAAAAAAAACATATTCATCCAAACTGCCTTTACCCATAACCCAAACTGCCTATACCTGTTACCCAAACAACCCATCTTGCATGTAGCAATAGAAAGGGGCATTTAATATGATTTTGCGATATGAATTATTGTATTAGTTTTATTTTTTTGTAGCATTTGAAGTATTATTAGGCATGATATGTTCAGAAAAGAAATTAATTATTTTATTTTCAATATTATTGAATAAATATGGGTCTATCTATTATTTTTCATATTATATACTTAAGATGTAAATTTTACTTGTTGAATAAATATGGGTCTATCTATTATTTTTCATATTATATACTTAAAATGTAAATTTTACTTCTACTTAGTACATAATATAATAAAGATACAGAAATTTATATTTGTAATAACGAATTTTAAAAACAAAATAAAGATGAAGATGCATTCAGATAAGATTATACTAAAAATATATATTCCTAACTGTTTTTGAAAAAGGAAATTATTAAAGATTTTAATAAACTAGATTTGTTATAATTTATAACTTATTGGATAAAAATAAATTACATTGTAAACTTGTAACTTTAGTTCCATTCCTTGACGGAATGGGAAAAAAACAACCCTCCCCCAGAAGAATTAAATTACTACATTGAAAGAATTTATTCCTTGTGGGATGGTCCATTCTGTACCTACATAATAAACGAACATGCTTGTCTATTTATAAACTAACCTGTATATCATCGTTAAACACAAGATGGGTGGTTCTGTACTTTTCAAGAAGATCAAAGGCGTTGTGGTTTGCAAAATCCTCAAACTGAAAAGATAAGATTAAAAGACTGTGATGAGCACCATTTCTCATGTGCAAGAAAGAAGCAAGATAAAAGTAGAAAAAGAAAATAAAAAAGATAATAAAAGTTGCTAACCTGAATGAGGACCTTTTCCCCATAATTCTGCTTGACAGCAGACATGAACTCATTCATAAGTTCAGCATACTCCTGGGAATAGAACAAACCGCTCGATGAACAAATAATTCAAAAAAAAAAAATGCTGTGTGGATTTGGCCCAATTATGTACAAACAAGTCGTTTGTGTAATCTCTATTCTCTAAAGAACATAACTGATAAAAAAACATTTCAAATGGGTTGAACGGGTCAAAAGCAGCCAAAGGTGTGTTTTTAAATGCATAAAACCCCTAACTCAATTTATTTTCCAATAAACAAGAGCATTACTACATGACAACTTTTGTAATGATGTTTGACACATTAATTGTTTCTGAAAAAGGCAAGATTTTGGACAAAAATGTTTCGGGCCAACCTAAGTAGCTAACCCAAACAAAAAAAAACTACTTATTTGACCCATTACAGCTTAAACAACCCATCTGACCTGCCTAATTTGCCACATCTAATATAGGCCAACCAAGGTATCACACAATTAAGGCTCATGACACTAGCTAGCTAGCAAATAGAAAAAGCCACTCAACAACCAATGAATTCAAAGAGATACTGTAGAGGTAGCAATTTTGATCCCTTTGCTGATAAATGAGGCGATTCCAGTTATATTATTCTCTAACCGGTCAATTGGAAAACTAAATAAAAACTAAAAAAGGAAACAAGTCAAATGGGTCGAACAGGTAAAAACCGCTAAAGGTTTATTTCTATTGCATAAACATCCAAAATCATTTTTTCAGGGTATAACTGTATAAGGGCATTATTGAAATAGAAAAAAGCTTCTGTAATCATATCTGCACACTATTTGTTTATGAAAAAGTAAAGTTCTTGCACGAAAAGTGTTTTGGCTCAACCAAACCCAAACAAAAAATTCCCTGTTTTGACCCGTTAACCAACTGCCCCATCCTGCCTACTTTGCCACCTCTAATAAAGGTTAACTTAGGCACACAATTAAAATGAGGAAACTAGCTAACCTGCCCAGTAGCTCTCCTTTGCCTTAAACCGATGTAGAATTCATCGTTCAACATCTTCTCGTTATTGGTGCCAACATCAATGGTTATCGGCAAACACTGCAGATATTTTACAAAATTATTCGAGCATTGTCATTTTCATATGCTTTCACAAAGCAGAAAACCCAAAAATGAAACATAATGCCAAAAACATTGAAAATAAAAGTTAAATTATGGAACAGTTCAAATCAAACTGAAGCAAATTAAAATTGTACAATTGCAAGAAAGTTAATAACAATTCTATTTTATTCTTGGAGATACATACAGCTGAAGGGCGAACTCCTCCAAGAGCTGTGTAGAGAGAGAGCTTTCCCACAGGTATGCCCATTCCCTGTAAAGTAATTGCATAAAAAGAAAATTAATAATAAAAATCAGATAACTAGCTTTAATAAAACGGGTTGTCGAAGATAGTGTCAAGATGTGCTTTATTATGCTTGAAGTTCTAATAATCAGATAATCACAAGATTAAGTGTTGGACAAATTCTAATCACTTAAGAAATAAACAGATAACATGACCAAACTGAAATTTTTTTATTGAAAGAGAGAAGCTCTATGAGTTTTCTAAAGATCTCTCAAATAAAGTAGACAGGTGTAAATAGGTAACTTTGATATACCCTTAAATAACTGATAGGAAACAGACTATTTAACACCCAAAGATTCAGATAATAAAAATATTTGAGGGATTTTATATACAAATATCAGAAACTCATTATTGGAACTTTAAGTTGCAAGAATCAGATAATATGTTTCATAGTCCAAATTCAAACACCATCTAAATCTAAAAAAAATCATCATTAAGATTGTTCCATCTAAAATAACAAAATTATTATTACATAAATAAAAATAACAAAGATTGCAAGCACGTATATTATTGCAAAAGGGAAAGGTCAGATATCCAACCGGGACAATTGGTTTTAGTTCTAGTACAAAGAACAAGGTAGAACATACAAACAAATAAATATATAAATAAATCCTTTACCTGACAGCCAAGGTCTCCTAGGCCTAAGATTCGTTCACCGTCCGTGACAACTATAACTTGAATTTTTTTCTGAGGCCAATTCTTCAATATCTCAAGAATCTTACCCCTGTGAAAATAATTAGTTAATTGGAATGATTAATTAGCATAAGGTTTCCATGAATATATGAAAAGATAATGGTAATGGGAACTTGCTTGTCTTTTAAACTAATAAATAAACCCTGTGGGTTCTTGAAAATGCTCCCGTATTTTTGGCACGCTTCGCCAACGGTTGGTGTATATACAATTGGGAGAAGCTCCTCAACGTTTTCAATTAATAGCTTGTAGAATAACCTCTCATTTCTCTCCTGTACACCAAGATACATAGACATTTAAAATTAGTAAAAGTAGGGAAAAGTCCACATAATAATTTAAACACATTGATATACTACAGGATGAAATCAATACAACCTATGAACATTCTGTTACGAGTCTATCAAAACAAGTCAAAGGGCTCTTGGTAATTATCAGAATTGGTAAGGAGTTAAATCATTTTATTATTATTACAAAAATATCATTTTTGGTGTATACCAATTGGTATCAGAGCAATGATTCCTAACCATTCACCAATAAAAGAAAACAAAGCAAGGTTTACCTGAAGATCCATCATGGCTTGGTACCTCTGTAGAGGTACTTGATATTGGCGGATATTATGCATCATCTTTTTTACCTGGTTAGGAAGCATTACAAAATATGAGAATTTTCCATTAATCATCTATTAAATATTTAAAACAATAAAAAATGAAGCTGATGCAAGTTTGAATAAAACTAAAATACCTGAAGATCGTGATTGACAACAACCGGAGGAAGAAGACCACGTAGATAATGGGCGTCTCGTTCTTTCACAGTAAAGGCCAGACCTTTATTGTGGTGTGGGTCCCGCAGCAACGAATAGCCGCTAAATAAAAAAAGAAAATTATTCATAATTGACAATTTAACCATAAGACAGGTATCATGCTATACTAAAAGACAAGCATTATACTTAAGTATTTAGCACGGTGAACACCAAAATTATCAAGTAGTCAACAACAGCAGATTGACCGCATGAAAAGCTTTCAGTATGTCAAAACTATAAAACTAAATTCATAATTTTTATCATTGAAAAGAGCCAATAAACAATTTGGATAGTGGAACCCTACACTTTGTTTTATTCAAGCAAGTGGCCCTTTTCATTTCTAATTTCCCACATATAACCTAATTTGACTAATTATTTCAAAGCTGTAAGGCGCCTTTTGTTGTTAACAGGTGTGTTTATAATTAATATATTTTTGTAAAAAAAAAAAAAAGAAAATAAGTCTGCAAACTTAACTTCTGCTTTACTTGTTGAACAAACTTTTGAAAAATTAATTGTTAAGAAATACGTTAGGCATAGTTCACCAAATTTTGTTACAAGAATATTTTTTTCACCCACGACCACACACTTTCTCTTCTTTACACCTACTTTACTCTTAAAATCATCAATCTGCAATCTGCAATCTACACTATTTGAGCCCACTATGGGGTTGGGAGTAGACCACGTTACCAAGAGGATCTCGGGGGAGTCGTTATAAATATTTACCAGCTTCTCTTGAAGATGTAGAATCCATATTGAAATTAAATAAGGAAACCATAATCTGATTCCACGTATGTTAAATGTATTAAATGAAACACACTTTTGAACACAATAATTATATAAAGAAACATAAAGATTGCAATAAACAATTTAAAATGCATGAATTTGAAGAATAGAACGAGCATAGGAATCATCGACGTGAAATCTCATCGAGATCAAGATCAGTTGTTACCTGGCAACAGAAACAGACCACGGAGTGATAAACTGATCCTCGGTGGCGCTATCTTCACCGTACACGTCTTCAACACCACCACCAACAGCTGCAGCCGGTTTTTCACCATCAGAATGATCGACTTCCACCGCCACCGGAGCATTCACCTCCTTAACAGCACTATCCACCGAAACGCTGACGTTTCTCTCCGGCCGACTGTTGGAATTCAGCATAGATACCACCACAGGACGCCTCACCGACAACCTCAACGACTGCGATTGCGTCCTCGAGACTCCGGTAACGGAGCTCCTCTACAAAATCAAATCACAAACAGATTACAACAAATCGATCCACAGCAAATGCCGATCTAAACTTCAAAATCGAAACAAAATCTAACGATTGAAACCGAAATCAGATTACAATCAATCAATCATTCAATCCACATCCCGTGCTTCTGTTATGCTCAAATTAACAGATATATGCGTTTGTATCAATCAAAATCGAATGAAAAATTGAGGAAATTGAGAGGAGATTGAGAGATTACATACCGCAAGAGATGAAAAGTTTAAGGACATCATGGTGAGAGAGAAGAGTGTGAATTAGGGCAAAATCTCTCTCTATCTCTCTCACAAGAGATGAAGAATGTCGAGGTTACAGTGGATTTGTGTGAGGGTTTTTGTGCGTGAAATGTGCGAAGGGAAACTTCGTCAAGATTTGGGTGAACTTATAACTCTCCGGACCTTCCTATTCCCCACATACAACCACCTTTACACCTCGTTTTGGTGTAAACATTTCTTACAAAATAATAATAATAAGAGTACCGCGTGTTGATGAAACGTGACTTTTCTGGTATGGTCGTATAATGAATAAAAGATTTAGGTTTAAAACTAGATTTACGGGATGTGCGAGTTAGCCTCGCGTTCAACAAACTAACAATAAAAGTAATCATCGTAAAGTTAAAAGTTTTTTTCGTTTTTCATAATAATTCTATCAAGGTATCCGAATATATAAACACAAACGAAAATTAATAAATTAAATTCTTTATAACAAAATCGCTAAATCTAATCTAATACTAATAATTGATTACATGTAATGACATATGTTATTATTATATTATTTCTTATATCCATTTTCCCAAAAACTATTTATTCACTTTTAAAATTCAAATAACTAATTTTTAAAATTTTATTTTTCTCTCTCTTATATAATAAATCTAAGTCATTCTTAAATCAATAATTTTTAAAAATATTTTTTCATTAAATAAAACTATGTATTATGATTAAAAAAACCATATTTTCAAAAACAATTTTTTTAAAACTGTAATTTTTTTCTAAAACAACATAACTTTATTAAATTATAAAATATTTTAAAATCTGTCTCTTTAAAAGATAAAAGTTTTATATAATACCTTTTTTTACAAAATAAATATTTTAAAAAGTGTTGAAACCTGGAGCTTAAAAACAAGATATTGATAAAAAATAAATATTTTCAAAGCAATATTTTTTAAAAGCGAAAGTTAAAAAATATTTTTATCAACTAATCAAAGTACTTACTCATACATAATTTCACTCATAACTTATATCAAAATAATATTTTATAGTTTCTAACTCTTCATTAGTATATATTTAGTATTTTTTTATTCAATCTGTATAATACACGAGATTATAAGCTACACGCACTTGTTAACCTTTGAAAAGGTAGTATAAACATTTTTTTGTATGTTGAGAGTTAGGTTATTAAAGTTTGACAAGTTAAGGAGTTAAGTAAAAGAAGTTTAATTTAGGCAGGTAGAGGGATTTAATATATTAAATCTAGTCTAGTGATGTTTTCGGGTGTGTTACATGCATTGAGAGATTTTAATATACATTAATTATGTTGGATTTATTTGTGAAAATATGATTATTATGATGCTAACAGTTATAATAATAGTAATAATATCATCGTTGTCTTTTTGTGAGTTTTTCATAGATATAAGACTTGTTGATGGACTTAACTAAATGTTTAATCAAAACGTGAGAAATGAGGATGACAAGACTCGTAAGAATATGCCTAATGTGTCCGACAATCCCATGTCGAATCCATCGTCCATTTTCATTGGATTAGGTTGATTTTGGTATATATAATTTTGTGAACACTTACATATATTAGAGACATGGTGATAGTGATTTAATTGGTTGAATTATACGAGTCAAAAATAGTATCTATTGATTAACGCATATAAATTGTTTTTTTTTTGTTATAATACATGATGCCGAGTGAATTTCTTTAAAATATTGCCATCTTGTTTTCTTGTTATAAAACATACCGGATTGTCTAAACCAAAATAAGTGTTCCCGTTTAGATCCATGGTTTGGTTTATTTTAAACTTGGAACCGGTCTTTTAACTTTTTATTTTTTATATAGTTTTTCAATTTTAAATATGCGGTTAGGTATATATGGTATAATCATGAAAGTCTTTATAATTTAAACTGTTAATACAAACATATGACATTATAGACTAAAGAGTGAATTGTCATTTTTCTTCCCCTGGTTTGATCATATTTGTCATTTTCATCCAAAAACATGAATTCCATGAAATAAATTTTATAGACAACACGTAAACATAAATTAGGATTTTATTTTTGTATGAAAATTTACATAAGTACCCTTTTAACAATGAGTACGTTTTAAAACAATGGAGCTAATAAAATTGACAATTTCAATCATTGGAAAGCCAAATGCAAGAAAAAATTTATTTGGATGAAAATGACAAATGTGAGTATGTGATCAAACCACAAAGAGAAAAACGACAATCTGTTTTAAATTAAAAAAAAAATCTTGAGCAATCAAAACAAAACCACTCAACTATCAAACTGATGATCTGTTTTGTTGTTTTCTAGAATTACAGTTAGATGTTTGTGTATAATTTTGTTAAAACCTGGTCAGTTAAATAAATTTACAATCAGTGTTATAAAATACGTGTATATCTCTCATTACTTACAAAAATTGAATAAAAGTGTTTTAATGTGAGTTATATTTTCTAAAGACAACTTATATTGTTTAACTATAACTAATTTATTTCATTTGACTAACATTTATTTGGAAAACGTGTAATAAACAAGTCGTGCCTAGTTGTCTACCAACCTGCCATAAGTTGTTTTTTGCTTTTCAGTCCTTGTACATTGGCTTAGCGCCACACGAGTCCTTCCATTTTCCGTTACTAAAAATTAGAACTTTCGCATTTTTGATTTGTCATCCCGTCATTAAATTCAAAAAGGTAAATCGTATCTGTTGATAGGTTTCAGATTGGAAGTTGACTTGTTTAATTCGAACATAATCCATTTAGTTATTTTGTTTAAAGACGTCAACCTACCTCGGACATACAAAATCTGTAATTCGAACACAGCTTGTTTAGTTTATTTACCTAAACATGGCAAAAGGATTGATAATAGTAACTAAGCTGTAAATGTTAATCGGGTTGGTAAGTTGTAATAAGTGATCTATGGTTGTAAATGGGTATGTGGATCAACCTATTTAACTAAACGAGTTGAGGGTCGATCTTTTTTTATGAACGAGTTAAGCAACTAAGTAAGTCAATCCGAACAAAGTCTGTTTAATAAAACAAGTCAACACAAACACGACCCGTTCACTAAACATGTTAGATAAGACTATCAAAAACTTCATTACGTGCATGTTGTAGAATTCGGTTCTTGTCAAAATTAACGCAGCTTGTCAAATAATGTTAAAACAGTCAGGACATGTTCATAAAAGACACGTTCAAGTTTCACTAGTAAACTTCTAAACCTACTAATTAATTGTATATGTAATTAATTAGTCCACTTGTTGGAATAATAATCGATAATTAAGGTCCTTATGGAAAAGGAATATTCGTACAAAAATTAAGGACTAGTAAGATAAAAAATAATTACACAAATCACAATAGATTAAATTTTTAAAGACCTACTATCGAAATGAAATAAGTATAAAGGCTCACTCAAAAGCATGTAACATATTATTTGAGAAATTTGAAAATTTTCATTGTTGGCCTTAAATCAGATCTTATTAAGAAAAAATTGAAAATTGTATAGTTGATATATGAACTAAAGTTCGTTAGATTTATCACATCATTTAAGTATTCTAATAAAACTGAAATCTGAATTTCATTGGTTAATATGTTTTGTTGGTAGGAATTTAATAGAATTGGAATCTGAATTTTATTCTTAACATATTTAGTTGAGAAATAAATTAGAATTGGAATTAGAATTATAATGAATTTTCTTAAATCTCTTCAAATAAAGAATTTCAAATTCCTTTCAAATTTTAAAAGATTTTAAATTGCATCGCCCCTCGCCACCGACCGCCACTCGCCACCCCCCACCGTCTGCCACCCACTACCACCCCCACCGTTAATTGTCTCGCCGATACCTCCGACCATCGCCGCTGTTGCCTCCGACCTCTAACCGCCGCCTCCACCGACCTCCCACCTCTACCAACAACCGCTATTGTGATTCGCCGATCCTGACCGGCGACCACCGTTGACCACCCAAAACCCCACTCCCCTCCCGCTTTTCGCAAGAACGAAATGCCCCCTCTTCTTTTTTAACTCGACCATCATTCTCACTTTTCAACCATATTTGGTTTTATTTTGTTCATCTTGACGCAACCAGGGTTGTTCCAAACTTCCAGTCTCGTTTTGCATATTTAGTTATGAGGTTCTTGATAATTAGTTTGTTTACCTAACTACATCACATTATTTTTTAACTATGAAATTCGACTAATTTCCAAAATGTTAAAAGAATAAACATTATGAATATTATTTTAAGATGAAAGAACTATTAACCAAATTTACAAGGG
Source organism: Flaveria sonorensis (assembly GCA_025506505.1). Classification (NCBI taxonomy): domain Eukaryota; kingdom Viridiplantae; phylum Streptophyta; class Magnoliopsida; order Asterales; family Asteraceae; genus Flaveria; species Flaveria sonorensis. The sequence continues at coordinate 810,160 of CM046427.1, forward strand.
TAGAAGTGAAATCTATAAATACCGCGTCGAGTCGCTACTTCAGTGGGCAGCCACACTGGGGCCCACGTTTTAATGGTACCTACTTTATGACCCCATCTATTCAATCAACACACGCATGCAATACAATAGTTTAATGAAAAATATAATGTGTTTGTATTTTAATGATATGTAGACACAAATAAAATATCAAAAAGTATAACTAGGAATCATGTGATTTACATATATGGTTCCTAAAACGAAAACTTGTTGAGTTATCTGCTTCTATTCTTAAACTGAGTCAATTAATAATTCATATGGCTATATCATGTCATGATTTAAACATTCTTGTTTTTAAAAAGTCTTTAATTTTTACCATTAAACTATCAACTCAAGTTGCATAATCGGTTTATGTTAGAGTTAATCAAACCCCAAAAGTTGTTGGATAATTTTTATCTTTTAACATCTCTAAAAGTATATAGAATGCACACAATTTTGAAACTTTTACATCATGATTTGTTTTTGATGAGATGCCAATCAACATCCTCTTACATTAAACAATTTAAGTTACTAGGCCATGATTAGAAAAAAAACAATCAATTATCTGTGGTTGTGACATATTTAAAGACTTTAATATACATAAATTAGTTTAGTAGCCTTTTCTTATATTTTTTACAAGTCAATAGAACTAAATATACTTAACACATGGTGAAGACTTTGTTTATAAAAAAACAAGAAAGCTTATTGTTTTCTATAAATCCAATCCATCAAAAAAGATATTAAAGTGATATGATTTGCCGCATTTAATCACATGTATCTTGGATTAGAATATGTAACCTGCAGATACATTAATATTTGGGTTTACTTGTTTAATTAAACATGTCGTGTTTGGTTTAAACTGATTAACCCATTTAGTTAAATAAGTAGACTTACAAACTTGTTTAATGAACAAGTGGACCCCTTAACCTATCTATGACTCGTTTATCCCGTTTATTTACAACCCACTAACGTGATTAACATGTTTACAATTTAATTATTATCCGCCAACCAACAACCCGTTTGGCACGTTTTGATAAATGGATTAAACATGTTGTGTTCAAATTTTATAATTTTAATTGTTTGTTTATTAAAGTTGAAGTTTTTTACACGAACAAATTTAAAGGTTGTGCTCGAGCTAAACAATTCATCTTGCCAACCCACTAACTCACGAGTGCCAATCCTATACGATTGACACTCCTAGTTACACATAACAAATAACATGTTTTAAAAATATACAAATCATTTAAGTAGCGGTTAATATCAAGGAATGAGAGGCAAAATGAAATGAACGATTGAAGGTAAACGAAAAATAAAGTGTTCGGTTGTCAAAGTAAATGTAATGGATCATTACACAAGTAATCTCATTCCCTTTAATCACACCAAATCCATTTCTCCACCCCCCCTTCTTTTTTCTCATTCTATCTCATTTTTATCCTTAGCCACCACCACCAATCCACCACCCACTCACCATCACCAACCACCACCACCACCGGCCACCACCACCACCACCTACGCCCACCACCACCACTAAGGCCACCGCCACTGGCCACCACTACCAACCACCACTGCCGCCACCACCACTGCCACCACCACCACTAAGGCCACCGCCACTGGCCACCACTACCAACCACTACTGCCACCTCCACCTATGCCCACCACCACCACCGGCCACCACCACCATCACCACCGACCACCAAGATCGAGAGCTACCAGCCACCATCACCGCCACCAATCACCACCGGCCACCACCACCATCAAAACCGGCCACCACCATCATCAATACCGGTCACCACCACCGCTGCCTGCCACAACCACCACCACCGGCCACCATGCACCACCTCCATCACCTGCCACCACCACCGCAACCGAGAATCACCACCGCCCAATAGCCATCACGTCCATAACCACCTTTATATATCATTCATTCGTCTTCTTCTACTTAACAGACAACACAAAGTAATTATTTATTTCATTACTAAAGGGTAACTAAACATGACAATAAAATTTAATGATTCATTTTATTCTTTTATTTATTTCATTTCTTCTTGCATTCTAATTAGCTCATACCAAACAGATCGTTAGATTTATTCTTTAAATTTTAGTGATACGAGTTAGCTTTATATTAAACTTTTCTTTGATCATGTTAGATGGCATCTATTATTAACTTTATACTAAATATAAAAACATGTTCGGAAATTTATAGATATAATATTACTTTATAAATATAATATTAAATATTAATTTAAAATCTTATAGTATCATAGATGTATCATAGATGTGTTGATTTCATAACCTTTCATATATTCAGCTGAACATGTCGTATCTCAACAACCATGGGCAACCCAATCTTGACGATATTGCCTTTTCTTATTGAAAAAGAGAACGCGATTTAAATTATATTGGCATGTGGTTTTTATTAAAAACTAATCAATATAGTTATACAATGTCAACAAATCATTATAATTTAGAAAATGACAACGTTCGTCCTGATTTAATAAGAGTAGTAATCTTAGACATCAAGTTAAATTAGTATAAATAATACTTTTCTTGTCTTTCCCATTAACAACAATAACTTTTTTATAGTTAAATCCACACAAAAAATAATCCGCGTGAGAAGGATATAAAAATATAAAGCTAACACTCACGAATATTGACTTTACAAAGAATAATTGCCGATACATATTTAAAATGCATAAAATCCAGTAATGTATAAGTAGCTGGCTAAAGACGAAAGGACTTGTTTGTCGCCCCCAAAACTATATTAGTTGTATTTAAATGTGGTTCAAAGAAATGAAGTAGATTTTAAATATATGTCAACTTGGTTTTAAAAAGCGCGCCTGAGGCGCGCCTAGGCGCAAGGCGATCTCAGGCGATTGCTGGTGCGCTTCGAGCTACTTAAGGCGAGGGGTGTACAGGAAGCGCGCGCCTCTGTGCGATTCTAGAGGAAGCGACGAGCAATGGCTTCTGCGCTTCATGTACTTGCGACCATCTATGAGTGAGGGTGTGTAAAAAAGAGTGTAGTTAGTGAGGAAGACAAAGAACTAACTTGTGTGGTTTTGAAACTAGAAACAAAATATGGCGGAAGGAAGTGTATAAGAAAATGGTTGTCAAGGAAAAAAGGAAACGTGTATTGGGAAGTGAGAATTTAATTTTGTCTTTATTTTGATTTAAAAATTAGAAGTCTAAATCTCAATTTTTTCTCTATAGCTAGATATTTCAACTTTTCAGTAACTTTAAATTAAATTCTATATTTCTTTATCTTTTAGTTCAATTTAATCAAATATAACTTTTTACTCGTTAGGTGTTTATCTTTTTGAGTTCTCTTTAACATAAATAATTTAAATTGCTTATGAAGTGAGTGTATTATTTATTTAAGTAATATAGAGTTTATATTTATTATTTTTATACTTGTATATTTTATTTTATGTATAAATATGTTATACATATAGCTTTATAGATTATAAATATAGGTTACTTGTACATTTAATAATACATAAAGCTTATTTTATAACTAGATTTTGGTGGTTGATTTTAAAAACCTATGATAAATATATAAAAAAACTTATATAAAAACCTTGCGCCTAGCGTACAAAAAGCGTTGCGTTTTTGCGCTTTGTGCTTTGCGCCTCGATTTTAGACCTTGTCGTCTCGTTGCGCTTCTCGCTTTTTAAAACAAATATGTCAATGAAGCATCCGCTGTATCACCTTTGAACCTCACATTGTTTATATGGGACCATAAAGTTGTTACAATGACATCTTGAAAAACCTTTTGAGAGCTCTCGCCTGGATAGAGTTTAGAATGAAAAGAATATGTGGGTGTCAAGCTTCCACCATACATGTGTATCGTGTGTGAAGGCGTTGCCATAAGCATAACACAAATCAAGTGGAGCTGAATAATAACCTATGAACCTTAACTCAACTGGTTAAGTTAAAGTACACATGACATGTAAATATTAAAAGGTCATGGGTTCAAGTCTTACTCTGAGTAAAATGCTCAGAGTTAAAGCAGAGGTTTTTTCTAGTAATGGGTTTTCTTCTGAAGGGGTTGGGGGTGTGGTCCCGACTGGTAAACAAATAGATGGACCCAACTAAGATGACATTTATTATACGAAGCACGGTCGCACATTTACCTTTCAAAAAATAAGTGGAGCCGAATATCTCTTGCATCAAGATTAACTTTGGTGGTCAATTAAAAAGACATAAAATAAGTGAAAATCTTTATTGTTTCAAATTTGAAATATGCTAAATAGAATAGTTGGGATTAATATCCTTAGATCCATAAATAATACATCAAGAAAATTGGAAAAATATACAAAATAAAGCATTAGTTTTACATAATATTCGACTAAATACAATGAACTAATCCGGAAGCAGTAGACGGACAAATGCAAAGATTGGATTTGAAGTGATAAAACGAGTGCATTAGAAGCTTATTGGTGAAGATATTAACGTACCGGTGGTTAGCTGGGACATGGAGAACTCCCATGTACCAAAGGCATACTTTTCCCTGACGAAATGGTTGTTGATCTCTACATGTTTAGTGCATTGGTGTTGTATTAGATTGTTAGATAGATGCATAGCTAAACTGCCGTCACAATAAATGATGGAGGCTTGTGTAATCAGAACATGTAGTTCAAGTAGAAGACTTCAAAGCCATGTGAATTAAAGGATCAATAGACGACAACATATACACTCTGGTGTAAATCAACGTTGAATCAACACAAACGTACGGCGAATCTGTTATCACTTGGTTATGTTTTAAACTTAGTTTTCAAATGTTTTATAATACTAATTTACATAGTAAATTCCCTCTTCTAAATTTATAAATTACATTCCTAAATGCATAACAACCATATATAGTTGAAGTTATGTAAAAAATAAGTGGGTCTATTTCAATTGTTTAAGTGTGGGATATATTTTGACCTAAGGCTTATCTCTCCCAACTTTAAACTTATCATAAGTGTCGTTAAAATATTCAAAGCTAATACATGTGGGATTGGGTCCAATGCATGTCCTATTCAGCATTAAAGGCATGAAACAATCGTGATGCTGGTTTAGGATCATGACGTTTACATTTAGTACTATGGGAATACATTTTCTATATATATTATTCTGAAAAATGAGCTTAAGTTGGTCCTGAAATCTTGTTTGTCTTATGTGTGGGAGCAAATGAGTAATGAATGTTGTGTGTGCCTATCACTTCATGAAGGCGGGTGACTTGCAAGCTATCTACAAGCAATTTGTATTTACGTATTTAGTGTTGGTACATGTATATGTGGTCTCGTTTTTTTTATTCTGACATGATTTACATATGTTTTTTGTATTAATACTTTGGTTAGATTAATGCGATAGCCATTATATTTTCTATTTCATGCCATTTAAACATTCTCATACTTTGATTTTGAATTATTAATCTTATTTTTTGTAAATTGTAACTATACTTGTACATTTTTCCACTAATAATGTTATTTTGTTTTTTTGTCCTGAAATTTATGTGATCTAAAGATATAAAAATAATAAACAATAAAATTAATTAATTTACTTTTGTATGTGCATTTCCGTTTTCTTGTTTTTCATGATTAAACTAGTTTTCTAAACTTTAACTCATAACAAATGAAACACAAAGTTTAAAGTCATAAATCAATGAATCATGACTAAAAACCTCCAAAAAAAACTGCCTACACATAAAATGCATCAACAAAATGAAGACCTTTACATGTATCATAAGCACATCAACAAATGAAGATCACCACACGTACCATTAACTCGCATGAGGAGAATCGTTTACCTTGACGCTATGTGTATTGTTTGCGGTCTAAGGAAATGAAGTCGACTTTTGTGGACCTGGGTTATAACAATCATGGAAATGTAGTGAAGTTTAGTTAAGTCACTTTTTCTCTTTTCTACTAACCAGTAGATATAAGTTTTTATAGCTTGGATTGTAACTAGTATGTCGTTAATGAGAAATCAGTATAATTAATCGGTTTGTATATATCCTTCAAACCATTTAATTATATTTTAAAGCACTTATTTGTATATTTATTTTAGAGTTAAATTCGATTTTGCTCAGTAATATTTGAGTTACAAGAACAATCATTTTTCTCTAAAAGTTTAAAAAACATTAGTTCAGTCCAAAAGTTTTAATAATTGTTTCAATTATAGTTCAAAAGTTTCATATTTTTTGACTAAAATTAAAACAACTAATAAAACTTTTTGAACCAATAAAACTTTTGGAGCTAAATTGATGTTTTTAATATTTTAGAAAAAAATAATTATTAAAATCAAATTTCTTGATGTAAAAAATCAAATTTAACTCTTTATTTTATTACAAATAAATACTTTTGATGTTTTTCTTTTGATATAACTATAAAGTCAAGTTGTATATCGTAGTACTAGACACCAATAAGCACATAAACACAAGCATTTTCAGCAGATACAATATATGATTATCAGTCCATGCTTACGAGCTCATCTTCAACAATATAACTACTGATTCGATTGTTGTACCGTTAGAGATAGACGCATTTTTTGAGTGGAAATGTGAATCTATTTTAGAAACACCATGTTAAACCTGAGAACTTAACCGTTCTTATTTTTATTATGTCATGTGTTATATTTATGACAAATTAGATTTTGATTATTCAAACTTTAATTTATCAGTTAATAATAATTCATACTATTAATTCGATCAATTAACTCTTAACTTTCACTTTACTTTCTAAGAAGAACTCACACACCTACATAACATACTTCTTATCTTAAGCCACAACTAATTCACACCAATCTGGAGCTTAAATCCTTAACCTCAATGAGAGCTTTATCACCCAAATTCTAAATGATTTTGTCATTAAACCGACCTTACTATTTGTCCATAAAAGCTTTAATAATACTTACATGAAATAAATATTAATGAATTATTTTATCTATTATAATAGCACTGCTACAAAAAGTTTACTCATGTACAAAACCTTGAGACTCTAGGCTGACAAGTTTCCGAAAAAAAGCTCACACATCAGTCTGATTTCATCAGTTCCGAACCTATGAATCTAAGATCACCATCAGGATGAAACTCACTTTAATTGTGAAAACTCTTTTTTTTATTTATTTAAAGATGAGACTTAACCTTAAGATCTTTTATTTTAATGAAGTCTTGGGTATTTCACATCATCCATTTAGGCTGATGATCATTGACACATGTTTATTAGGTAAACAGTAATTTGTTGGTTAATTTCTAACAAAACATGACTCTTGAATTATTCACGTACGAAGTTCATGGTTCCATATAACAAATAGCAAACTATTTTATAAAAGTCTACTACTAAAACTCTCTCAAAAGATTACATGTCATTTGTGAAATATTTCCAAGACAACCAAAAATTGTTTAACACAAAAGCAACTTTCTAGAAGCGAACTCTGAAAGCCACACAGACATTTTTGCCTCCTGCTTTAGATTTTTTTAGAACGGACAACGGTGACTTTCACTTTTGAGTGGCGGTCACATCTCCGACAAGTCGGAGACCTATCACCTCTCTATGCCTGACCGCTACGTTGTCTGAACTGGGCCAGCGGGTTCAGAGGAGGGGCTTCGCGTTCCTGCTTTAGATAGGCATGCAAAACTGCAAAACCAAGTTTATAAGGTTCTCCTCTTAAAATCGATTTCGTAAAATGCTCCGATAAATAAAAACACCGTATTTTAAACTTGGACCAATTCTTGCATCTTTAACCAAAAACTAAGCAAGATGCAGCCTAATCCGATTGAAGCGGGTGACATCAACAGGGCGAAGCTTTTAAGGGCCCCTGTTTTTGCGCTTAAAAGTGAATATTTATGTGTATTTCGTCCAAATATTTTTATACGTATTGAGTCCGCCCTTCCTGATTTGGGTCCTGTGCGGCCCCTTTACATTTCTTCAATCCCCGCCAACGAACATCAACATGATGAGAACCGGTTTCTTGATTCTCAATTTTGTATATATTTCTTTAATTGTGTGAAATAGACTGTTCTTGTAGCATTTTAGTTAAAAGTGATTACATGCACACCCCAATCAATGTAACTCCGTAAATTTAATTATGTTCTATTTAAATTATTTAATTTAAAAAATTAAACGTTTTCATGTTTTTTTTTTCTTTCAAAATTTTGCTTCAGAATTTGTTGGTGGGCTACTATTTCGATTTTCGAGAATCGAGTTAGTGCTAAAACACGAACATAAAGTATAAAACTATAAAAGTATACCAAGAACCAAGTAACCAACCCTACAAATGGGCTGTAAAGCCCAGCCCATTCATATCTAACCAAAAACACAGCTAAACACCCGACTGAACCGGATGACGTCATTTATCAAGAACCGGGTTCAGGATTCCCGCCTTTTCAAACCACCATCAAAGCTTCAAAAAAGCAAGCAGAAAAAGTGTTCACTGGGACTCTATGTTCGATTACTTCCAGACAATCTCATCATTGCTGTTTCGTACTCAACTCCATCATCTTTCTATAAAGTTATTCTTCAAATTCATGTAGTTTTGATCTAAACACCATCAACAACCCTTAATCAATCGATTTGAGCATCCATCCGGTGCCTGTGTGATCTGAAAACACCATTAACAACTGTTAATCAATCGATTGTAGCAACGATCTGGTGCAGGTGTGATCCGAACAACACGATTAACGACTGTTTTCCGATCATATTCATGGCTAATTCGCCTCAATCAACTCACCAAATACCGCTAGACTTCCGTGCGCCACCGCCTTCACCGGTGGCCTCCGGCCGTCGATCCTCCGTCGCGAACGATGAAATCCTCACGGAGTTTCTCCACCGCTCGCTCCGCGTGCCGGATCTCGTGTTACCAGATCGCGTGTTTCCGCGCCAAAATTCGAAGATCCAGAACCTTCCGAAACTCGATTTTGATATGTTGGACATGAACGATCTCGATTGTTCGGAATTAAGTTCGATAACTGAAGTGATCGCACAGATCGGATGTTTTGAGCTCGTGAACCATGGAATTTCCGGTGAGCTTTTGTCTTCGGTTGTCAGATCCGGCGCCGGAGTGTTCAAATTGTCGCCGGAGAAGAAGGCTGGTGTTTCTAGATCTGCTGATAGATTGTACGGTTTTCTGGAGTTTCATGGAGATGAGAAGGATTCAAGCGAAGAGTTCGTTTGGTGCCGAGACGATTCGTTGAAGTCAGAGATGAATGAAATCTGGCCTGATCAGTATTCAAATTTCAGGTAATTTGATCATCTAATTCCATTAATATTCTTCTGTCAATGAAATCTATTAGTGATACAGTGAAGAACACAGGAAACCTATTCAATAATCAAATCATCTCTTCGATCTGGTGGTCTGATTCACTAATCTTCAACATTATTGTTCTGTTTGATCTTAATTTGAAGAGTTGATCGAACTTTTGTAGTGAAAAAATGGAAAATCTCATGTCTGAGATCGAAAAGATATCTGCAATTCTGCTCAAATTGTTTCTCAATCATTCAACTCCAAAATCGAGATTAGCTGATGATGATGAAATTAGGGAGAAAGAAACTGCTGGATCCGTATGTTACATCTACAAACATTGCTCAGATACAGTATCAGATGATGATCGGTATATGGATTCGTTAAGATACGATGTGATTCGAACGCTGATCAGGGGATCTGAACACCCTCACACTCTTTGCTTTCATGTGTGTGATGGATCTTCAGAGTTTCATGTTTACTCTAAAAAAGGTTGGGTCTCGTTTTCACCTGATCACAACGAGTTGATCATAACCATTGGCGATCAGTTGCAGGTACCTTCACAAAACTTAACGGGCTTATTATGAATTTTTTCGGTTTTAGGTGGGTTAGGAAAACCATGAAATAACGATAATTTACTGTTGCAACCAGCGCTAAAATGAGGTTTTGAGGTAAGCGTAACCACAAAAAGATAATACAACGTTCAATAAACATTTAGAATAAAAAATAGAATTGTATGTTACATTTATGATCCCGCATCGTATATACTAGGTCCGCCCATGTATATACTTGTTAAAAACACTAAAAGTATGTTACATAAAATACTTTTATAAATCATGATATAAAAATACAAATAACATTAACTTGATTATTCACTAAACAACATTCCTTTACGCACCTAGAAGTGACAATTTTAACTCAACAACATGAAAATTTTTATATTTTCGTTAAGGGAAGATATGATATAATGAAAATAATGAATATATAAAACTAACATTAAGTAGTAGGATCGTTTACGGTCTGCATCAATTAGTTTTGAAATTTTATTAATCGAATGGTAAACTATAGTTCTTTAGATGGTTTTTTTTTTTTTTTTTTTTTGTGTTTAACCCACCTATTTGATTATACATCAAAATTATTTGTTTTGAACGTATTAAGTTGACCTTAAAATTTAAAAGTTTTGAGCGAACTAGAAAAAAATAAGTGGAAAGCCTGCGCCTCATTCTTTGTTGTATGATTGGTTTTCTAAGACTAGGCTGACCTACTGAACTGGTTATATGTCCAAGTTATCGATCCAACATTCAAAACACCGGGTTAAGACTTAAAAGCGATTATTGGCATTTATAATCAAAATAAGATGTAATGATTTAAGTCCATTTAACCATTGAACCGGTTACGTGACCAAGTTACCTATCCAACATTCAAAACATTGGGTTAAGACTTAAAAGCGATTAGTGGCATTATATAATCAAAATAAGATGTAATGGTTTAAGTCATTTAACCATTGTTGTGATGTGAAATATGCAGACATGGAGTGAAGGAAAGTACAAACATGTTATAGGGAGACCAATCTTCAAAGGGAAAGTAGAGGATTGTATATCACTGGCTTTTCTATATAGCCCCCCTCCACCCAAACCCACATCCAAAGGCCAAAAGGACAAAACCATTTCATTTGGCCATCAATTCTTGTTGGTTTTGATTTTAATCTTACTTTACAATATTTTCTCTTATGTTTCCACTTAAACCAAACACTGGTTTACTTAATCTCAAGATTTGAGGGTGAAAGTTGTGCTTGATCCTTGTCATAGTTGGTTCGTGTTTTCTCAACGAATCAACCCTCGTTGTTTTGATATTGTCATTTTTTTTTTACCAATTATGATACAAAATTGTGAAATCAATGATAAATGTTGGTTACTAGAATAATCATCACCCATGTGGAGGTTACATTTGCATTTTTTTAACGTGGATGCCATGTAATTCTTTTTGCTGGCGTAAACTGTTGCCTACCGTTTTAAATCAAAATTTCAACCTCCATATTTTCACATATTTGAAATGTTATTTTATTAAATTTTGACGTGTTTAAGAGATAACAAGTTGTATTGAAAAAGCACTCATAAATATACACATTTCAAACAAATTCAGTGATTTGAATATATAAAATTTGAGTCAGAAGGATGTTACGTATTGTTTTCAAGCGTTAACATAAGAAATAATCAGAATTTATAGAATAATAAAATCTTGTCCTATGCAAGATGAATGTAAATATATACTGTTATTAGAACTTATTATAAAAAATATAAGCCATGTTTGGCAAACCAACTTTTGGAACTTTTGAAAAGTTAATAAGTATGTTTGACAAAATTTTAAAAATTTGATTTTAAAGGGTCAATAATTTAGTTTTAAGAAGTTAATAGGATTAACTTTTGAAAAATAACTTTTCAAAACTTACTGCTTTTTTATTACATTTAACTTTTACTTGAGAACTTTTTACTCCCATCTTTTTGAAAGAAAAATCTCATTTTCGCATCAAAATACTCCTTATACTATTTTCTTTGTTAGTTATTAAATAATCAGTGAATACTAATTATTCAAATAACTAATATTCCAGTATCAACTAATTTAGTTAAATTTTTTAATCTAACAAACTTTTATATTCATGCGTCTGATCTATCCATATGTGTTCGTTTAAACATAAATAAACGAACCTAACAAACATGAGACATTCATTTGTCTATTCGGTTCAAATTTAAAAAACAAACACGAAGTAGTTCTGTTCACGTTCATTTAATTCGATCACACGCCTACGTGTCAACACTTCATAACATTGTTCAGTAATGTTCACTAAATCCATCCATGACGCCAATTTTCATTAAAAAGCATAAAAACATAATACCAAGCCCGTCTAGCTCAGTTGGTAGAGCGCAAGGCTCTTAACCTTGTGGTCGTGGGTTCGAGCCCCACGGTGGGCGTTTCTTTTTTTTTTTTTTTTTTCTTTCTTCCTTCTTCCTTATTTCTTCGTATATCAATTGATTTGGGCCAACTTGGTTTCAGCTTTTGAACAAATATTAATACACCCTTTTTATACTAACTGTATTTAACATATCAACTAGAACATGACTTTTGTAATACACGGGTTAACGGCCCTTCAATCTCGAGATTACCATGTTCGTAAATGAACATCAAACGGCGCATGACATGATTTAAGTGTCTTCGTGCTACCGTCAACCTAAAATCCTTAACGCCCTCGTTGCTAATAAAAGGTTTTACAGCCCGGAGAGACAACAGAACCCTGCCTTCTCTTGTTCCACTCATATGTATAATCACAGATTCAAAAATAATATTTTCCTGTTAATCATTAGCTTTGATAATTATACAAGTAAGGTACACTAGTTAATAGAATTTAACGTGGTGTGGCTTCTTTGGGGTCATGGGTTTGAGCTCTATCTGTAACGGGTTAGTATAATTTAAATTTTCGAAAAAAAATTCAATTGAATTTTCTAGTTTTTCTGGTACTCAGTTAATTATAATGATCAAATACTCAGACCTGTTCATAGTGCTAAGATCGGCAGCCTTTAACAGCTTAGCCTAGAATTTTTGTCAAAACCAGTCTAACAAGATAGTGAACACCCCTACGCAACACGCCTTTCCACTTGTTTATTATTGCTTTACTGTGAGGATTTTTAAAAATAGCAACATCCCGATTCCTAGTGCGCAATGCAAGAACAAGACAAACTAACAATAATGCAATTGTTTTGAATAACACAAGTGAATCTTGTGAAGCAAAACATATAACATAGGTACTAGACACAAGAACACAAAAACGCATGCGGTGTTCTACATACGATACGAATAATAAATAGCAGTAGCTACCTTCAAAAGACGCTTAGTAATCCATCCAAACATCGCGTGATCATAGTCTTTTAATAAAAATACTTACTCTAAACAAACGACCAATTAACGAACATGAAGCTAAGACAGTGAGCATTTTCTTCTTCATTCAATACTTTCCATGCCACTGCTCTCTCGTAAGAAACCGGTCTCCCCATGCTCGATGAGCACACGCCCCCTTGAAGACACGTGAAACCCTGCTACGATATGCAAACTTGTTATTAACCCGAGGTTGATTTAGGTTATGTTTTTAGGCATACAATTCGAAAGGGTTGAAATCCACAAAGTTTACCTTTGATGCATATAACCTACTAAATCACTTTACTCAAAAACAATTAGATTACTGTTGTAATATGAATCTTTGTAAAGCTTAAATTATCACCGGAAAATGCTAAGAAAATTTAGTTTATAAATGGGTCGTTTGGAAACGGGTCAAAGGAGTTAAAATTTCACTTAAAAGTGTATTTTTGATGTATAAATCCTACTAAATTATTTCAGTAAAGATTAGATTATTACTGTAATGAAATATTTAGGTAATCATATTATAGAAAAATATTAACAGATTATATAAATTAAATATTACTATAGAAAAAATAAAAATACATAAAAAACAAATATGATATTATATATAACTATATTTACAAATACTTGTAGAATATAAATAATATAAATACAAATATAACAGTGAGATGATAACTATATATAATAAACGATCCGAGCTTAGGTTTTATCCTAGACTTCAAACGAGCCAACCTCAGTCAAGCTCGAGTTCTCTTGGGTTAATAAATTCGAGCTCACACTCGACTCGGCTAATTTACACATCTATAAACACATCAATTTGGTAACGGAAAAAATGAAAACGCATCAAACGTGCAAAGTCCTATAATCACAAGTCATCTAAAGTATTAATAATTCGAGAAAGCGTTTAGCAAACCTGTTGCATTATCTGTGCAAATTCTGTGAAAAGACCTTTTCGCCCATGTTCATCGAGAACTTTCTCCAAACTTATATCTTGAAGTGCGACCAATGTTGTCTCGAGCATATCTAGTCCAGCTTGGTTCGCGAATGTGAACAATGGCAATGCCTGCACGTGTATTTTTATGAGCACAACTGGCTCGGGGTTAATATTCCGAATAATTTGTATAGAAAACTTACCTTAAGAGAGCAGCACATGATTGCATCTGAATGGTTCCAAAGTGATTTTAGAATGTTTTCACTTCCGGGTTTAAGCAGATCCACACCCAAGTAGAAACTAACACAATATTAACAAAGAAAAAAAAAAAACAACATCAACACACTGCAACAAACATGCAACTTCTTAGGGGTGTTCACAGTCCAGTTCGGCCGTTTAATCTTTTTACCTATAACTGCGAGAAATCCATCGAGCTAAAATATGTGCTTCAGGGGTGCCTAATGGAGCCTGAAGGGCACCATTAGAGTTCACGTTAGAAGATAGAGCCGATGCCACCTTTTGAACTGAAGAAATAATAGATCGAACATATTGGCGAGCTAAAGCAGCTGCGGTTTCTTGCATGTGGCTCTCACAAGCAAATTCAAATGCAATCGTCATCACAGATCTTGCAGTGCCACCAGCAACACTATGATCACTTGAATTCTTCATCCTTGACCCACCAATGTCAAGAGCAGAAGCAAGATCGAGGGTAAGAGTGGGACTCGAACCATCCTGCATATTTGAAAAAACAGAAAAATAAAAAAATGGCATTTAATTTTCTAATAGAGAATTATGATAATAATAATAATAATAATACATCCTCATATAAATTATTTAGGTGACAATGTGTCATGAACCCTAACCTTGATCGGATCAAGAGGAATGATACGGAAACCAGAAGGCAAAAGAGGTGCATCATCAGCAAAAGACGCGTCGATTGGAGCAAATATGAGCTTGGCACACATGCCAACAGCATTCTCATCCATTCCATTGCATAGCTATTAAAATTTTATAATTTCAAAAACAGACGTTAGATCGCATAGTTCATTGCATAAGACTAAAATAAAAAAGCCGAGAATTAGAGAACGCGTACTTGCAGAAGAAACATGTCTCCCGACACTAATGCATCTGTGGGACAATGCTCGACACCCTCCATCTTTACAACCTCCAACAACTAAAGAACACAAAGTGAGACTCAAAATCAGACAAACATAACAACAAATCATTAACATGTCAACTTATGAGTCTACAAATGTATTTTATATGCTTAAAAACCATAAAGAATGCCTAGTTAATTGAGAAGTGTTTGTAATGGCTTATTAAAACTGTTAATCTGCTTACAGACTTTTAATAAACAATCTAAACTTTATATTATACCAGTTAGTTAACAAAATCCAAAAAATGAACGAAAAAGTGGCGTCAGGCCAGCCCAGCCCGCTTATACCCGTAAATAAAATCTACCCTTTTTGACATATATATCGATAACTGTATAAACGATGATGAGTCTAAAACTTAAAATAAGCAGTTATCTCAACTTGCCTCTTCGTGCTCGATCGTGTGGGCCAGGGGAAGAATCACTTGACCTCCAAAATTACCAATCTGCCCCCCTGGTAAGCTACAGGGACCAAGCTTAACAGCAGCAGCTGAATAAGCATCAATATTGTAATCCGCCCATTCTGAACGGTGTTCCCTCAAAAACCTAAGTAGGAGGGCCGGAGGAACATTCTGGAAGATGATACAAATGTTTGCAGTATTAAGCAAAGTAAACGTTGATGCAAAACAAACTTTTTCAGTGTCAATCCAACCCAGTCCCGTTTCAACCCACTAGCAAAAGAATTACTTGTTTTTACCCGAACCCATTTCCCATTATTTCACCTCAAGTGTCTAACCTGTAAAAGCATTGATGCTTTTGCACACAAAACAACATTAGTAACCGACGAGTAACCGTTGGCCACTGGTAGATTCAATCCCATAAGCTTTTCAGGTGACGAGTTCACAAGAAGGGTGACATCATCAACCCCATCATTAGTCATTAACGACCATCCCTCATCAGTAAATCCATTTAGAGCCTCATTAAAACCCCTGCTTAACCTCTGACTAAGTGCCCTTAATGCTGCAGGCCTTCTGCCCCAGTTATTAGGGGCGCCCGATTGCGAAACTTCAAGAGCAATTTGCCTCAGCTGGCGTAACGCCTATTAATGTACAGCATCTTAGTTAATAATTAATAATACAACTGTATATTGAACATTATGGAAAATTTTAATGTATTGATTACCGTCATTATCGTTTTTTGAGCAAGCATTGTTGATGATTCATACAACGGGCGCAAGACTTCTGGCACACTATGCGCCTACATACAAAAACAAATTAAGATAAATAGAGTATAGAAAACTTTATGGAAATAGTAGATATGACAAAATGGATAACTGGTCAAAATGCACACAAGTGAAATATGGTACTCAAGCATCGATCGGTTTGGGTTGACACGCAAACACTTTTTTTTCATTTATTTTTAAACAAAATATAAAGTATTATACCGTTATGTTTGCAACATATATATTTTAAGATTAATAATTCAAACATAAAACAGAATTAGAAGGTTGCAGACTTGTGCGATACATTTAAGCGATTTTCAACGTGATTGACCCACTGAACCCGTTTCCTTTTTAGCTATATTCCTGTTATATGACCCGTTTGAAAGTTCGAGATAAAACGTACCCCGAATTAAACCCATTTCTAAATAAATGAACTGACATCATCACGTCTAGTAAACAGTTTAGGTGGCTAAACAAGCCAAAACGATTCGGGTTTGGATTGACCCGTCAACACATTTTTGTCTGTTGTCTTAATTATACATAACTAACACATTATCACAAAAAACATCATTTTTAAAATGATCCAAAACTATGTCATCATAAGCAATTGCAAAAACTTTAGCTCAATTTGAAAGTGTTCAACTCATTTGACCTGTTTCTTTTTCTGCTATCTTATAGCTTTACCAACTTGGCCTATTATAAAATAAGATATAACACCAATTGGCCCATAACAAATATAATAACACAATTTAACAAATATAATAACCCAATTTACCTCTAAATCCATATGATCCACAATATGAATGATTGAACCACCGCCTTCACAAGGTCTAATCAAGTACCCACTAGGCAGCATTTCAGCTCGCACAAAATTTGCAACCGCTGGTATGCTCGGACCGTTTTGGATGTTTGATAGTGATCTTTCACAAACCTAACCACATAACAAGAAAATATATGCTCAAAACATATTTGTGGGAAAGAAAAACAAAAGAGGAAATCATAAGTTAAAATTAAAAAACGTACCACCAAACTACCATCTTCAGTAACGGAAGTATAGCGTAACAACAAAAAGTCACGAGCCGTAGCCAAGGTTGTAGGAGCATAAAGCTAGAAAATCAATCATATATAGTAAATGAGATCATGTGAAGGCAAAAGTAGTCATTCAATAAATGGTACAAATATTGATGTTTTAAACAACAATAACAGATTCCTTTTGTCAGATGGAGTACAATAATAACTTTTTGTTTTTACTTATTTAAATTGAAAAAAAAATCAGCCGATGTATGGCTTCCATGTGGATAAATTTGCGTCACTTTATGCATACGAGTGTGCATTTATTTGTCGTTTTAAAGAAGTTAGAAGTGGAAGATTGATGGGTTGGTTAGCTTGGGTAGTGATTCAAACAGGTTTCAAGTTTAAACATGCATTTTTATTACGGGTCAAAATAGACCATGTTGACACACAAAACAACTTTTACCATATAAAACAAATAAACAAACCTGGTGAGTCCCACTCAAATAGTAGGGTCTAGGGAGGGTGAGATGAGAAGTAGGGTGCGGGGAGGGTGAGATGAGAGCACACCTTTCCTCTATCTGATGACAGATGAGATAGAGAGGCTGCTCCGGGAGAGACCCTTGGCTCAACAAATTCAGTAAGATGTCCATAGCAACAAATAAGATAGCATGGTTTTACCATTTAAAAAAAAAAACTAATTATTTAATGTGTTGGTTACGATTTAAAAAACAATAGTATTACAACAATATGCTGAATGTGCCAACAAAAACGATTTAGGATCTCAATGTATGCATTAAAAACAGGCATTGAGTGGCGTTCAACTTGTTTGGCCCGTTCGACCCATCACGACGTCCTTTTAGCTGAATTATTAATTTCACCGTTTTAGATTACAACAATTAATAAGTAAATGGGTCAAAACTAAAACTACTAAGAAAAGTTATGACCTGCATGTACAGGATCTCAATGGTTCCACCAGTGCCGGTAGGCAACACACTGAGAACATTAACAGCTCGGCAATCACGAAACCACGAGGGGCGATCCTTGAGGATTTCAGCAACCTGAGACACGGAAGTCACAGTCAAGATTGCCACAGTTTTGACTTTATACCATAAAATAAAAAAAATCAGAGATGGTACTACTAACCCTTGTAGGCTCGAGAGCAACCAAACCACATGCTCGTGCCGCCACACCTTTGCAACCATGAGAAATAGAAACGATTCCAACGGAATCCGGACCAGGCTGAAACATAGCCAGCAAAAAAGTCAAAATTACATGGGTGCAAAAATCTTTTAGAGGTCTAATAAAAATTAACAGAAGTCTTCAGGTATCAACGGAAAATCGTAAGAAGCCATGTCATTAACGCACACGTTGTATGTCACCTTGGATTCCATCATCATTTCCATTAATATTACCAAAAGTATGATCGTGAGGAAGATCTAAACAAATTGGCAACTTGTTGGACATAAACCAACAACAATTATTGTTCAAATCAAAATATAGGCCAAGAATATGCATTTCAGATCATACCAAATGTCCATACTCCATAATCTTTCTTTTAAGTAAAATGAGTGTCAGTGAGTCAACCTTAATTTAGGATTAGACGTTTACTTTCGGCATGATTTCGATATTCCATATTTTCCGATAACATATCTAGATTCTAGTGTGCTTTCTTCTAGCATCACATGAACACACCCCTATCATACTAACCAGTAAATCTCTTTGTTCCTCACGTGGGTGATTAGTTTTTCATCTTGGTTATCCGTGTGGCAGTTTCAACCAATTTAACTATTAAATGTGCCAATTTGGTATGTATGTATATTTAATGGGGTCAAACATAAGAAAAAAAAAGAGCTAACAAGGAAACGGGTCAACCCAGGTTGGAAGTCGCTCAAAGTGTTCATTGTTGCATAATGCCTCATAATAATAACTTTATTCCACATTATATTATTATTGAAATAGTATCTGAAATCATATTTAACATACTACTTATTAATAATCTTGGATTTAGTGCTTCATGCTAATCCAACCCGTTTCAAACCAACAGAAAAAAGTTGCTCATTTGACCCAAACCTGTTTTGACCCGTTACACAAACCACCCATCTTGCCACCTCTAATTAAAAATTAACTGATTAAAAGGATGTATAAGAAAGCAAATAATGTTTAGGATCACCTTCATCCCTGGCATTTGGACCCACTCAATAGCAGTTCCAGTTGCCTTGGATAGAAACTCTGTTAAAGTTTCTTCTGCAATGGACAAAAGTCTGCAAAAAATTAGAAAAATAAATAAATAAAAATAATAAATCAACAATCTGTTGATAAACAATAATAAGAGCATGAATTAATGTTCGACGAACCCTGCAGGACTAGCATCCCGTTGTGGGTGCTGAAGAGTCAATTGGTGTTGACCATTTGTCACAACAGACTCACAACTATTGTCTTTAGTAGCAAGTGCAGTCTGCAATATAAAAGCTCCCAACAAATTACTATCAAAAACACAAATAACATTACACAATTCATTAAAGAGGTGTTTGGATGTGTGTTTTGATGACGACATTGTCGTCTAAAAAAATGAGAATTAAATAATTAACTAATCACAAACAAAGATAGGTATAGAATTAGTTTTCATACTTCCAACTTCATACATGTTTCGCCAACTTTAACTAAAAAATGGCTGTTTAGTTTAAATGTGCATTTTGAAAGTGATTGTGTGATTATAAATAATCAACCTTAGTTAATCAGATGTACTAAACATAACGCTTGGATGTGCGTTTATAGCTTGAAGTCGTAAAAATCACTTCTGGTGGTTTTGAGTATTTGGCAAATTTCGGTTTAAGTAGGTAAGGAATAATTTTACTTTAAAATCTGTAATCAACTTTTGTTACATCTAGTAGCAAACTAATTAGTCAAAACTAGTGGTGACAACTACCAACATGAATACGACATAAAATTTTATTAATGTGAAAAGGTTGAGTCGTAAATGGGTCAACCCGCCTCCATTTTAATAAACTGGTTGTGCTTGGGATGGATTGTGGATGAATGTATTGACCATCAACCCGTTTAGCGTTAGAATACAATATTGTGACTTAGAAGCACAACCTGATCAACCCGTTTACAACCTGCCAACCCGAACCCGACAAAATTGCCTCCAGTACCAAAACTGATTATGGCAGCTTTAGATAATCACTTTTAAGATACACATCCAAACACCCCCAAACCACAATTACAAAAAGACTGACATTTGGAGTATGTTTCCGAAAGTAGCCCTTTTCACCCACAAGGTGTGACACTTGTTTCTGCAATCTATCATTTTCTTCCATTAAAAGCTTGTTCATAGCAGCCAGCTTTCGATTCACGGTTTGAAGACGTGAAGTTTCTTTTCTTTGTTTTTCCCTACATCTAAAAATAGGAAAAACACCGAAAAGGAAAACACACGTCACCAGTTACAGATCATAACAAACATATCATACTAAAAGAAGCAACTTTTTAAATCTTGGTAATTACTAAACCAACAAAATAACAAAATATTGAACTACCAAGAGACTAAAAGTCTAAAATGAAAACTCACAACACTTTATATAGATTACAACAAACATATCACGAAAGAAAACCAATATTTTTAATCTTTTTTATTATTGAAATATAAAACTAATAGAAGTTTAATAAAATAAGGAATTATAGTGACAACCCACCACACCCTTTATAGATCACAACAAACATGTCACACAAAAACAATCTATATTTAATCTTTATAGACTGGATGAGCTAGTAGCTACAATAGAAAATTAGAACATTTTACACACACACAAAATTAATACTTTTAATTTATTTTATTGCAGAACTAAAGATGTAAGGAACCACATAATGAACTATCAAGGAACCAAATTAAAACCCACAAGACGTAAACTTCACAGCCAAAAGACAATCCTCTTCAATGGTTTCGATTATAAAACAATATAAAGAACCAAAGATTGAACTACAGAAAGTAACCAAAAAGAAAACCCACAACACATATCAGAAATGATCACATTATAATCACTTCAAGAAACAAATAACACAACTTTGTTAATATTACTGTGTGCCTTCAATAGTTTCATTCTAACAAGCAACCACAATAAAAACCAACAAAACATGTCACATATCACAACAAACATTCCACAAAAAAACACAAAAAGACAATCTTTTTCGGTCATTTCGATCACGCAACGATTAAAAGAACCAAACTCAAGAACTAACAATGAACCAGAATCAAAACCCTCTACACATATCACAAATTATCACAAGAAATAACAATCAAAACCCACAAAACATGCCACGTATCAAAAAAAACACAATAATACAATCTTTTTCGGTCATGTCGATCACACAAAGATCAAAAGAACCAAAATCAAGAACTAACAATGAACCATAATCAAAACTCAAAACCCACAACACATATCACAGATTATCACATTATAATCACTTCAAGAAACAAGAACCCTATAAATTTATAAACGATTAATGCATACCTTCGATTTTGAAACCAAACTTTGATCTGTTTGGGCTCAATGTTGGATAGAATGAGGCATTCACGAATAAGCTGCTGACGACGAACAGAGCTCGGTTTTGGGCATTCATGATAGAGTCTTTCAAGTGCTTCAATCTGCTCTGGTGTGTAGCGAACATACTTCCCATTATCCATAAATGATAAATGATAAACCCCCTTTAAACAAACAAAAAAACAAACTAATTTCAACACATTCCCACTTGTAATAATGCTAAAATTAACAAGTTAAGACCCTTTTTGTTGAATGCTTACAGGATCAAGAACAAATATTCACCAAAATTGTGCCTTTTGCTTCTGAATCACACCCTTTTGTGAGCTTTTGACGCTGATGAATGATGATATCAAACCCAAACAGAAAACACAAAGAACACAGCAATCTGATGGCAATTTAGGTGGCTCCAATCGTCCCTAACCTCTGAAACATGTTGATTTCTTGAATCTTTATCCTGCTAACGCATGAAGATTTGATTTTTACAGCAAGATATGATGTGGGTATGGCGTTGGATTATGAATTTAAGGAAGACGCTAGTTCTAAAAAGAGTAAAGGGGGTGTGTTAAAAGCGAGTAGACTGTTTGGATTTTGTTGTTTACCTCATTTTGGGTTTCTTCAATTTCAAAACTTTTACACTATTAAATATAAATATTACTATAAATATTACTATTAAATATAAATATTATAAGGGTGCAAAGCATCGCTTCCTGTGAATTTCAACAAGTAAAAATAACCTCTTATGTTAGAAACTTTATATGATATGACTGGAATGTAAAAACCTTGTGTTAAATCGTTGGGTATAAATCAATGTAGTTTAAATTATTGAGTTATTCGATATACTTGATAGTGATTATAATCATTGAATACAATCCAAAACAAAATAGGATTTTAATTTTCTTTTTAACTTAACTTGGTTAGTTGGGTTAACCGGGGTCTCTCTAGAACATATTATTAGGTTTAAAATGTTAATTAATTTATTAGGTCTTTCTAAAACATATAATATTAGGTCTTTCTAAAACATATAATTAATAATGGGTTTATAAGTTTTAAAGTATGTTAATCGACACCTATTACCTAAACTATGAAAAATATCTAAACTGTAAAAAAAAAAATTTGGCTCCCATGGAAGTTTGGGCTCCCTGGAATCGCGCATGGGCACACCCTTAGGGTCTGGTATCAGATATTTGACTTGGCTCCTGCTTTACGCAATAGACGGTAAAACCAAATCGTTTTACGATTTAATATACATGATAAGAATAAGAGGCGCATGGAAAAATAACCTCTTAATTTCTAGAACATGTATATTGTGAAAGAATCTTTATTATCTTAACTTGAGCATTGTGGAGCCCTATAGTTGTGCTCAATTACAAACTTGCCATTTGCGTATTGAGAGAGATATGAGGATGGCATGTGATGTAAATATGTGAAGAAGGAAGGGTGAAATATGAAGGGTAAAACGGGGATCAGAAGTTGGAATATAAAAGCCGGAGAATGAGAGAGGATAGAAGACAGCATGATGATGATGGTTTTGCATGCGGCCCTGATCCTGTTTTCCTTTTTTATTATTTGAGTCTTGATTTTTTTACTAAAAGTAATATATGGTTTGCTATATCAAGGGTTGTGTCATTGTGTGTATATGTCATTTTGGTCGGTTTTATCACCGACCCGACAATAACCGATGTCTATCGGTTATAGGAAGTGACAATTGAACGGTTCAGTTAAGTTGGTTTTGGTCAATGCATACGCTTTCGATCAAACTGTATAAAGCCATAGGCGAGGGGAGAAGTCGAAACTATGTAGTTAGTTAGTTGAAAGAAATTGAAAGTCTAAGAGAACCATCGTTTTTGTCGTATGTTATCCGTACTAGTCGATTGAACTTTTAAAATTTAACTGGATCGCTAGAAAGTGATTCGCCTTTTTGCATTCTCTTTGACGTGTCGGTTAGGTCAAAGTGGATCAGTAAGGTTAAGTAGGTTTCCATACCACTTATGCCCGAAGCCAAAATGTAAAAATTGGTTTTTAGGAATAAACTTAGTTGGATCGTCGGTTTTTGTTTGTTCGGTTATGTTGGTTACAGTTTGGTTAATAGGTTTTCTAAGTAACTCTTAAATAAGGCGCACAAAAGGATAAAAGGATGATGAGCCATATGTTTTCGGATGATGATATTGTAAGCTCAAACCAAATATAAGCAGAGAAAGAAATTTTACGGATACATAGAATCTTGAATACGTGTGCTTTTTTATTAAACACGAGGTGTAAGTTTCCTTAAAAAATTTCAAAGTTACTACATCTTGATGGGATTTCCGTGGTTTTTTAATTTTTATAAGCTTTTAACATGAATCAGATCGTCCTTTCTTCGGGACCTAATGTGCGCCGATCATAATGAGATTTGGATTCTCCTCGGACCAAGGATCGGTAGATTGTTCCTATAACTATTATTATGTTTATTTCTTGATCATAAAATGCATATGATTACCAAAACATGAACAAGTTAGCAAACTTTTTTCCAGAATCTATTTGTTTATGGTTAATTCATAGTCAGTTGACGTATATGAGGCGTCCCTAGCCGACGTTACGGATGCATAGAGATTATAAGAGAGAGTCATGGGTTATGAGTTTTTTTAAAATAAATCTTTTGTGGCGAGTGAAGAAGTAAATGTGAGCGCTTGTGAGAAAGGGAGAATATAGGATCTCCATACCTTATTAATAATAAGCATTTATATTTGATACAATAAAATTACAATAACTAAAATAAAATGTATATGTTATGATTCTTCGATCTTCATTAACCATATTCCTTTAATGGTTGACCGTGCATGTGACAATTATCAGACCTTGAATGGGTTGGGTTAGATGTTAAAGAAAGCCAAATAAGTATATTATAACTAAAATATTTGAAAATGTAAACCAAAATAATTAAATTAGATGAAAAAATACCAAAACGATACGGGTCAAGAAGTATAAATTTGGCTTTGCGTACTTAACAATATCATAATCAATTTTCTTCAATCAAGTTATATGAGATATTCCAGGATCATAATTTTTTTAAACCACAAAATTTATTTAATAAACACGAGCTATGAGAAAAATACTAGTTGTTGAAAACGTGCAATGCAATAATATCAAGTAAAAAACATCAGGTTTATCATGTTTGTGGTTTTTTTTTTATCGTCAAGTCACTTTGATTAATCAAGATTTATTATGACCAACGAAGAAATCTGAATAAACATGGATACGACTTACAATGTGTGAAGTACATGCTCGCTTAATATTACTCGGAGTACATGCTCGCTTAATATCACTCTGATTTTTAGATCCTAAAAATCTTGAGGTTCTAGAGAGTGTAGCTCCTTAGGCCAAAGTGGTTCGAAGAGTACATAACCCTCTTAGGGGGTTTGGGCAGTGCCTGGGTGGGTCTAAGGGGCGTTACTCCGGTTAGCATGAAAAGTTTCATTTTACCTCATTGAAAAGCATCGAAAAAATATTGGCCCACCTAAAGAAAGAGAGCACCCAAGATCCAAACAATCGATACTATTTTAAGCATATTATGCCAAGCTCAAAAACACTTATGAACAGTGAAACACATATCCTATATAAGTGTATATATCGGTCTCTGTGCCCAAACGAGGTTATAACCAGGTTGAATTTGGTCAAACTAAAAAAAACATCTAGCTTTTTCCAAACTTGTTCACTTTGAAACCGGTTGTTGAGGTGAAAATGATACGTTCAATTGAAATCAGGTTTTACCCGGTTCAAACCGGTTCTATTGGTTTTAACACGGGTTTACAAAACCAATTTCAACTCTACTTTTGAATCAGCGTCAAAGCATTCACATCTCATTCTCTAAAAATATGTGAGTGTATTCCTTATATAATATGAAATGGTTGTTAGTGATTATGTGTAAAATAGAGAGAAAATATTATTGTTAATCTGTATATTTGAAAAAACAATGGAAGAGAGAGAAAAAATAATAATAAAAATATAATAAAATATTATTTAATTAAAAAAAAAGAAAAATAATTGTTTTTAATGTAATTATAAGAATGAGAATAAAGAATGAGATATGAATGCCCTCAAATAGGTTTCCAAAACGGCCTCCGTTCGAATTAAATCTAACTCTTGTTCTCAACTTGTTTTTTTTCCGCCTCTAATATCGTACCAGTTATAAATAACGAAAATTAGCCCATTTAAAATAGAATCCAACACAATTTGCATACTTTAAATTAACTCTTTAAGCATGCCCCAAGCCCATTAGCTATCACTTTTAACTGTTTAAAACTTTAAGCATGATCATTCAATCATACATTCATACCAAATAACCAAATTATGGCCAAGCCCATTAACAGTTATGGATACTAGACTAGTAAACAAAATGACTAGCCCATGTAAACACAATTTACATACTTTAAGGCTTTAGCACAGTACAGCCCAAGCCCATTAGTTATTTTTCATATTTTATGCGTTATGTTTCATACAAGAGTATTCACATTTCATTCTTCATCTCTATTCATATAATTACATTAAAATTATTTTTTTCTCTTTTTTCAATAAAATAAATACTTTTTATATATTTATCATTATTTTTTATTTCTCCCAACTCACAACCACTTAAAATATATTAAAAAGATTATAGAGATTTGAACAGTGATTCTCTAAAATACAGTTTGAACAATAACTCTATCATTCACTCATAAACCACTTATAATCATACCATATATTATAAGAAATACATTCACATCTTTTTAGGGAACCGGATGTGAATGCTCTAATGGGTTTAAAACTTTAAACTTTCTTACAAAGCTTTGGTCTTTGAGTGGAGATACGTAAGTTTCACTTAGATGGTTTATTAAAAATTGTAACAAGTAGTATGTAATATAGCGTATCAATACATGTGAAATAGAGATGGAATTTTAAGATATGACACAATGATTAACGTTTTAGCCCGTCTAATAAGGTTTTATAATCGACTCTAGCATCGTAATGATGGTCTCATGGATTTACGGGTAATATGCTCATATGTAAAATAAATAACTTAATGTTTTCTCAACAGAACTCAACAAGTATATTATCTTTTTAATTAAAACAACATAAATGATTATTTAACTATTAAAATTTGAAAAAAAGATACATATTTAAATACGCATTTAACTTTAGTTATATATTTAATGTGAATTTATAGAAATTAGATAATTACTATACGATATATTGATATACTTCACATACTATAAATTTTGCAAAATGTTAAAGAGCCATGAATAATGGCACTTGAAAATTGGTCATGCCACGAGAGTGACGGTGTGGATGCATTGCGCACGTGCGAGAAGCATCAACGAAGCAAACCCCAATAATAATATTAGAGTTTACATATTATTGTGTTATAATCTCTAAATTATAGCTTAAAATTTTCATCTAGTGGAATACGATTAATTGAACAATGTTATCATTACTGTCCAAAAAATTAAATACTATGTTCTTAGAAGTGTAGCACGAATAGAGAATTGTAAATTAAAAATAACATAAGAAAGCTTGAAAATAATATGTCGACATGCATAGTATAAAAAGTGTGGAGTCAACAGACATCGTAATTTTTTTCTTTTTTTAAATATATATAATGTATATTATTGAATAATAATATTCAAGTTTACGTATTATTGTGTTATAATCTTTAAATTATAGCTTATAAGTTTCATTTATTGAAATAAATTTAATGAATAATGTTATCATTAATTGCTAAAAAAAATAAATACTAGGTTCCTAAAATTGTGGCACAAATAGAGAATTGTAAATAGAAAATAACGTAAGAAAGCTTGAAAATAATATGTCGACATGCATAGTATAAAAAGTGTGGAGTCAACCGACATCGTAATTCTTTTCTTTTTCTTTTAATATACATAATGTATATTATTGAATAATAATATTCAAGTTTACATATTATTGTGTTATAATCTTTAAATTATAGCTTATAAGTTTCATTTAGTGAAAGAAATTAATTGAATAATGTTATAATTAATTGCTAAAAAAACTAAATACTAGGTTCTTAAAACCGTGGCACAAATAGAGAATTGTAAATAGAAAATAACGTAAGAAAGCTTGAAAATAATACGTCGACATGCATAGTATAAAAAGCTATGAGCCTATGAAACTTCAAATAACGGCCCAGTAATCGAATGATTGGTATCCAAGAAATCAACGACATACTAATAGTTTGTTCGAGTCACGAGTCGCTTAAACGTGTTCGATTAAGAGTCGTTAAAACGTGTTCGATTAAGATTCGCTAAAACAATGATTTCAAACATGCTTTGAATATTGTTGATCCTTAATGGAAACAAAATTATGTTTTTCTGAACCGCAAAACTTGTATAAAAGAATCAGGACTACAAGTATTAGACAGGACCAAATTTTAAATAAAAAATACTGTATATGACCGTTAGCGGGTTTTTAAGCTACTAGGTCCAGTCACTATTCACCTTGTTATTATTTTTATATGTTTTCAAAAACAACCATCTTATTAAGGTTATTTTAATAAACAAGCAATTGCTAATAAAGATATAATGAGATGCTAAATTGCAAATTTAAAATCATTTGTTTTTAAAATTGGGCTTATCACAAATGAGTTAAACAAATGATTCTTAAAATTGAGCTTATCACATTTAAGTGAATATTTAAATTTATGTAGCTACGGATAATCTTTAGCCCAACTGGTTAAGGTAAGGTACTTATAATATGTAAATATTAGGAGGTCATGGGTTCAAGTCTCACTCTGAGTAAAATGCTTGGAGTTCAGTCATGGGATTTTCTGGGCAATGTGTTTCTTCTTGAGGGGGTTGGGGGTGTGGTCCTAGCTGGGAAACGGATCAATTGACCCGATTAAGATAACACATATCCTCCGAAGTAGGGTCGCACATTTGCCGTTGAAAAAAAAATTAAATTCACATAACTAAATGATGATAAATAAATTTAAAGCGAACCGACCTAAATAAAATGTACATATATGAACATAAATGGCTAAAAATAAACAAACTTAAAAGGGGGGGGTGGGGGGTCATCTTCATTTGTTTAATAAAATAAAAAAAATACTGTGTTCATGTTCGTTCGTTTATTAAATAATTGAACGTAAATAACAAACGTAAATAAACTTCCAGGCGAACGGTATACTGGACATTGCCTTCATATACATATCAAAATATTATGTGATTCTTGTGTCCCTCTACTTAGAAATGTAATGAAGTTGAACGTTGTTTGGCATCATAACGAGTATACAATTTATTATATTTTTCATGTAAAACTTGTCTTGTGTTTATAGGTAGTGCATAGTGCATTTAGTTATTTTTTTAATTTCGTCTTGATCGATAACTGAATTAGAGATAAAATGAATTTTAATAAAATAGAAGCAAAACAAAGCAAATGCAATAATAGAGATGGCAATCTCACATGATGGCTGACAATCACTCCTCACCTATCTCACGTGCTTAGTCCCACCCCACTATCATTTACAAATAAAACTAAAATCCACTCTAATAAACTCAAATTTTATAAAATATAATTTAGAATCCATCCTAGTTTTCTTGTTTTTTTTTATCAATATAAGGATTTTTTATGATAAAAGTTTAAAAGGAAAACTCTAAAAATAGAAAACTGCGGGGAAGCGATTCAAATGAACTTTGATTAAAATCATTTCAGTAGCGTTGAAACCGGCTTGGCAAACGCTATATAGGGTTTAACTTTTAGGGTTCGATGAGCCGGTTTAAACTCAACTATAAAGAGTTTCAATTGAAGTTCGTTGTGCAGGTTTCCCACGGTTTCTATTTTCTAAATTTCCTTAATGAACTTACCCTATATAAAATAATAATAATATGATTAATAAAAATGGCACACCTTGATTATAACGATAAACTAGTCATAATGATACGTATAAACCAATTACAATAGTGAGTCTAAATCAATTGCAACTGTGTGTCTAACACGACAAATATGTATCTAAGTCGTTCAAGTCTGACTCATAAATAAATTGGATCGTTATAATGGTGTCAAAATTATATAAATTTTTTTGTCTAAAATCACTCATAATCTAACATACGCTTATATATATTAAATTATAATATACTCTAATGTTTGGCTTACTTCATACGCTTCACACACATTTTCTTCTTACTATATGAACACACCCTCTCTCTATATGTGATATTGATAAAAAAAATGTTATTTACATGAGTGGAATCCTTCCTTACATTGCTTGAAATGAAAATAGACACGTTTATTGAATGAAATGTAATTATCATAAGAATTTAACTAATTAGATAAATATTAACGATTTATAACCAAGCGGCACTAAATTGGTTAATAGATAAAAAATAATACATGTATATCACCAAAAAAATAAATTGTACGAATTTATCGATAAAAGTTAAATATTTTTATAGATAAATGATGATTGCTAATTAAACTATATTAATTCGGATGGATTTGTTGGTGAATACCAAATATGCCAACGATGGGGGAGCTGGAAACATCGTGCTTCAACGTGCCCCATTGCTATAACATGTTTAATTAGTGGGGGTAAGTATGCATAGTTACTACTTTTAAAATAATATTGTTATACTTATTTAAATTTTATAGTGTAGAAGATAAAAACTCTTGGTTATATATAGCATCTTATCTCGGTAAATAAACAAACAGAAAAACGAGATATTGTTATTGTGAATCATTTCATTGCATAATGTGAGCTTCGTTTATTAAGGAAACACTTTTATAACTATCTAATTTTGTTTTATGGAAAAAACCACTTATAACACTGGCTCTTAAAGGTCTCAAGTCCGTGTTAAGACGTAATTTTTACGACTTTACATAAAATGTAACATTATTTGAGTTATGAATTTCATGGAGTTTAGACTCTTTCGTACGTAGTAATAAAAATTGTATGTAGGGAAAGGGTAATGTAGTAAAGTGTATGGTATATTTCAGAAGAGACGGATAAGTTTGTTATTTCAGAAGTCTTTAATGGTATATTTACATAAGCACAAGTCTATAAAAAATAAAATGCACCGTACTTCTCTTTTTCTCTGAACTTTTAATTGTATTTTCTAAATCAACTAATTGCCCTATCTAAACCAACAAAGATGCATCATGCTATCGAAGTTACGGCTTTTGTTAAATAGCATTAGTATCAAAATTTAAAATCAAATGGAAGATGAAGTTAAAGAACGTTAACGCTTAGATCTGTAAATAAACTAAATGAACACGAAAGAAGCTTGTTCATGTTTGTTATTTTTCAAAACGACGAGTTCACGAACATAAGCGAATACAAACAATATAACAAAAAAAGAAGTAAACGAAAAAAATAAACAAACACAATTTAGAAGTAGTATCCAAATTAAAGTCTAAAATTATTCTTACAATCAACAATATAAATTAAAGGTTTTCATTGTAAATGGGCTAAACAAAGGGTCTTAAGCTAGAAAATCAAAGTAATTTTAAATTAATTTTAGTAATAAAATAATTTTGTATGAGTATTTAAGTGAACTTAAACCGACAAACATAAATTAAATCATACAAACATAAACAAATAGATAAAAGTAAACAAATGTAGGGAACATACATAAACAAATGTCTAGAGGCGTAAGTGAACGATAAGACATGTGTTAATGTTCGTTCGTTTAGTTAGATAAATAAAAATTTACATTCATGTTCATTCGTTTAAACATAAACGAAATTTATACCAAATATTACAAAAACGGTTCGCTAAATGTTCTGCTCATTTTAAGAACAGTTGTTGACAAATTTGTCGGGATTAAAAACTTTTGAATTAGGAGGGGTGTAAATGATAAAGTTTAAGGTTAAAAATTGCTGGTTTTTGAAGAACGACGGCCATTACAGCTTACCGGTAGACCTAAAGCCATGGGATTGGGGGGTGGGTGGGGGGGTGGGGGGGGGTGGGTCTCTTGGTGGATGCTTTGCCCTTTTCTTTTGCTAACCTTTAATTGACTATCCATCTATTAATCCACCAATTCTTTTATTATTATCATTATTATTATTATTATTATTATTATTATTATTATTATTATTATTATTATTATTATTATTATATTATTATTTATTATTATTATTATTATTATATTATTATTAATAATAATATTATTATTATATATATATAATAATAATTATTATTATTATCATTATTATTATTATTATTGTCATTATTATTATTATTTTTATTATTGTTATTATTGAGTTTATTTTATAAATTCTTTCAAATTAATGTTTAAGAAATTCAATTATTTAATTCAAACAATACTTAAGTTAGAGATTGGATCTGATAACTCATGTTGTCTCATCTTAACTACTATAATTCTATATTTGCTTGAGAGACAAAATAAGACATAAAATGAAAAGTTGTGTGTTTTAAATAATGGTAATAAGATTGTTTATTTATAAACAACTAAATTTGATTATCTACGAGATATAATTATGACAAATAACAAAGTGAATCTTTTTTTAACATATTTTTATACATTAGTGTCTATTTTAAACAAGTTTTATATCGATAACTATAAAGCCGACAATTACATGAGAATTTTCGAGCACGTACTTTACATTTGCGCATTACCAGGAATGGTTTTAAAATTTAGAAAATCAAAAAAAAAATTAGATTTTTAATACGTGAGTTTCTATTTGAAACAAGATTTTATATCTTTAACCGCTAACTGCATCAGATTTTTTCGAGTATCTAGTTTACGTTTACGCATCATCATAAATGTATTAAAATTTACAAAACCGACAAACCTTATATGGTTTTTTACATGTGCGAATTTGGTCACATACATACTATTATTGTATTATTCTTTACCTATCTACTTAATTCTCTTAAAATGTAGTTCAAGGTTTACCATTCTAACAAATTCATATCAAAATAACCCACGATTAATAAGTAACTAGCCGGGCGAAAAAAAACATTTATAAGAAAGGAGCTGATTTTTCCATTATCAAAAACATATATAATGTATTCTATAATTATCATTATCGAGGAATAGTTTAATTTGTTATGTTTACTAACATATCACACCAAAATTAATAATTTTCATAATTATATTAACAACATAAATTGTTAACACGAAAAGAAAATTTATGACCCATAGATTTTGTTCAAAGTAAAGGAAAATTTAAATAAGTAAAGAGGGAGCAACTTTACATAAGTAGCAAGTGATGTATGATTAAATTATTATCATCTACTTTTATTTTTTTAATCCACAAGGTTAATAAATACTTCAAACTTCACACTTTCTTTCATAAATTTACATTTACACCCCTCCACTCTCACCTCCTCAAAAAGCCCCCCCACTGTCTTCTTCAAACACCTTCTCTCTGCAACTCTCACAGGCGATGGAGGAACCACATTTCGTCGCCGGAGATAACTCCGGCGCCGGAGATAACTCCGGCGCCGGAGAATGCACCTTCGGCCACCAGAAGTTCACCGACAATGTGTACGGAAACAGTCAGTTTGTGATCGATGACGTACTCGTCGACTTTCCGAACCACGACGATGTCGTTTTGAACGATGAGTTTTTCGATAATGTGATCGGAAATTCAGCTGATTCGTCGACGGTGACGGTCGTAGATAGCTGTAATTCGTCGGTTAATGAGCCTCTGTTCTCCGGCAGCTTCTCGGAGTCGCGATTCTCCGGCGTTGAACACTTTCTTCCGGTAATTAACCCTAGATCACGTCGTTGTTACGTTTTTTGCTTTAGATTTGAATCCAATTGACGAAATCATGAAAATATGAAACGATTTTGATAGATGATACAGAATTATAGATGATTGAAATTTGAATTGAATTGAATTGGATTGAATTCTACAGTACGATGACATGACGGATCTGGAATGGCTATCGAGCTTCACACAGGAGTCATCATTCTCCACCGTCGACGTTCAAACTCTGCAGATCATCTCCGCCGAGAAGAAATCTCCGGCCACCGACACGTCATCCTCCGTCACCACCACCGGTTTCCGATCAAAACCTCAACCACCGTACAGAATAAACTCTCAAATATCTCAAACCGACGTCTTCATTCCAGTCAAAGCTCGTAGCAAACGCTCACGAACCGCTCCGTACGATTACACCTCACGAATCTTCCACCTCAAGCAATCATCATCAAACACAATCAAACCTTACAAAACGATTCGATTGAAGAACCGTGAGGTTCTAGAACCTTCGGTGGTGATCAGATGCTTGCATTGTGGTTCCGATAAGACACCACAGTGGCGCACGGGTCCGATGGGTCCGAAGACGTTATGCAACGCGTGTGGAGTCCGGTTCAAGTCGGGTCGGTTGGTGCCCGAATACCGACCCGCTGCCAGCCCGACGTTTGTGTCGGCGAAGCATTCGAATTCTCACCGGAAGGTGATGGAGATCCGACGGCAAAAGAGCTCCGGAATATGCAAATCGGGTTTGTGGATCGGGGCTCCGGGTTGGGTGGATCCGATGGTGGAGATGATTGCTTGATTGGTGGTCATGGTGGGGCCGGGTTTTTGCATATGATGTAGTGTGGGAGGGTGCATGGTATTAGCATGAAGCCGTTTTGTTTAAGAGAGAATTTTAGTGTTAAAGATTTATTATCAGTCTTTCAGGGAGGATACAAATTTATGTAATCAAATTATTAGTTTTTTGAACCCATTTCTCTTGCAAATTCTTTAAACATGAATTTTTATCAAATTTAAGTTAGGTTTTTGATATAATTTTGATATTCTTAGGAAGTTTCTATTATCATTTAATAATTAACTTTTAGATCTAAGGTTTTTCTATAAGACTGAAACTTAGATGATAAAAAGTAAAATTTACACGTTAGGATTATCATGACTCAAAACCCGATTTCATATTTATTCCTGAAGTTGACTTGTGTTATTTAAAGAACTTTAAATATTTAATATTTCTACGTTTCTAACAACCGTAACGAATCGAAATACTGTCAATATCGCACACATACCATCATTACAAATTCACAATAAATTATCTAAGTACTACCATTTTTTAAAAAAATATTATATTTTTTTAACACCGTATGATAGTTTAGTATTAGTATATTTGCCTTAGGTGCAATCGAAAATTTAAGGATCAATCACAGGAGATAAAAACCGGGGTCATCTAATAAGGTCTGCGGACATAAACACAAGATAAAGAAAATATGTATAAATACAATCTCATATTATGTCACGTCTCGAAAATTCCAGTCCAATCATTGACCCATCTAAACTTTTAAATTATCTGTAGCATGAGAATAAACATAGCACAAATAAAAACACGTAACTATACTAAATGATGTTATAAATTATGAATATTCCTAATAGTTTCCGTTATCCTATGCTAATACGAAGTTCCTTTTAGAAAAGAAGAAATGAAAACAAAATATAAAAGCGTATGATGAAAGGAAAGGTGGAACTAATGAAGTATGATCAAGCAAATGCAAATGGTGCAACTTTTCATAAAATAAATGGGCCGCAAACTTAAGGGGCCGGCATGCCCCATTGACCCACACGGCTCTTAACTTTTCTAATCATTTTGTTTAAGACCAAATCTTAATGATTATTAAGCGCATAATTTATAAATATTTAAATCATGTAATAACATGACCATAATTAAGTATACACACTAAAAAAACACACATACACATACGTTGTAACACCACATGCAAATCTTAATCTCACATAAGTCGTGGATGATGTTGGATCCATAAGGCGTGAACGATCTCAAATATCATAATATATTTTTGGCGCAGTGTCTCTAAATAAGAGAAAACCCTAATAACCAAACGTGTTTGAGTGAGAGGAGTCTAATTTGGGTAACTTTGTAAAAATCCGCATTGACAACCAAACACATATCTGATTTTTTTAAACAATATGACTAATATTAGTCGATACGAAGAGTTGAATGTTACATAATAATTCCTTCTTCGGGTTCATATGAAACTCTGTTACAAATAGTTGTTTTTTTGTTTGATTCATATCTATAATTGACTTGTCTAACTTTTTACTGAATGTATATTAAAAAAATACAAAATCAAGAAATATCTCCAATAAGAAGTGAAGCCTACAACATGAACACCATACCTTCTTGTTCATGTTTTTGGATATTTGCACGTTACTAATATTCTTGAATTTTACTCTTCCCATCACTTAGATTTCATTCTTTCAGTACCATCTTTTGAAATAAATACAATAATAATATGGGCATGGAGACATTCATGCTTTTTTAAAGCATTCTTTATCTTTAAGCGTATCTATTTTGGTCATTATTCATGGAACAGAGGGAAGTAAAGTAAAAAAGCGATAGAACCCAATTGAAGCAAGAAGATTTAATTCGATTTTAGAACATTGTGATATGGTGTTTATTTGCGAAAACAATCAAAACGATGCGGTTTATATCGGAAGTTCTATAAGCCTTGGTATCTACTCATTGAATTATGTTTTATAGCTAACTAGCTTTAGTTTATCCGTGTTACATGGTTAATAAATTAAATATTAAAAATATTAAAATTTATTAATTATAAAACAATATTTTAAAATAAGATATAATTGAAATTACGTATGTTAAGGACTATAATAAAACAATGATATCAACCTTTTAAACTTTATTTATTTTATGCAAAACAAATAAATAAATAAATAAATATTTTTTTCAAAATAAAACCGTATTAAAAAGAATATCATTTTTAAAATTTCCTTGTTATAGCATTCTTTTTTAGTTATTTTTGGTTTTTAAAAAAAAATTACTTTTTAAGAACATCAATTTTAAATATATTATTTTTAAAAAGTTTGATGTTTTAGAAAAAAAATTAATTTTAGATAAATTTGTTTCTTTAAAAAAACATTAATAAAAAGATTTTTATCGTAAATCTATTAAAACTGTTTTAATTTAAACAAGAGTTAAATAATATTATTAGTAACTAATATCTTATTTAACAAGAAAAGAGAAACGTGAAAATCTTGGTGAAAGGAAATTTAGTGTTGACTCGTGTCCCCCCAATTGCTATTTTATTAGAGTAGTAAGATTTGTTAAGGGGGTAAATTATAATAATTAGAAATAACAAAAATTGATTGAATAGTTAGATTATGCATAGCACATTCACCGCGTGGGCATGATGCGGAGGTGGATGTTGTGGCGGTTGCGGTAATTCGAATTTTGGGTTGAATCGGATTGAAAAGCACAAATTTGTATTTCATGCAAAATTCATATTTCGGTTGGGATGCTCCTTCGATACAAAACTAGAAAATTGAATAGGACTGCAGTTCAGCTTGCATTTTTGGTTTTTTCAAGTCTAATTGAAATAATAAATCCCAACCCTTTTTATAAATAAAGTTCACTC
Source organism: Flaveria sonorensis (assembly GCA_025506505.1). Taxonomy (NCBI): domain Eukaryota; kingdom Viridiplantae; phylum Streptophyta; class Magnoliopsida; order Asterales; family Asteraceae; genus Flaveria; species Flaveria sonorensis. The sequence continues at coordinate 847,451 of CM046427.1, forward strand.
AATATAGCTTGTACCGTAAATTATTGGTTCTTGGTAGTCTGATCGATTCTATTTAAAGGTAATGGTCAATTTTATTGTAAAGTCGTATGAGTCGTTACCCGACTTGCTCATCTTGTCATGTTTATATTAAAAAACAGAAAATCCATATTAGGTATACTATAAAAGGCATAGTGGAAATGCTTTATGCCTAATGTACAACTATCTAATGCATGTCTTTGTCTTTTTATTATTTTATAAATTTTGTTCTCTTGTAGTTGCCTAAAATGTTATTATAATTAGTTTTAGCATTTATTTTGTTTTTTAATAGCTTGTAATATATTATGTTTTATAAAATTTCAAGTATACTGTTGTGATGTGTTTGTTTCATCTACTTTTATATGTAAACTAGATTTAGTAAACCTGTGTATACACGGATTAAATAAATAAAATATTAATATAATAAAAATTAATAATTATAAATGATATTCAAATATATGATATGACTGAAATTACATATAAGAAATGACTATAAATAATAACAGTGATATCAACTTTTTAAAATTTTATTTTTAAATTTTTTTCCTAAAAAATAAACATTTTGTTCTAAAACAAACTGTATAAAAATATCATTTTTAAAATTTTTCTTATTATAACTCCAAATTTGATTATTTTGGTTTTTTAAAAAAATAACTTTTTAAAAATACCAATTTTAAATATTTCGTATTTTTAAAAAAGTTTTATGCTTTAGAAAGAATTTTATTTTTTAAAAATTTATTTATTTGGAAATAACATTAATGAATAGATTTCTTTCTTAATTTATTAATCTAAAAAAGTATAAATAATATTATTAATAATTAAGGTAATTATTTAATATGAGAGGATGCGGTGGTACTGCCACGTGTCATCTCAAGTTACTCTTATATTAGAGTATACAATAAAGATTTCACTCAAAACATACTAAGCATAATAATGTACAAATTATTAAATCACAAACGTATAAGTCTTCAAAGTTGTATCAAGGTTTCGATATTTTCATAGCCTTCTATTGTTTTTCTCTTCCACTTTTAACATAGGATATATTATAAAATTTTGAGATTTACATTGTAACATGCCTATTTTTATCTACACGTCTACGTGAATTTTTGTAACGTCTTAAACCATTCAACTTTCATCTTCAAAAATACCGATGTCGCATGTTTTTTTAAATCTACGTTACCTCCCCCCAACGTGGTCCGTATGAACACTAACTTGATTTTTTTTGTTAAATACAAATTATTTCCGTACAAATAAACAAATAATTCTCTTGGTCCAGTAATTTATGTACGTCATAACATATGACTTTGTGATGGTTTTGTTTTTTTAATAGGTTTTGTGAGTTTTGTTTTTTTACGTTTAATATGCAGGTTCACAACAATATTTCTACATTAACTTTTTCACGTTTTTACTCTCTTGAATGTGGAGTTCTTTTTACTAGTTCATTTCTAAAGCACATGGTTTATTAATTTAGGCTTTTTTTTTATGGGTATTGATTTTCACTTGGTTATTGTTTTGTTTGCCTTTCCCTTTGGTGACTATTGGTGCCATTACCTTTGCAATGAGATCAAGGTCATTTTTTTTGCATAAACAATGATGTTACATCAAAATTTTAAATACACACACATTTGGTTATAAATTAGTCAGTAATCAATTATTTCATCACAGTTATGGGTATACATGAGTTGAGCCAAGTTAAAAACTAATTTCCCTTTTGTTCTAACTTGTTTTACGCTTTTTATGTAAGGGATTTTTGCCATTGGGCTAGGGCTCGTTTTAGGTCATGCTTTTGATCTGAACTTTGGGGATTTTACCACAGTGGTGTGGGTTTTCATCGGAACTGGTGAAACATGATGATGTGTCTAATGTACAAGCTTTCCATAGGAGATGAGCCATAGTAAAAAAAATGATGATGATAAAAGGGTGGGGGTCTATATTATTGGTTTGGTACATGTCCGATTGGGTGAACATGAACATATTTGTAATTGCATACCAACATTGCCACCAAAAATGAAATGGTGTCCCCTACCACCCCCACCTTTCCTGTAAACAATGAAAAACTTACACAAATATATACATATACACACGCATACATATATATATATATATATAGACATATATTAAATACAAATTATTTTTGAGTGTGAAGAGTATGATATCAATCTGACCCTTGATGGAGGTGGATAAACGATTAAGATAGAGGAGATGAGAATTTCATATAGAAAAAATTAAGTGTAGAAAAAAAAGGAAGTAGGGAGAAACTCGTATTCGTTTCATTCATCTTCAATCGTATAGAATACACACATGTGTGTGTATATACACAAACACTTCAATGCGAAACCGGCATGGAGTCATAAGTAAGGTAACGATGGTATATAATTTCTGTAAAAAATAATTATTTATATCAAAGATATTATTTTTTGACATTTGATCTATTTTCATTATTTGTTTAAATGTAAAAGTTTTATATTCTTTGTTATTATTTCAAAAATATTATGCTAGAAACTCAAACTCAAGTATATTATTTTTATAACATATTTTAGAATAATAAACAAATAACATAATTAGGGTAATTAGTAATTCTTATTTATAATATAATTGAAGGCCACCAGTTAATATTCAACATTACAATTTACATCCTTACCAAAAAATACACTTTAATTGTTCAAGCATTATTTGCTACACCAATTATTCACCCCATGAGACTCATGGATTTTGTTATAAGACCTTTAAATCTCGTTTCACCATTTATCTTCAATCACTATCGAGATTCATAACCTTTGGTCGGAGGGCACCAATTTAAGTTTCAAAATGTATTCCCTAATCATCAAAGAACACATCTTGATTATTCACCCACCACATATCACCTATGATTACATCAATTGCACACACATAATTCAAGCGAAGATATGTTACACGCAATCTCAAATAAACAACAATGAGGTTGAATCCTTTGACCTATTTATTCGATGCATTGCTTGTATGAAACACCATAACTATATTATATTAGGTACAAATTATCATTTAAAAAAAACCCTTGCCAATTAAACTAGTCGATACGCAATTTTGGCATTTTAAGTCTAATTTAAGCAACAAGCATCATTTGCACCAAAATCACTATTTTTGAGTTTTGATCGTATTTGATGATCTAAACATATTCTAATAATCATTTTAGTTCATTTTCATCATTTTGTGATGATTAGGACACTACTTTTATCCAAAATTCTTATTTAGGTCAAAATTACATCAATCTCATCAAGAAAACCGACGAGTTAGTTCACATACCAATCGTAATGGATTTTAATTATCTCTATACATTAAAAATATGATGTGTTTACACCTATAAACACCATAAAAACTCTTAATTTCTAGGAATTAGCAAATTTGGTCAAAACCTTCAAGAACACTAGTTTTCTAACATCAAAATTTCATTTCGTACTTGGATTTATAAACTTTAATAAGTTTGAATCATTTTAGATGATGATTCTAACATATTAGATAGTAAAATGTCCATTGATTCCATAGTTTCATGACGATCCGTATGTTAGTTCATAAACCCTTAAACAAAGGAATTGAATCCAAGAGAACTTACCAAATGTGTTGTAGATGACATTGATTCCATAGTTTCATGACGATCCGTATGTTGTTTCATAAACCCTTAACAAAGGAATTGAATCCAAGAGAACTTACCAAATGTGTTGTAGATGAGTTAGAAGAAATATTAGACACTGATTTCTAGCTTCAAATTTAAAGATATAAACCTTTATTTTTCATGTGCTTCATGTTGGTTTTAAGAGCACCATGTATTCTTCAATGTTGATTCTTTATAGTAAAAAGTGGTGTGACATTTGTTAACGTAAAATCCATTCGGGTTGATCCATCGGATTAAATCTTATTTTTTTAATGTTACTCTTTTTTATTGTTTGCTTATTGTTAAACTATGAGTTCTGACCTTGTTCCATAAGCGGATCCACAAGACTGAAACGTGTTAAGGCGTCATAAGGAAGAGAAAGGATGTGTTCCTTATGATAACCCTGCGGAATGTGAATCGATTTTTGCTCTGGCGAGGAAGAAATACGAAGAATGAAGTTTAGGGGTGTTTGTGCGTGTTTAGAGCATAGATATCATACCATTCTTCCTTCATATGTCTCTGTTTTCATGATCCTCACTTGACGAGTCAGGTTGTACATTTGAGACAAGAAAAGTAATCAGAGCTTATACTATTTAGCACTCTTTTAATTAATATATGGGGATGTAATCAGAATTCTAGTAAGATTTAAACTTAACCTCAAAAACCTCTCATAGTACAACTTTTAAGCTAGTTAAATTATGTCTCTGTTTTCATGATCCTCACTTGACGAGTCAGGTTGTACATTTGAGACAAGAAAAGTATCAGAGCTTATACTAGAGCACTCTTTAAATTAATGTATGGGGATGTAATCAGAATTCTAGTAGATTTAAACTTAACCTCAAAACCTCTCATAGTACAACTTTTAAGCTAGTTAAATTAGACTTACGTCGACTCACTATAATGAGAATTAAATATTATATTATTGAATATTATAATGTACATTTTCTTATATAACTTATCTAAATGTAATTTTATATTTTAACTAGCAACATGGCCACGCGCATTGCAGCGCGCTAAACCGTGGGAGAAAAAGTTTAAAACATTGCAAGGTCATGTGTTCCAATGATGACACGGACATGGTTAAGTGAGTAAATGAAACGAGCAAGTTATGATGACTCGGATTTTAAAATTAAAATGTCAATAAATAAACATGTCGAAGTGGAACATTTAGGACTTGGTGATGTTTTCTTATAAAGTTTTATAAACTGTCATATATAGTTATTACTAATTTTTGACTAAAATGAAAATTATAAAATAATTGAAGAATTTATTAAAAAAGTTGAAAGCTACAAATTTCGTATCCATACAATATCTTTTGCATTTATAACTTAATTACTAATTTTTATGACCCACTAATCCGATATAGATAATGGTTAAAGAGCTCGAAAGAAATATGTTTTAATTTAGGTTTTGAGTAACAGCATTAGTTTAGCCCACAAAAAACATTATGTTGGGCTTGAGTTATCGAGTTATTCAAAGGAAAAAGGATAAGATAAACAAATGGTCGTGGGGTAAGTCTTCAAATATGTTTAAATCATTCATAATTCATCCATCATCCCTTTCTTATATATATATATATATTTTCTAATTAAATAATATTTTTTCATATTTTTATCATTATTTTTTCTTTCTCATCCACTCACAATCACTTTTAAAAATATTAAAAATTTATGGGGATTGTAACGTGACTCCCCAAATACCGAGATTCCCCGTATTTAGATAATCACGGCACAACCACCATAAATTTTATTTCTTCTTCACTCACAACCAATCACAATCATCCCTTATAATATAAGACACCCACTCATATAAAAAATAGAATACAAGCTGTGAATGCTTTATAAAAAGGAAAACATCATGCCCACCTGCATAGACCATTAAGATGAAGGCAAGTGGACAAATTAGATTTTAGCACTGTAGACAGGTTACTTGCAATTGTTATATATATAATTTTAAGAAGCATCACTAACAGTAAGTATAATATATTTTTTTGTGGTTGAAAAGAATGTGTTATATAGAATTTATAATATTTCAAGTTCATCTACCCAAAGTTGAAAACAGATTGAAAAGTGAACCCTTGCTGTTAGAAAACTTTAATGAGAAATATAGTTTGTTTGTGCAATTGGGGAACAAGTTGGTTTGTTTCCTTTTCGTTTTCGAACTTTTTCTTAACGGTGGTTTAATTATAGCACTGTACCAAATTGTCGACGCCGGTTTTACATTATAAGTCTGGTTTTGAGTGTGCCTTTTAATACTTCTTTTAGTTTTGTAGCACGACGCGTTGCATAATTCATGGTTATAAAGGTGAGTAAATTCGTTACAAATGGTCTATATATTGTTAAGAGTAGTTTAACAGATTATAAAGGTGAGTAAATTCGTAAAAACCGAGACATTACAAATGGTCTATGTTACTAAACTACTATATGCTAATCCGCAACGAGAGTTGTCCACCTTACGAACATGACCTGATGATAAGAGTTTTCCACTCGTCTACATGTACGATCCGTGAAGAAAAGACGAGAAGATTGTGTGGGGGTGTAGAGAGAGAGAGAGAGAGTTGTGAAAGAGGGTGTTGTTCATGAAAGTTTTTGGTTTCGTTATTTTTGCTGGAAAAATCTAATGTGGTGTTCTTTGGCCTCCTGATCACTACGCATGCTCTAATGCGTCAATGACTCCACACAATACCATAAACTAACCCAAATGATAAGAAACATGACCATGAAATTGTCAACAAACCGAATAAAAATAGAAAAACAAAACACTCACGCAACCTCATGCATGTACCATATTGGTAGAGACCAAAATTAAACTTTTAAACTTCTTGAGACGTGATTATGATTATCATATTTATGACATATTCTATATATATTAATTGTCTATGTCCCTCATTTTCATCTAAGTTAAATACTAGAACTCAGGTTGTCTACTAAATCGATTGGTGGTTGACTTGGTAGTAGCTTTAGTTGGCTTACTCAATTTTGTGGGTTCGAAGCCCACTAGGCGCTCTTTTTTTGTTTGCTTTTTAGCAGGCAATTAAGACACAAAATCTTTGTTTAGCTCCACTGCTCCGCCGCACCTCCGCTTCATCGCTCTTCGTTGCAGTCCTCTCCACTGTCCGTTATCACGGTGATGTCAATGGCTTTTTTACTCCGATTAACCCTTTTGGGTTTTCAAGTATGGTTTCGTCTTGGTTTCCGGTTGTATTTCTGGTGATATGATGGTTAACCATTAGTGTTTTCTGATCGGTGATAGTTTTTTATGTTGTCTCAGGTTGAACTTTTGTAAAGTTTTTTCGTGTTGTGGTCGCTGATGGTGTAACATTGGTATCGCTTGGCATGGTTTTACACCCCCGCGCAACGCGGGGGGGGGGGGGGTAATACTAGTTTACATTATTGTTAACTTAAAACTTATCTATACTACTACATAATACATATTAGAATGATAAGATGATAATTTCATTCAAAGTGTATGACACCTATACATATTTTTAAACATAGAGTACAAGTTTTTGCAATATTACACTTTTCTCCATTTAATTAACTTTTTCTAATTATTATATTATTTAATACATATTATTAATATATTATTTAATAATGTGATATATTTAATTCACTTTATTAATTTTATTTTATTTATAATAATATAATGACATTCAAGTTATTAGTTACTAATCATATTTTATAACTAAATACTATTAAATTAAGTATTATTTTATTTAAATACTTATATCTATACTACTGTATAATATATCTTTTTTTATAGAGTGTAATTTGCCAGGAATACAAACTTTAAAGCAACATGTACAAAGTAATGCAATACATTTAAGGGTAAAATAGGTAATTAATTAAGATTTTAAGTCACTTTAGTGCCAATACGGTAAATTTACCCATTAAAGTTTTATATAACTTGACATTTTTATATTTACTAATTGTATTTTTATAACTAAAATTATTTAAATTAAGTATTATTTTATTTAAATATTTAAGTATAACTTATATATATCTTCATATTTATAATAACTATAATACTAATATTTTTCTAGGGCATATTATGAGTTTAATAATTTTAATATTTTTAACTATCTTTTATATAATAAAAAAAAGGATGATAGAATGATAATTTTACATATGGATTAAGACACCATATGAAAAGTCATGTTTAAGTTTTAAAAATTAATCATTTTATTCCATTTATTCTCTTACAATAAAGTATAACTTATAATGTGACAACCCTAAGAATTGAGGTTAGAAATTCAATATTAAGATTTTATTTGAATTAATTCTAATATATATATGCTCATATATTAAATTAAAACTTCTAAGGTAACCTTATACGATAAATCTTTGAATCTATGAATGTTCTAGCATGTATAAATATATGTGTATGCTTTATAAGTTTGCATGTATGCATGATTCTATACATGTGCATGTATTTTCACTTTTGTAATCTTTATAAGATATTATGAATGTTAAACTATAAAAAAAATTATGTGCTTAGTTATTTGAATTACATATCATACATCTAATTCATGTATGATGAACTAAGTTTACAACCTAGTCAATCAATAACCAAATAAATTAATCTTTGGAAGAATTTCCTGAAAAACTTTAACTAAACTAATCTTAAACACTTAATCATTCAACCAAAACATCAACTTAACATCTTAATCGGTTTATTAAGACTTAAATCAACATGAACTAGTAGTTTAACACTACATTAACATTAAACTAATAACTAAGAGTGTCATTAATATAAACATAATGATCTCTTCTTAACCCTTGGCCAATTAAACATCACACTAAACCACATCCAAAGCTTGACACTTAACATATCTAATCTTTGGACACATAATAACCTATAAATACAACTCATCAAGATTCATCACCTTCGGTCGACTCCATGCATTATCACCAAGCTTAAAGACCCTCTAATTTTGCCACATAACATACCCTACCCAAAGGTTATCATTGCTTGTGTAACGGTGGCAAGTTCTCCACACTCTTGGTGTCCAAACCTTCGGCCGACTTGCAAGTATCATCATCATATTAGACACTAAGCATCCCTCTTAAGTTGCCACATAATCCATCCTATTCTAACACCTCCTCAATGGCTATCATTACTAAAGCTTTGTTGTCAAGTTCTCGGCTAACTAATGTGTGAAACCACCACCACACCCACTAAACAACCCTCTCAAAACTCTCGGCTATATACACCACAACCGCCACCATTACACCACTTCTTCTTCAAACTTTCTTACTCTCCTAAACAATACATCCTCACACCTCAAAGTCTCTTGTATCTCTCGGTTCTCATCCTCACTTTCTCAACCAATCATAATCATCACAAAGATCTATATCAACAAAATCCTTGGAAGAAACTTCAAAATCAAGAACCTCTCTTCAGAATTTGGAACTCAAGAGCTAGAAGTTTTCCCTCAATCATCCTCTATATACTTTCTTCATTTCATCATCAAGTGTGATTCTCAAACCTCTTGATTATCAAGATTAAAGAAGTCATATATGTAAGGTTACATATATGAACAACCCTTTAAATTAATTATCAAAACTATTCACAAATCTATTGAACTTTAATTTTTATCAAAAGTGAGTAAAAGTTTAAGAACTGAAAATTTAAGAATTTCTATAAAGAAAAAAATTTAATAAATAAAAAGGGTTGAAATATATGTTTTTCATGAATTATTAAAAATAAATCGAATTTAATAGCAAAAAAGTATGAAAATACATGAAATTTTATATAAAATTTTCAATATTTTTAGGACCTTCTGTATAAATTTTAGAATTTTTAGAGACCTTAGCCATTTCTGCTATTAAATGTGAATCTTGTAAAAATTCTAGAAATTTATTAGAAATAGTTATTATTGAATTTTTTATATGCTAATCTGCAATTTTAGACATCACTGTTTATAAAATTTAATAATATTTTGGTTGAAGCTACTGTTATAAATAACATCTCATTTGATATATGTTTAATTGTTGAAAATTTTAAAGAAATAAAATAATATTTCTAACATATAATTATTTTATAGGGATTTTGCTGGATTTAAGGTGAGTATCATAGCCCCATTTTATATCTATGAGTTTGGGGGGAAAAAAGCATACTGTGTTTATTTTTGATGCTAATGTAAATAAGAATTTTGATAAGTTACTGTCATTTTGTGCCATAAGTTACAACCATTAATTCAAATAAGAAACCTGTCTGATAATGTAGGTAGTGCTACTTAGAAATATGTTTCCTGCACCAACAAAATAAGTCTTGTGATGTTATATTATCTGATTCTGTGATTTGTATGTATGACAGTTATGAATCACCTGGCATATAAGTAAGTTTGGTTGTAACTTATTTATGTTGCATCAATAAATTTTGTTAAGTTATAAACCTATGATATCACCAACTTTATGTTGACTATTTTGAGTATGTTTTTCAGGTAATCAGTATGACTTATAATCTCGTGTTTACTTTTGATGTTTTCAATGGATGGTACGATGTGATAGGGAAGATATGTGTGCGAGTAACCGTGAGCTTGGTAGATCTCAGCATTTCTGTGGATGCACATATCCACTATTACTGAGGAGACTAATAAAGTGGTTACTTAAATGTTTTGTAATAGGGTTACAATATATTATGTAAAAGTCTGAAATAGGACAAGTTTTGTATGTATTGTAAGAATGTAACCCGTAATCTATGAAAGTTTAATGTTCCATTTATTTAATTTAATTTGTGTGATTGTTTAAAATCTGTAATCAGTGTGTTCTGAATCAATGGTCACACCATAGCATTTCACGCTTCCGCCGCGATGTGACATATAATACTTATAATACAAATGCTAAAGCATATACATGTGGCCAAACAAAACCGCCATTTACTTTCAATGCCGTTCATTTATTGCGATTGAGCCCTAATCCCTTTTTGTCTTTCCCTTGCCGGTTGTTAACAGCATAATAACAATCAAGATGGTAATTTATGATGACGGTTTCTCTATTAACTTTCTGCAGTCTATACAAATCATCATCGAAAGCTGCCTACGATGATCATAAAATTCTAACTTATATTTATAAAATGAAACCCCACATAAAATCTAGGTAATAAGTGATTTTTGACCATCAATACCACACATGCTTTCACTAATCTTGTTGAGATATATAGTTGCATTAAAGACTTTTGTAATATACGTAATTGTTTTTTTATTTAACTTTTTCAATAATTAATTTTGATTTTTTAATTTATGTCATAACGCACCAAGCCGATACTGACTAAAACGAATTCCCAAAAAATCACGTTACAACCGTACCGGCGCAACACGCGGACATTTCCACTTATATTTATTAATCACATTAAAAAAACCATATAAGCATTTATAGATGAACACTAAAATAATAATATTTTTAGAATAACCAATTCACACACATAATATAATCATGTTTTTAAATCTAAACTATCTCTTTGTTACAAGACTTTAATACTCAACCAGACAAGAAAACATTTTGTTTTTCTATTTTTACACATGTTGGTACCATTTCGTACCTTTGTATTTATATACTAGCTTTAGTAAAGTTATTATTATACGAGCTTAATAAATAAAATATTACATAGAATCAAAACTTATTAATTATAAAATTATATTTTAAGATAAGATATGATTAAAATTACGTATAAGTAAAAAATATAAGCAATAAAACAATTATATCATTTTTTAAACTTTTATGTTTTTTCCAAAAAAATTAAACACTTTGTTTCAAAACAAACTATTTAAAAAATTATCATTTTTAAAAACTTTTCTTATTATAACTCCCAAATTAATTTCGTTTATAGAAAATTTACTTTTTAAAAACGCTAATTTCAAAATATTTTGTATATTTTTTAAAAGTTTGATATTTTAAAAAATATATTATTTCTATAGAAATTTATTTCTTTAGAAATAAAATTCATAAAAAGATCTCTTTTTAATTTATAAAAAACTAATTTAATCTAGAAAATAAGTAAATAATATTATTATTTATTTGAAAAGAGAGACGACAAAGTTTTAATGAAAAAAAATTTGATGTTACCACGTGTCTCATAGTTACTTTTTTTTATAAAAGACTAGGTTACAATCCAGTGTAATACACGGATAAATAAATTATTGTTACATGATTAATAATATAAAAAGTTACGTCTTAAATATTGTGTATTATACAGATTAAATAAACCCTTATATTACACATTTAAAAATTAAAATTGAAATTAACATATTTAAATTTTAATTATAGATAGTTATTAATTTAATTAATAGCAGAGAGAAAAAAAACAAATGTTTGGATTTATTTTTATTTATTATTACAGAGAATGCGTATATATTTCATTCCTCTCTTTTAATTTAAGGAGTAAAAACCATAAAGTACAAACAAAACAATCACCCTCCTGTTCACTCACGGATGCCCCTAATTTCCGCCATTGTCCGTTCACTCCTTCAATTTCCACCATTTTTATACACACCTTCGATCATCTTCTTCGATCATCAAACTCAAACCCCCAAACTCCATCTACTCACTACCTCCACCGGAGCCAAAAACATGACGACAACTGACCTCAAATCGCCACCGGAATCCGCCGTACAGCCACCGGATCAAACCACCACCACCGCCACCGCCACCGCCACCAAGGTTGCCTCCGAGGCTGAAACCGGCACCGTCAGTGGACCTTTGGCCTCATCAACCTCCACCGGAAAGTTTTCACCAAGCTACGACGTAATGCATATCGTTTTACGGTTTGTTAGTTTATCGGCGTCGTTGATCTCGGTTGCGGTGATGACTACTGCTAAGGATAAATCAACTGTTTCTATCTACGGATTTGATCTCTCGATTTACTCCAAGTGGTCGTTCTCTGGATCGTTTGAGTAAGTACTTCATTTCCTTGCGAATTGTGTGTTTCTCTAGAGTGATTTCGGTTTCGATCGTTAGAACAATTTCGTCGTGTTATTTTTAGATACTGAAGTTGAATTCAAGCAGTTGTGATTGAGTGAGTTCTTACGGTTTATCGAAACTAGATTAGAAATTGACGATTTAAGCAATCGATTCATGATATTGTGTAGTTGAATTCAATCATTCATACATGATTTTGAATGTTTTGATTATATATCTGGATTGTTAATTTTTTCGTTGTGCTATTTGATCGATGATAGTGTGATACAGTTTTCGATTTTCGAGCATGAATTTTTCGCAGTAGCAGACAAAATTATCGTTTAGGGTTTCAAATTTCATGAGCTCGATAGCTGCCCGTGATTCCTTTATTCTGTTGAAATTGTGTTTTATGGACAATGACATATTTGTCCAGATATACCTATATATATATATATAATATATATATATATATAATATATATTATATATATATATAAGCATGTGTTTCTTGTACGGTACAACTAGTCAATGCATGGATTGCTCTTGTGTAGCGTTAAATTGTTTTAATTCATTTCAAATGGACAAACTAGCAATTGCAGTCTCGAATTTAGTATTTGTACTTTATGCATGTTGAATATAAGGGTAGAGAGAAAGATGTTTTTGTGTAGTTACATAATTGTGTTATCATGAGAAATCTATCACATGTAAATATTGAAAGGTAATGAGTTCAAATCTCAATTAAACAAAATACTTATAGTTAAGTCAGTGGTTTTTTTTAGCAATGGATTTTCTACTGAGAGGATTGGAGGTGCGGTCCCGGCTAGGAAACGGATAGGTGAGCCCGATTAAGATAACACATATCTTTCGAAGCAAGGTCGCATATTTGCCGTTCAAAAAAAAAATACTCGTCTTATCTATTACCTTTAAAGTAATAGTTAAAAGTGTTTATGTAGTTCTCGCGCGCAGGTCTATACTTGAAGTTGTATAATAAACTATCATTTATCTGGTTATCGTGTTCATTAAAAGTAGATAATCGTACTTTTGAGTGTTTGGATGAAGAAATGTTGAATAGTTTGTGATTACGTATTCGAAACTAATATTTACAAGTTTAAGGATGAAATATTTCAATAAGATGAATATAAGCTTTTGCTGATATGAATTCCAGATATCATCATGCATTTTCTATCTATAGTATTGGTTTGATTTGCATTAACTAGCTACCAATCAACGGGTAGTTGGAGCATACACGATTGTGATGAACCAAATAGCAAAACATACAATTGGGATGAAGTTTTGGAATGAATTGCGTGTGGGATTAAGTTGCATAAATTCATGTTGATTTAGTGATCACACGTTTTCTTTCTTCTGTTGGTCGTTGATGAAAACACTCTAACTGATTACACGCAGGTATTTGGTTGGTATATCGGCACTTGTAGCAGTTCACTCTCTTCTTCAACTAGTGATGACGTCATCAAGAAGGCTAAGAAAGGCGTCAATCTTTTCGTCTAGAAACCATGCGTGGATCATTTTTGCTACCGATCAGGTATTTGTTTATGATATAACTATCATACCTTTGTTTTTCATTTCATTATGCTAAATAACATGCATGTTTTAAGTCTACAACTATGTTGTGACATCTCTATCCCACATCTAATATCATAGAACACCACATATTTTAGGTAAGTTGTTGGTTTTAGTAATTATACTCAATAATGTCCCGGCTTGGTAATAATACTCTTTGAAATGGGATAATTTGGTAATCAGTCACCTGATTACCAAACTAATCCATTTCAAAAACGTATAATCACGGGCATTAGAATATAACTAACAAAATGAACTGCCAACTTGTCTACATTACTAATGTATGATATCAGTCCTAGAAATCGCGAGGCATTTGTTGATCTTAGGTTGTTGGCTACAGTAACTTTCACTATGGTGTCAATTAGAGACCATCCCAAGAATTAAAAAAATGTCAGTGTGTACTTGTTATTATAAAAAATAAACACAATAAAATATAAAACTTCATTCTAATGTCGGTTTGATTAATTTGATTATTTATGCCATTAACATCTATTATCAAAAAAATCATAACCAAACTATCGATGATTAATTAACTAGATTATTTAGTTTATGGTTTGGTTATTGAATTTTCCTGATTAGCTTTAATCAGTTAACCTTGTTGTCTAGGCTTTATAAAGTGATAAAAAAATTAGCATGTACTTGTCCTTGACTAATGAAAAATGAATTATGAATCCAATAGAGGTGAACAAAACCGATTTGGGCTACACTAGATCGTTTAAAAACTGGTTTATATCGTGTCAATGCTAGTCTAAGCTAGACTTGATCAAATTTGATCGGATTAAAATTTGGTTTCCACGGGGAAAAACTGAATTTGTTTCAACAGTAGAGCCTCAAACTCATTTCAAATTGACACATCATATTGGTTTCGAAACAGTTTCACTCAAATTGGTTTCGGATACAGTTGAGGATCATTATTAGGTTGGATTGTTGGAATGTGCCCCTCTAATTCATTGTGCACTGGAATAGTATAATAAAACTAGGATTTGCAGCCCAGACTAGAGTTGCACAAATCGGTTTGGGCCGGACCCGGGCCCGGGTACAAAACCGGGTTTGGGCCCAACCGGGTTTTTTGTACCCGGGTATTGGTGAACCCGGGTACAAACCCGGGTCGGGTTCAGCGAGATACAAACCCTACCGGTATACCCGGGTAGGGTCGGGTCGGTTCGGTTCGGGTATGAAACCCGGGTTCAACCTGGTTTTTGCCTTTTTTTTTTTTTTTTCTTTTTTTCTTTTCTGTGTGTGTGTCGAACACCGGGTCGTATGTTTTTTTTTTTTTTTTTTCTTATATTTTCTTTCCTTTTTTTCTTTTTATTTTTCTTTTCCTAACCGGGTTCACTTGAATGACAAAAATTTAAAAACTTAATATATAAATATATACAAATCTTGAGCAGAAAATGTTACACTTATAATATACAAATATTAAATACTTTTTTATATAAACATTTGAATGACAAAGAATTTAAAAAGAACATGAAGACATATAATATTAAAACAACTTAAAAATAACAATATGTCTAATTTTATCTACTACGAGATGCTTGATCAAATGCTAATTCTCACATCGAAAGAAGATACTCCGTCTTCTACCTCTTCATCATGTACTTTAGCTTCGAGTGTAATCTCGTCTTCGAGGCTTGTTTGGTCTTGTATACGATCCGTTGCGTCTAAGTGATCTTTTAAACAAATGCACATCTCCACTGCTTCCGGAGTTAGTCTTGTTCTTCGTAATGATATTACCCTGCCACTAAGAGAAAAAAGCAGATTCCGAAGCTACGTAGAAGCTTGGACGCTTAGTAAATCACGGGCCATAGCAGAGAAAGAATCGGAAATTGAGATTCTTTTCCTTTCCACCAAGCCAAAATATCGAATGCACGATAATCTTCGGTAGTCATAGTGGAATAAAATCCGTTCCACTATATCTACCGAGCTCATTGTTGGGGGTGTTACTCTTTGACGTTTAGCCGTCACATCCCGAACAACATTCAACATAGTCAAAACAGGGTCTTAAAACGAGGTACTAGCACTTGAGGTTGATCCACTTGGCATGGTTATGTTTACGTTAGGCCCATATCTATTTAAATAAAAATTATAAATTGTTTTCAAACTATGATTAAAATTTTCTTTTGCATCGTTTGAAAAATCAGGGTTTCGTCATGCATATCCAAATTGTCATTTATCTCATCTATCAAACATTCAACCCCCCGCAACATTTAGAAACGGATTTAAAGCGGCGGCACACGTAAAAACGGGTGGTAAGTCCTTAAAATATTTTTAAACTTTTCTTTCATTGGTTCTATCATTTGATTAAAACATATTATTTATTTTAAAAATTTTTTAAAATTCAAAGACATAAAATATAGTTCTTGAAGCACCGACTTACAAAACTTCTTGCTAATGTGTTTGTTTAAAGTCGTGTTAGAATCTTTAGCAAGCAAAGCTCCACAAAACTTGCAACGAGCCTTTACAGACCTGTCACTCAACTCACCATATCCCAATTGCACCAAACATCCATGTTACGATTGTGTGCAAGAACACGAATGACGGTTGGAGCGTTGACGAACCTTGACCAACGGAAGATGTGAGTGAGCCATATCAAGATTGAAGAGAGTGAAAGTGTAAAACGAGAGAGTGAACGTGTAAAGCGAGAGTAAAGGAGAGTATTTTTTGCGTATGTTTTTGCGTTTGAGACTTGGGTACTAAACCATATCAACCCACACCTATTTATACTAACTTATAAGCCTAAAAGTGACAAAAAAACGGTCACAAATCGATCCCAACGGCGTTCAACCGGTTCCGGTTCGGGTCGGGTCGGGTCGGGTTCTAAGAAATTCTGAAAATCATACCCGGTTCCAACCCTACGTTTTTTTTCGGGTCCAACCCGGGTATGCATATACGGGTCGTACCCGTACCCGGTTCCGGTCGGGTGGCCCACGGGTCGGGTCCGAACCCGGTTTTTATGCCCACCTCTAGCCCAGACCAAAAGTCGGCGCCCACATTTATAGAGTATGTACATCTCAAATGGGTAAACCTATAAGAAAGCACATAAATAAGTCAAGCCCATAAATTTAGGGTATGTTAGTTAAACCTATAAGAAAGCCCATAACTTTAACCCAAAGTCGGCCCATATTTTTAGGGTATGTTCTATACTTCTATCTCAAACGGCTTATACAAAAAAGCAAAAGAGGTGTAGCGGGCTCAATGTTGCCAATGCCAAGTGTCCTTTTTTTAGGGGCCAATTCATATACTGGCTTTTAAACTTATATCTCAAATGGGTAAACCTATAAGAAGCACATAAATAAGATCAAGCCCATAAATTTAGGGTATGTTAGTTAACCTATAAGAAAGCCATAACTTTAACCCAAAGTCGGCCCAATTTTTTAGGGTATGTTCTATACTTCTATCTCAAACGGCTTATACAAAAAAGCAAAAGAGGTGTAGCGGGCTCAATGTTGCCAACTGCCAAGTGTCCTTTTTTAGGGGCAATTCATATATGGCTTTTAAACTTATAAAATAATTTATTTTCTCAATTAATGTTTGAAGATTATTTTATATTATGTATTAAAAACTTGTATTTAAGGATTATGTAATTATACAAGTTAAAAGAGAATATATGTAAATTCTTTTTTTAATGAATACAATCTCCCGATTTGGGTTTATGGCACCAAAATATAATGATTATTTACAGTTTGTTATTGTAGGTTGTACTAAATTTATCGACATATGATGTAAACTTTTTTTTGTTATAAATAGCCGTGCTTGATGTGATATAAGCCAGTTTTGGTAACGTTTATAGGTGATAAATTGCATCAAATAGTAATTAAATAAAAGCTCACTACAACTGACAAAAAACAGTTCATTATCGATAACAAAAACATGAAAATCAATTACATACTCATTGTCTGTGTGATAACACCATTAGATTATCACAGTAATAATATATTTTTAAACTATTTATACAACTCAACCCAAACCAGCTAAGCCTAGCCTAGTTTGTCCTAACACATTCTATTCAGCCACCCATTTAACAGTTACTCATCTTGTTTCACACTCTCATCCGATCTTACACCTTTAGCATTAGCAACAAATGCGATGTTGTATGTAATACTCTAAATAAAAATGAAAATACATGTAGGTGTTCGCGTATGCTTGATGAGTGCAGGATCGGCTGCAACAGGTGTGACCAACTTGACCGAACGGGAATCAAACACCACACTCTACCCAATTTTTGTAAGCAGTGCATAGCTTTTGTGATCGCGTTGGGGTTCAATTGCGTTCGCATTCTTCAACTGCGTCTTGCTTGCTATTTCTGCTGTTCTTGATGTCGTTGGGGTACTAAATAATACTAATTAAAGATCATTTAGTTTCTCAATACTCGAGTTATGTCAGACTAGTTATGTACTTATCTATTCTGATATATAAAATTGATGTAGACGAACCATAGAATACCTATGGATACATGCACTATTTGACTTTCATTTTCAGTTGCTTACTTACGATTATGTCCATATACTTAATTTTCTATAGATTATATCATAAAAAGTTAATATACTTCCTTAGATTTTATGAAAAAGTTTTTCAATTTAATTTTGGCATATTATAGTCTCTCAACTTGTAAAAGTACACGGAAAAGTCACTAATTTGTGTTATGAAGGTTCTCTAAACTTGTATATAATACATGTAATATTATATTTTCTTTAAGTTAATGGTTGGTAACTGTCAAAATTTTTAAATTAAACGGTAAGATTAAAAAAAATGATGCATGCCATTTTACAAAAGAATATCATTATTGTTAAAGTAAATAAAAGTATGGTTTGATCCAACTTTAGGAACTTAAAATATAAATTTGATTTAGTGATTTTTTTTTGTTTGTTTTGTTTACTAACTTGAGGTCTGTCATATACCAACATTAGGTTAAGTGTTGATGGTGGGAGGGGCACCAAAAGCCTGAGCTCACGGCGAGCCCAGCGCGAGTGGCACCATTGACGCTACCCTTTTCACGCCGCATTTTTCCTTGCCGTGACTTGCACCCATATTACCGTTGCGTGTGTATGTGGGTGTAGTGGTGTAATGTGGCACACCGGCGTCTTTATTATTTGAAGATTTCTTTGTTTTAACCTTCATTAGATTCTTTATATCCATCTTCATCTTAAATTTTATAGATTTATGAATAGTAATTATCTATATATAGAGATTCACTATTCATGAATAGTTATAATTTTGTGTGTGTTAAGAGAGAAAATATAAAAAAAGTAATGTTTGTGAGTGAGATGGAGATAGAGGGAGATAGAAATAGAGAATATGATGTACTATGTTAAACACGTTTGAGATAAAATTAAAGAAAATATTATACATTCCTATATAGTTGAATTATGAAGATGAAAATGAAGATGCTACCGGGAATACTCTAATATGTTATCTTTTGTATAAATGGTAAGTAGATGATTTATATAACTTAAAAAAATATCTATATACCTAAAATACAAGTTTTTGTATGCATATTTGATGGGTTTAAAGCATGATTTAATATGTGCGATAAAGTGAATAAGATGTAGTTGATATATACAACTCGAAATTAAAATAAACTGAAGTCCTTTAATTAAAGTTTAATTATATCATTTTCTTTTAGCAATGATCTCATCAATTCTGTCGCTACCAGCTAATCGTTTCTGAATCAATTTGAAAGTTGCATATTACCATTTACCATTGAAAGTGTAAACTATACTAGTAATCTATTATAAAATTACTGCCTATTAACTATTTTTGAAAATTTATATAGGCCGAGAGGGGAACCACATCACTGTCCATTTTTTCCCAATTGGAAGTGTTGTAACACTTTTGCATTTTTTTCCTTTCTCTAACAAATCTCACCTTTGATGCATCGATCCATTATAGAGTAATTACGCATGATACATATAACTGCTTGCATGATCACAACTTCGGACATTAATATACACTGTTCTTGTGATTGTCTCTCTACAAGTATATAGTCATCTCTATGGTTCATGTTTGCACGTTTTTTAAAAACCTTTAAGCAAGGGCAGGCGACACCGAGAGCCGATCTTCTGGAGGGACCGAAATTAATAAAAAATATATATTATATACGTGTGTCTCTTAAAAAAACTATAAACTATTAATAAACTCATTAACAAACTCAATAACATTTAATTATTTTAATCTAGTAAACTTACCATAGAGCCCATTAATATTTTAAATAGTTTGCTCAATACCATTTATTCAATATCAACCCAATTTAAATTAATAATATCTAAACTAACATAAATTCCTTCAAGATTTTGAGGGTAGGGAGAGAGAAGGCCAATAATCACCAATCAACTTTGGTATTCAATCGCATTATATAAGTTATTCGATTTAAAAAAATTTTATACGTCTATTATAGTGACTGATTCTTTATTCTGCCCCGGGCATGGTCTTTGTGGAGGATCAGGGCCGGCCCTGCGTTAGAATCACAATTTGATATTTGGGATTATTCACCATGATATTTGATAGCTTTTTATCCATCTCTATTGAGATCATTTTCACTATAGCTGTCAAATAATAAGGTTTACTAAAAAAATAATACCCGCAATAACTGTTCAACTGATTACATATCATTGGATCGACCCCATGATTTTCACTTTGAATTTCAATCTCCTTTGATTTTGGTATCTTCTATTGGTCAAAAGTATTCTGCATATGTTTGTGAGATCAAAATCATACCAAAAGCTGGATTTAAGCTGTTTCGGGCCAATTATGCATAATATATATATATATATATATATATATATACACACACACAATATTAACAAATACTCTTGGTTTCTCTTTCCAATTGAGTGTGAATCTAAGGTTTAGTTTGAAATTAGGAGTGTTCATGTTTCATAACAATATAAAAATCTTAAAATTTTAATGCATATTAAAGAAATTATTACAAGTAAAGTTTAATCAACTTATCACTTTTTTATTTATAAGAAATCTCACTATTTATAATTTGCTAATAATGGTTGTTGTGTTTAAGGAGGAGTTAATCATATAAAATCTTGAGATTATGGTACAATGTGGGTTAAAATGATACGTATTGTTTGTGTCGGTCGTTGTGTAGCTTAATTGCGTAATGATAGACGGTTTAGATTTTGTGGTGATAATGAAAATAATGAATATATATTGAATGAAGGAACATTGCTTAATGTAGCCTAAACTACGTGACTAAATTAATGTGCTAATGAACAACACAACAAAGTAATTAGCTTATTTACAAGTTTAACCCTGACTGTTATTTTTACATTTTTGCCATGGACTTGATATAAATCTACCAAATGCTATATACAAGCTATGGAAAATAGCAGATGCATTGGCTAGTTAAACTAATTCAAAATGGACGATTTGACTTGGAGTTTAACAATCATAAATCAATCAACTTTCATTATTAATCTTGTATTATCAAAGTTATGAAAAATACATAATAACTTTCCACAATGTTCATTTATTTTATTTGTTTATTCAAAATTTATTCATAAAGTTTAATAGTGCATGTTACGCCACAATATAAGAATTGGACCCATCACATTTTCTTTATGGTTTTCTGTTTGCCGGAAGTACAAATATAAATAGAAAAGGGGACAAGACCTAATCATTGGTAAGCAAGGGCCGTATGAATTGAAGGCAAATACTTTCGTCAATAATGATTCATTCCATTACTCTAACTATTTTTAACTTCTTAAAAACTTTTACAGGGAAAAGTTTTGTATAATTGCGTTTCATGTAAAATGTACAAAGACTAGGTAGTAGATTGTTACGATTCTTCAACGATAGCATTCGTGGCATCCTTTTTGCGAGATAATTTCACCTCTAATTTGATCATTCTTGGTGATAATTTCATCATTGTGTTATTTTATCACACAAGTGTAATCCTATTGTATGAAAATGTTACCGTCACTTATACACTTCTCAATAAAACATCACTTTGTCTTCTAAAGTTTTCATACTTTCATATATATTTATAAAACACACATTTAAGGATTTGAAACAGTGGCATTTACATGAAGGAGAGACATATTACCACATTAATGTGTTTTGTTACAACAACAATTAGTTTTCTAAGATTAAAACTAGCACAGTCGGTGCCTTACAAAAGATTAGAAGTAGTGAGGTATATATAAATACAAATATAATGAATACATGAAATTTGTTTATAATTTTTTTAAATGTAAAGTATATTTGTCTGATATAAATTGTAAGGATAGATACATATAAATAAACATACTTACGCCTTTATCATTAAAAATATACCTTGATTGAGACTATTATCATAATAACTCTATTTTATATATTAACTTGCCAAACTTATACCGGATTTAAATTAAAAAAAGGTTATTGCATTTTAATTATCATAACTTTCATTTATGGTTATTGGTTGTGATCAATCAAAAACTCAAAAAAATATTTACAAACACTATCAACTTAAGCTTATTTTCTTCAACGATCCCTACGGTTGAATAAATATAAGCTCGAGAGTTAACCCGTTAGTTTTTATGACGTAAAATGCTTATGTGACCAAAATACTAAACACAAAACTGAATACAACCATCAGACGTCAATTTGAAACTTTTACACCTTAAAACTAAGGATGTGCAAAAATATGTGTATTGGAAACCGAATCTAAAATACCCAAAAACTTGGATATTCGAAAATTCGAACATCCGAATTTTGGATATTTCGAAATTTTCGGATTCGTATTCGGATAGTGTTTTTGAAAAATTTGGGTTATCAGATATCCGACTTATCAAACAATTAGTGTAAGAACTATTGAAATAATATATTTATTATATATTTAGGATATTTTATAAAAAGATTCGGATATCCAAAAGTTTTTCTAATAAAAATATTAAATAATATATATTTTTTTAGAATTCGGATATGGATTCGGATATTGAATCCATTATCCAAATATTTTGGATAACCACATTCTGATCTGAACCACTTGACTTGTTAAGATAGGCGTCAAGAAAATGACCTGGTGAAGGCTAGGCGGCACGAAGTTGAAAATAACTCAAAGTTGATCACATTTCATAAAGAAAACTAACGGGTTTAGCTCTCAGTTAGTAAAAGATCGTTGAAGAAAAATAAATCAAAGTTAGAAGTGGTTGTAAAATTTACTGAATTGAGATATTTCTTATCAATAATAAAAATTAAGGTTATAAATCCAATTACCCTTATAAAGACCAAACAATGATTTAAAATGAATGCAATGCAACCATCTTATCGGCTTTTGTCACAATATGTATCGAGTCTTTTGATTTACTAATTTGCTACTCCCTTATCCCACGAAACTCAAATAATATTATTAATTATACAAAACTATAGCTCATTAATAAAATACCATTTGAATAAATCCATATCTTTATTAACATTTAGGCTTGATCATTTGTATCAATTATAAGTAAATAAGTATAAGTGCAGTATTGTGTTTTTTATAAAATCAAATAAAATCATCAAACAGCTGGTTAAAAAACTACCATATGTAAAGTATGATAAAACCATTTATTTTGTTTGTTGAAACTAAAAAGTGTTTATAGGTGACAATGAATTCATAACTAAAACAGGTGTTTATAGGTGACAATGAATTCTCTTAATTCTTTTTCACTATTATTTATAAAATTATATTTTACTAATTTGTAATTCAACTCGTTTAACTAGAGCGGCAATGGGTTTTTAAATGAGATGTGGACTATGTGAGGAACTCACTCAGCATGCAACACACTTCGTGTTAGTGAAATTCGTCAAAGATCAGCTATGATTTTCAAATATAAACAACATATTTCAAGGGAGCCTTGAATTTATCATTTATATATCTTTTATGAGGTTAATTTGTGTACAGGTGAGAATACACACATGACATAAACGATAATTAACACATAACCTGACATTCAAACATAACTTGCAATCGACAAACCAATGATAATATTGAATACTTGGGTTTGGTTGAGTTACACTTAGGTAATTGATAACTGATCAATATAACTGAACTAAGAGTGTGATCTTATCTATATCTAATATTTATGATACTAGCTCATTATAGAAACCTATTTCCACCCATTTCATTATTTTCTTAAAGTTCATAACAAGGTGATGGCCAATGGATTTCATGTTATTAGATTGTATTATTAGAGCTCATTTCATTTAATTAGATTTCTTATGCTATTATTGGTCTTGGTGCATTTATTAGTTAATCTCGTGTAGACCAAGAACTCCTTTCAAAAAACCGATTGATCAAAATCAATTAACTAAAAACAAACCAAACAAAGTTAACATTCTTCTGACTGAAATTTTCAGTTAGGTTTCATAGAAACTCATAAACGAACCAAACAATTTTTGTAGAAAAGAAAAAAGAAAGACACGATGCAAAAAATTTTAGATGGATCTGAATGAAAACCTAGAGACATGTTGCATCGTGGACTATGAAACAAAAAAAACAACAAAAATATAAAAATAAATAGTCTATTTAAGTATTTCATGCGGTCACTGAATTCAAACAAAACAAGATATTACAAACACATAGACAAGATAATCATGAGTTTAATCTTTTTCTTTTAGAACTATGATTTAAGTCATGTACCTTTTTATAATAACGAAAACATTCTTATTTGATCCCTCTGAATTGCAATATGAAGTCGCAATATTTATTAAAGAGAATCAATTTAATACATTTCTATGTATTTATAAGAGTTATGCTGGATTGAATAAGATTCAAATCAGTCTATATTGATTGACTACTTTATAATGATGCTTTCAACAAACACTCCTTTTTTGCTCTTTCAAATAATTCAGCAAGACATCGTACCTTTGCTTTATCATATCGGTAAATGATTTACTCTCTTCATAAAAATTAAATGTTATATTATAAATTTTTTAAAAGCCGTTTGATAGTAAATACTAACTGGGTTTTAGCATTTAACTTTTTTTACGACAAACTCACATATTAATACACACTCTAAATCTACTCGTAAATCCACATCAGTTGTTCACACTGCTTGTCCATGAGTTGAGCCATCACTTTGGAAAGGAACATCATGCAAGACACATTGTTCCATTTGATCATATAGACCCTTGGTCCCAAGCGGATCCAAGTTAAGGTGTTAACACACATCAATTAGGGTTTAACTAGTTATTTTATCTCATTGTTTGTTGTTATACTATTTTAGTGATATCCATATGTTTCTTTTAAGTGGTTATAATCTGAAGAGTTTCAAGCATTGCATTTTCAGAGCTGGAATGAAAAGGCTAATCGGACTGAAAACCAATCGGTTATGCCTGTTGGGACCATTTCTCTTTGAACTAGTAGCGGTGTTACGAAAAAAAACTAATTGAACCCAAAGGCAAAGCAGAAGTCAACTCTATCCACCCTTATGTTCTAAATATCAAAGATCAAATTTGAGAATGAGGAAAATCATAATCTTTAAGTTGTTATTATATTTAAACAATTAATGTTTAAAAATTCACCTTAACAAGGATTGATAATGTTAGGTCTATGATAGAACTGTGAGGACGTTGACAATGAGCAAAAGATAGAGCTATAAACTAAGTATAGAATGTAGATGGACGATCGTGTTATGAGCTTACCGGTGAGGGGACAAAGGGTGGTTGTCGAGAATGGTGATGTGAGTTTGGCCGATGAACATGCTGATAATATGGTATTGAAGAAGAGGGTCTACTGGCTTAGACCATGAAGATAAAATAAGTGGTACGTGTGTAAATGACAAAAAACAAGAAATATAATAGTTAATAATTATAATAAATAGAAATGTAATAAAGAAAAGCTTTAATAGAAAATAAATTAATCAAGATAGCCGAAATATAAAACGATGAAATAAATTTTTAGGAACTAAAAGTGAGATTTTAAACAAATCACACACACAAAAATAGTAATTTAGGCTAGGTTTTACATGTTAATACATCATTTTGTTTTAGAGACTATATATATGTGTATGTGTGTGTATATATATAAACCATTTGTTAAGCATTATATTTTTTAAAAATGATTATTTGCAAATAGCACAATGCTAAAATTGTATTCTTTACATTTCCACTTCAATGTATAATTCTGATCATGTCATTGTGTAATCCTCATCAAACAGTTCATTGTGTCTATTGTTAATTATCGAGTCTAGTGCTAGTCATCATGTACTATTGTGCCTAGTGTTAACATTGTCTTTTTTTAAATGATGATTTTCAAATAACATAATACTAAAAATGAAATTTTTCTACGTTTTTTCGGTTCACTATGTAATCCTGATCAGGTGTAACATCCCGAGTTTCCGGGTCAAATGTAATAGTTAATATAAAAGAAATATGAACATTACATTTTGTATATTGTAAACGAGTAAGTAATGAGTGAAATGACTATTTTAAATTTAAAGTTTTAGACGGTTCAGTGTCGTAAGAGACCATTTAAATATATATAAATATAATAATTATATTATATTTAAACGTGTTCGTTTTTAACGAAACTTGGGTTGACTCGTAGAGAAAAATAAGATCGTCTCAACGGCATATTTGAAATTTAGAAGATGTTATATTTAAAAAGTTATAAGAGAAAATAAAAGGTAACAGCTGAATTAATTATAATGATATAATAATAATAATATTAAAAAAATAATTAAGCTAGCAGGCAGACACGTCAATTTTTTCCACCATCGTTGCTTAACTTTTCACCTCGCTGCTGTTTTCTTATAAATAGAGACTTAAGGTTGAATTTAGATTATAAATTTTCTGGGAACGTTCTAGTATAAAGAGAATTCGAGTAATCGATACCCCATTGGGTATGTTATAATCGTTTTTGGAGCTCGGGTAGGAGCGCGAGTAGGAGACTCTACATCAAATGCCGTAAATATTTAAGATATGTTCGTTTAAGTTTATGTCAAGTTAATTATTGTTTATTTTAGATTTAGATTATTATTATTATTATTAAGAGTAGTTTAGTATTATATAGTATTATTGGAGGCGTTAGGGGTTATTGTTAATGGTGGGTTTTGGGTAGCCTACCTTAGTTAGGCATGGACTGATCACCCATGCTACACAAGGTAGCAGTAAACCAATATCCAACCAATACAATAACTAGTTAGTTGTGCCATTATCTAACCTAGGATTAATTCAACTGTATCAGGACCTAGAGATATTAGCAGATTGTACTAGAAAAGGTTATCAATGTTGGGCAACTGCTAAAGAAGTGAGTTCCTCTGAACTATTTTTAAAACAGGATGTGATGTTCTAATAACTGGTAATAATTGAAGAATTGACTATTAATAGCATCTGTGATATGTGACAATGCTGAGGATGCTTGAGGGCTGCTTGTATGATTTGCTTTAGCTAGTGGAGTTTGTATACATAGCCTGGTTATGTAAATTTAATGTTCTTACTCTGTTCCTATCTGGTTGTCATGGTTGTATCTACTTGATGCAATAGTCAATATAAATATGTTTGAATTTTGAAGAATGCTATGGCATGAACTCACAAGCTTTATGCTGGCGTCCAAATCTTTCTTTTGGACACACATCCAGGTGCAAATGATTACAGTACGTGAAGATTAGGGCTAGCTTATGAGAAAATAGAGGTCTAGAGCAGTAATTGAATTTGGATCTCCAGTTAAATTGATGTAATGTATTATCTAGTCTGTCAGATGTACAGTATGCTATGATGTTAATCAAAGTTAGACTTCCGCTATGATTTAGATTACTATGTGTTTTGTGTATCTGATGCGTAACGCTCCCAGGGTGTACCTGAGAGACAGGTGTTACAAGTTGGTATCAGAGCCATAGTTAAGTAAATTAGGCATTATCAGTTAGTGTCTAAACTTAACTAAGTTGAGAAGATTATGCAGTTGCCAAATAACCAAGTAGCATTATGACAGATAAGAGGAGTTAGATATGTGTTAAGTATATAAAAAATAAATAGAACACTTGAATAATATAAAAGGTTAATCACATTTAGCTAATGTCATTAAGATTTACTTTCAAATTGTATTTTGTTTGTTAGTTGTTATGTTTGCATAAACTTAAGAAGTAGATTGGTAGTGTTAACTAGACATTGTTGAAGGCGGTACACTTCTAGATAGTCTCATGTCAATTAGTCTAATAGAACAATAGTGACCATGCAAAGTAATTCACAATTAATTATAGTTAATAAATTATAGATTGGATGATTAAGTAAGAAAGTGAAGGCGATGTCCAAGAAGGATGTCACTCGTATTTAGACGCTGCATATGATACATAATGAGGGAAAAGCTTAGTATATTCGTGTAAGGTAAATTGAAGATTATGCTTCGATTTATATTAATGGGAATTTACAATAATACATGCATCTTAATAAGATTTTATCATGTTGATTAATGCTTACGTCTTAATGGTGATGTGATAACTCCATATGATAAGTATTAGTGATCAAATGGAATATGAACATAGGAGCTAGATGGACATTGTCAGATACGTAAATGTTGTATTGATATCCAACAAGGATGCTATTTTATAAGATAAATCATAAAATGATTAATAGTGTATTGAGAAAGGTAATAGCCTAATATGTTGGAATTAGTATCAAGTATGACCCGAAAGTAAGTTAGAATTGCAAAGGTGATCCGAATGTAGAACGAAATAAGTAACTGTAAAGGTACAATTAGATACAAAGAAAATACAAAACTTTGTAGTCAAGTATCAACATTATCAACTGCCACTCAACCAAGATCTAATCTTGAGAAAGTAGGAAAAAAACTATAGAAAAGTTTCTCGTTATCTACAACAAAGATAGTAGACAAAGAAACTAGAGAAATAGAAAAACTAAGTACAAAAGCATTTTTATAAATTCTTTATGACTTGCAACCCTCCAACTTTTGGTAACAAGGGATCTATAGAGGCACATGAGTGCTGAAGTCAAATGAAAGGTGTCTTAGACATTTATGACTACATGTAACCAATTAGATCTATTCATAGTATATTCATTTCAATCAAAAAGATTACATTGGTGTGAATAAAAGCTTAGTATCAACTATCTTTAGGCCATATATGAATTAAAAAACTCAAGCTTTACACCATACCTTCATAAGTAGAAATGACTAATAGGAGACAAAAGACAATATTTGACCATTAAGTATCGTATGATAAGCTAAATGGTAACTCGATTCCTATTTGACTGATACCTATGAAAACCCAAAGAATTTGAGGTAGTCAAAGGAATTAACTAGCAAACCCTCAACAAGTATAAGTCACGTTAACAGAAGAATGGTATAACTTAGATTGCCTAAAAAAAGACTGGTAGTATTCGATAACGGGAGCAGAAAACATTATCACTATGACTCAAGTCCATAAATTTTCAAGAAAATGATGACATTATTGATCTAGCATATGCCATGACCACTGTGAAGAAACAAAAGGTTTGAAAACATACCTAAGAGCAATTTTAGAGCAGATATGATCCTTATAAATTATGGTGATGCTATTCGAATTCACCAATGAACCTGAGATATTCATGGATCTTATGACAAAAATTATAAACCTTACTTGGATAATTTACTATCATCTACTGCGATGACATTCTTGATATATATATCTAAGGATAGAAGAGATCACGAGGATCATCTTAGAGAAATTCTATATTGCATAAGCAAGAAAACTTTCGCTAATTCTTAGAAAATAAATTTAAATGTGTAAAGTTTAATTCTTAGGCCATATGTTCAATAAGTAAGACACATAAGTAACACATGCTAAGAACTAGCAATTAAGAAATGAGAAAAAAAATCCTACATGATTTTAAAATTTGGGATTTGAAGATTATATGGAGATTATTTAAGTTTTCTAAACACTAGTGAAAATGAAAGGAATTGTTAAGTAACTACAACTATGATATACGATACCATCCAGGAAAGAGCAAAGTTAATCGTTGGTGCACTTATAAACAAGAATGGACCCAATCAATAAAATTTGAATATCTACAAATAACATTAAATAAACTTCTTAGACTAAATTTAAATGAAAAAGAAAAAAATCATTGATGCAAAATCACATTAAGAAGCAATGAAGGATTGGTGACGAAAACTATTAAGAGATAGAAGTGATAGTATCTTAAGACTCCACAATCATATATGAGTTTGAGTCTTAGCATATTACATGATATGATACTAAATGAAGCCCATAAATCAAAATATAGAGCACACACAGGTAGGAATAACATGTAATATGATTTAAGAATTATTATGGTATTCAGGGAATCAAAGGTCGATCACAAGGCGTGTAGGGAAATTTCTTATCTACTTAAGGATTATGGTGAAACATTAGAAATTGTCTAACTAGATACAACAATCTTAAATCTCGTAATAAAAATGAAAGATAACCAATAGACTTTGTTAATTTCAAAAATTATGTATATGACACCATTTGTCTAGTGGATGATAGGCTTACTAAATTAGTACACTCTCTATCTATCTATCAAACTAAGATAGAGATGTTAACCAAACACTATTAATCTCACATTAAGATGTGCTATCTTACTATATCTGATAGAGTTTATCATTTCACTTTAAAATTATAATAGGATTTCCAGAAGAAACTAAGAACTTGAGTAAACTAGAGAATCTTATGTTAAAAAAAACTAACGACACACAATAGTAGTAGACTTTTCTTGAGGATTAATACCCTAAGCAATATAATGTAGAATATATTAAGAGTTCGTATAACAAGAGTTTGATATGATTTGATCACTTTTGTGCTAACAAGTTTTTAATCATACAATGTAGGAATCTTAGCTCAAAGGATAATTCCATTAGTATTGGTCGAGTGGTAAGATTAGAAAAGAGTCTAAGAAGACTTCGGGATTTACCGAAGAATGAAAGCCAAATATCCTCAACTCTTCGGGTAACCTTTGAATTTCGAGGACGAATTCTTTTAAGGAGGGAAGAAGGTAGCATCCTGAGTTCCAGGGTCAAATGTAATAGTTAAAATAAAAGAAAATATGAACTTTACATTTTGTATATGTTAAACGAGTAAGTAATGAGTGAAATGACTATTTTAAATTTAAAGTTTTAGATGATTTTTAGTGTCGTAAGAGACAATTTAAATATATATAAATATAATAATATATTATATTTAAACGTGCTTCGTTTTTAACGAAACTTGAGTTGACTTGTAGAGAAAATAAGTTCGTCTCAATGGCATATTTGAAATTTTATAAGATGTTATATTTAAAAAGTTATAAGAGAAAAATAAAATAAGCAACTGAATTAATTATAATAATATAATAATAATAATATTAAAAAAATAATTAAGCTAGCAGGTAGGCACGTCAATTTTGCCTCCCACATCACCTGCTTAAAGTTTTCACCTGCTTGCATGCTTTCTATAAATAGATATCTTAAGGTTGAATTTAAATTATAAGTTTTCTTGGGAACGTTCTAGTATAAAAAGAATCCCGAGTAATCGATACCCCATTGGGTATTGTTATTAGTAGTTTTTGGAGCTCGAGTAGGAGCGCGAGTAGGGACACTCTACATCAAATTGTCGTAGATAGTTTTAAGGTATGTTCTCGTTTAAGTTTATGTCAAGTTAATTATTATTTATTTTAGATTTTAGATTATTATTATTATTAAGAGTAGTTTTAGTATTATTAGTATTATTATTTTAGGAGTTAGGGTTATTGTTAATGGTGGGTTTTGGGTAGCCTACCTTAGTTAGGCATGGAGTGATCACCCATGCTTAAACAAGGTAGCGTAAACCAATATCCAACCATTACAATAACTAGTTAGTTGTGCCATTATCTAACTTAGGATTACTTCAACTGTATCAGGACCTAGAGATATTAGCAGATTGTACTAGGAAATGTTATCAACTGTTGGGCAACTGCTAAACAGGTGAGTTCCTCTGAACTGTTTTTCTAGAACGGGATGCGATGTTCTGATAACTGGTAATAATTGAAGAATTGACTATTAATAGCATCTGTGATATATGGCAATGCTTGATAGGATGCTTGAGGTTGCTTGTATGATTCTGCTTTAGCCAGTGGAGTTTGTATACATAGCCTGGTTATGTGAATTTA
The DNA here is from genome assembly GCA_025506505.1 of Flaveria sonorensis. NCBI lineage: Eukaryota > Viridiplantae > Streptophyta > Magnoliopsida > Asterales > Asteraceae > Flaveria > Flaveria sonorensis. The sequence goes on from CM046427.1 coordinate 879,643, forward strand.
TATTGTGCTTACTCTGTTCCTATCTGTTTGCCATGGTTGTATCTGCTTGATGCAATAGTCAATATTAATATGTTTTGAATTTTGAAGAATGCTATGTTCATGAACTCATAAGCTTTATGCTGAGTCCCAAATCTTTTCTTTTTGGACACACATCCTAGGTGTCAAAATGATTGCAGTACGTGGAGATTACGGGCTAGCTTATGAGAAAATCGAGGTCTAGAGCAGTAATTGAAGATTTGGATCTCCAGTTAAATTGATGTAATGTATTATCTAGTCTGCCAGATGTACAGTATGTTATGATGTTAATCAAAGTTAGACTTCCGCTATGAATTTAGATTACTATGTGTTCTGTATATCTGATGCGTAACGCTCCCCAGGGTGTGCCCTGGGAGGCGAGCGTTACATCAGGTCATTTTGTAATCCTCATCAAGCAGCTCATTGTGTCTATTGTTAATTGTCGAGTCTAGTGTTGTTTATTGCGTTACCCATTGTGTCTAATGTTGATTATTGTGCTATGAATTGTGTTTTTTAAAATAATGATTTTCAAATAACACAATGCTGTAAATGTAATTTTTTTTACGTTTTTCAGTTCGTTATGTAATCATGATCATGTCATTGTGTAATCCTTGTTAAGCAGCTCATTGTGTCTATTGCTAATCATCGAGTCTAGTGCTGGTCATTGTGTTAACTATTGTGTCTAATGTTGACCATTGTATTTTTTTAAAATGATGATATTTAAATAACACAACAATGAGAAAAAAAAAATTATGTTTCAAGTTTATTGTGTATTTCTAATCAGATATTTTGCAATCCTTATCAATTCAGAAGATTACACAATCACCTGACGAAATTACACAATGAGTTAAAAAACATGAAAAAAAACTTTTTTTTTAATATTAACATTATACGTGTTTTAAATATTTAAAAATATTCGTTTTATGGTGTAATTTAAAAAAAAAGGTAATGTCATATATAAAAGTTATGAATGTTTAAAAAAAAAGATGAACTTGAGAAGGAAAAAATTATCAATTTTACCCCAAACTAATTTATCTATCAAAAAACATTTATCAGCATCTTAATTCTTATTATACTTTCTACTTTTTATAGATTTTGAATTTGAACCTTTCACTAAAAGTATTAACCTGTTATATAATCTTAGAAACGTATATAAGATCTTATTTATTTTAATTAGTTAAATTATTTGTGTAATTTACTCGTTATTAGTGAATGGAAGTTAATTTGCCACGTTTAGCAAGTAATGTGTCAGCGTAGTATTAATTAATCCACGTGATGATTCTAGACGCAATGTCATGTCACCCAATATTACTACAATGCTACCCACTAATAATTAATTTTAGTTAAATACTTTAATATATAGGAGAGGATATATGAATGAACATATAAATATACTTTAGTAACTTATAGTAATATTATTCAGGGATAATATGTTAGTGTATACACACGTTAATTTTATATTTTTCAGATATAATATAAGATTATACTAATTTTAGGGGCTGTTTGACAGCATTTGAATCAACCTTTTAATAGTTCAGATGTCTAAATAGTTCAGCACTTAATGGTTTAGACTGTTTGTTTCGTAAGCAAATGTTTAAATGGTTTAGACATTTGCTTCTGAATAGTTAAGCATTGTATTAATGCTGAATGGTTAAGAGGTCTAATGCTGAATGATTAAGAGGTCTAATGCTGAATAGTTAAGACCTCTTATCTGAATTGATCAGACATTTGCCTTTGAATAGTTAAGCGATATACCAGCTCTTAATGGTTCAGACTAGGGGTGTTGATCGGGTTAGTTAATATGGTTTCGGGTTGATCGGTTCGGGTTATTCGGGTTATTCAACGTTGAAAGTCTACCCGAAACCCAACCCGAATAACAATCGGTTTAATCGGTTTCGGGTTGTTCGGGTAACGGGTTGTTCGGGTCGGGTTTCGGGTATTAAACAATAGACTTAATTTAGTAGATTTTAGTAAGTTTTCATTTGAAATCTTATAAAACTAGTGGACTTAAATTAGTTTACTTCTATAATTTATAAAATATGCTTAAAATATATTTATATACAAACAATTTGATCAATTTGAACAATCTATATAAGTGTATACATATAATTTACTTAATTATAATATGGGTTGATCGGGTTAATCGAATCGGTTCGGGTTATTCGGGTTTTTGAGGTTTGAAAGTTTATCCGAAACCCGACCCAAATAAGAGTCGGTTTAATTGGTTTTCGGGTTGTTCGGGTTTCGGGTCGTTCGGGTCGGGTTTCTTTGGGTACGGGTGATATCAGGTCGGGCGGGTTAATCGGGTACGGATAAAATCGGCGGGCCTAGTTCAGACCTTTTAATTGTTCAGCACTTAATGGTTTAGACCTCTTATTGGTTCAACATTTAATAATTCAAAAATTATCAACAACCCCTTAGTCATAAAACAATGTTTCATGTGGTTTCGTACTTGTTGCATATCTGTTTATTTATTACCGGTCGAGTATTGGATATGTCTGTTTTACAAATTTAGATTTCCAACGTTAATATCTTACTATTTAAAATTTTTATATAATTTTATTATTTAAGAAACTAGAAGTGTAGGAACTAAAAAGTTTGATGGACATTAAATTACTCAAGGATAAAAATGAAAGTAAAAGTTAGAATAAAACTTTTGCGGGTATCATTCAAATATATATGTTTCAGATAATCAGGTGGGATATCACAATCATATATCTATACTCGTCTCGTACCCATTAAAACTTTCAAAACTAATGACATATCTCAATACCCGGCATGAATGTAAAATGTTTTAGGTTGAAAATTTAACGAACGGAATTAAATTCTTTTGCCATTTGTGGATAAATCAATGTCTTGTAATTTAATCTATCACCAAATCTGACACTTTTCATAAAATTAAATAAATAAAATTGTTCACGAATATTTACCTACACTAATATATAAATTATATTTTAGTTATAAAATAAGTATAAAGTATTTTGTAAAGTGGTTGGAGTGGTTGTAGTTATTTATAATATATTTGATTAATCAAAGTTCTTTTCTAAATAAAGATTGTCTTTGAAGATTTGTTATTTCATGTTGATGTAACACACAAAAGCATGCTTTGTTTACTATTAGTCCACTTCGTCATTTATGAAATACTCAATCACAAGTTATTATCTTTATTGTGTCCTTTGATAAACATTAACTTATAATAACAGCTAAAATATTAACTAAAAGAGTGGGGTTATTGTAAAAAGGAAAAAAAACTAAAAAAGGTTGAGAATGATTATTATCCATTAGATTTTAGATACAAGTGCTAAGAAAAATTCGATGACGATAATGGTAAACAATTGAAACTTTAGATCTAAGGGCCAATGGTATTTTAGTTTTAACCACATTTTCAAGTTTCACCTTATTTTTAAACGTTCGTAACTTTTACATACAACATTATTTTTTCAAAAAAATTACATATAAAAATAAGTGTTTTTAATCTTTAAAACGCCTATAATTTTAATACATAAAAAACAAGTTTTTTTTACATTATTTCAGCTCATTGTGTAATATTCGTCAGCTCATTCTGTAATATCAGGTCATTGTGTAATATTTATCAAATCATTGTGTATAATGTTGACCATTATGTTATACGTTGTGTTTTTTAAAAATGATGATTTTCAAATAATACAATGCTAAAAATGTAATTTTTTTACGTCTTTTCAGTTCATTGTGTAACCCTGATCAGATCATTGTGTAATCCTCATCAAGCAGCTCATTGTGTATATTGCTAATCATCGAGTCTAATTCTAGTCATTATGTTACGTATTGTGTCTAATGTTAACCATTGTCTTTTTTAATATGATGATTTTCAAACAAGACAATCATAACACTGTAATTTTTTTATGTTTTTTCTGGTGCATTGTGTAATTCTTGTCAAGCAGCTCATTGTTTCTACAACTAATTATCGAGTATAGTGTTGGTCATTATGTTACACATTGTGTCTAATGTTAACTATTATGTTATGCATTTGTGCTTTCTAAAATGATGATTTTCAAATAACATAATTATGAAAATGTAAATTTTTTACGGTTTTTAGTTTCTTTTTTGTAATCCTGATCATGTCATTGTGTAATCCTCGTCAAATAGCTCATTGTATTTATTGCTAATCATCAAGTCTAGTGTTAATCATTGTGTACCCATTGTGTCTAATGTTGACAATTGTGTTATGTATTGTGTTTTTTAAAATGATAATTTTCAAATAACATAGTAATAAGAAATGTAAACTTTTTATGTTTCAAGTTCATTGTGCATTCTTCATCAGATAATTGTGTAATCCTCATCAATTCAGAAGATTACACAATGACCTGATAAAATTACACAATGAGTTTAAAAAAACTTTGTTTTTTTATATCAAAACTATATGCATTTTAAGGATAAACAAATACTCGTATTTATGGTATAATTTAAAAAAAAATAATAATATCGTATGTAAAAGTTATGAATGTTAAAAAAAATGTGGAACTTGAGAAGGGGGAACATTATCAATTTTGCTTCTAACCTAATTTTGATCAAAAGGACACGTGTCAATATCTTAATCCTTCTTACACTTTTTATTTTTAAAAGAATTTGTATTTGAATCTTTCGCTAATTAAAATAACGATTGATGTTTAAAATATTTTGAGATGATGATAATTAAAATCCGAGAAATTCAGAAAAAGATTTATTTTTGTAAGTATATTTATACATTAGTATATTCATATTATACAAGTTTTAGTTATATAATCAGAAATTCATGAACAAATTCTAAATATCTACTTTATTTTCATGAGATAATACATTTATAAAAAAAAAACTTATTGCAACTTTTTTTTCATTCCTTTTTTTATTAACGAATATTAGAGCTTTCAACCTTAAAAGAAGGAAGCATCTATTAGACATCCAAATATCATTGTGCCAAATGATCTATGGTTTTTTCCTATAATACTTAATATATTTGCCTAGTACGTGAAATTACGTAAAATATTTTTAAGAATCTGATATGGACTAGATTTGTACATTTATTCACTAATAATTTCTATTTCTTGACTATATAACTAAAATCATGTATTACACTCAAGTATAAATATAGAAAATAGGCATATTATATATATATATATATATATATATATATATATATATATATATATATATATATATATATATATATATATATATACTAGGTTGGTATGTGGTGTATTACAGTGGTTGAATAAATAAAATATTAAATATTTATTAATGAAAAATTATTAATTATAAAATGATAATTTGAAATAAAATATTATTAAAATTACGTATGAGTAATAACTATAAGTAATAAAAATAATGATATTATTTTCTTTGAACTTTTGTTTTTAATTTTTTTTATTTGACATTTTTTTTCTAAGTCAAATCGTTTTTAAAAAAATATCATTTTCTAAAAAATTTCTTATTATATTTTAATTTTTGTGGTCCAAAAAAATTTATTTTCTAAAAACATTGATTTTAAATATTTTATATTTTTAAAAAAGTTACTATTTCTTAATTTATTATAAAAATATTTAATCTAAAAATAATTAAATAATATAATTGGTTGTTAGTGTAAATTTTTAATATGAGAGAGAAACATGAAAATTAGGCTTAGAAGGTCTAGAATTATAACAAATGTCTACTCAAAATCTTTTTTTGTTAAAAATAGATAGATTAAAAACATATGACGTTACTGAAATAAAATTATTTTTTATTACAATATTTAGTTTCTGTTAAATAATTAGTTTGAATATAGGTAACAACGGGAAGCCTAGATGGAATGGTTTGGGCTTCGGTTACTGATGCTTGTGTCCGTCATTCGAAACATATTTCCTATGTTTGATGTTTTTTTTTTCTCCGAGTTTAGTGCTATCATATAGGTTACCATCTTTTATTTTATTTTATAAATTAAAATAATAAAATGAAGGATTTCATGTATAAATTAACATAATATTTAAAAAAAGGTATAAAATTGTAACTATTTATATATTTTAAATCATGAGTACCTATGAATTCATGTCTACATTCATATCGAATCTAAACGTATGTAAAAATAGAATTCAAGATGACAAAATTAGAACTTTATAAAACATTAATATTAAAGTAGTGAAATCGTGTGACGTGCTTATTTTTATGCACGTTCCGACGTGAAATTTGTTTGCAGATTAAATACTAATGCATAAGTTGTCAAAATCGAGCCTTGCAAGTTTTAACGCTCTGGCTACAACGCGCAGGTTTTATTTTCTAGTTTATGTTTAAAAAATAACCCCCCTTTTTGATTCGTACCTATTTTAATCAATTGTTATGGAATAAAACATTAAAAGAAAGTTTATTTCCTAGGAGGAATTTTTAATTTGTTTATGACTGGGAATAAAATCTTACACTAAACTATTATCTGTCATTTGATCATAAAAATGTTAAATATATGGTTTCACTAGGTTAGAACCCATGTATTACACGGATTGAATAAATAAAATATTAAATAATTAGTACTAAAAATTATGAATTATAAGATCATGGTTGAAGATAAAATATGTTTATAATTACGTACAAATAGTTATTTTAAGTAAATAAACAATCATGTATTTTTTTAAACTTTTTTTTAAATTATGATTTTTAAATATTTTGTTTTAAGAAAAATGATAAAAAAAGTTCGTTGTATTCTGTATTTTATAAAATTTTTGTTTTTAAAAAGTGTGTTTTTAATAAAAAACAGGTTTTTAATTTATTAAATTATACATTTTTAATTTGAATATGGTAGGAGTAATATTATTAGTATTCGGTATTATTATTAACAACATTGAGAAATGAGAAAATAAGAATAATGAGTCTTACAATTGTTTCACGCTTACTTTAGTTTTTTTTATAGATAGACAGATAGGATAAAAACCATTAATTAAACGGATTATACTTAGTAATAAACACGAAGAGTTACAGTATAATATTTAATATAAAATACAATTATAGCTATATATACATAGTAGTTCTAGAAATAAAACAATTATATTAATTTTAACTATCTATCTAAAAAGTTTCATATTTAAATATTTGTTTTAAGTTTTTTTAAATATTTTTTTTATGAAAGTCATGTTTTCTAAAAATGCTGGTTTGTAATGATTCTTGTTTTTTTAATAAGTAAGCTTTTTAAAACAATTCACCTGTTTATAACCTTTTTTAAAAACAAAATGATTTAAAATATTTTGTTTAAAAAGGTTTAGTGTGTTAGAAAATTTTATATTATATAAAATTTTAGTTTTTTATTATTTAGATTTTAGTTAAAAGATGTGATTTTTAATTTTCTTACTAAAATCTATTTTGAAAAAAGATAATTTGATTTTAATAAAAGAGAGAAATATAACAATTAATATAATTCATTTTTAATAAGAGAGAGAAATTTATTTGATATTTAAATTACTATAATACCCTTTTACAGGGAAAATTGATATGTGCATGTCTAGAAGAATGACAAGTGACAAAAAATAAGATAAGAGAATGACAAGTGACAAAGAAAACCTTATTTTATTAGAGGTTATAGATTATAGATTATAGATTATAGATTATAGATTATAGATTATAGATTATAGATAGACATATAGGACAAAAACCATTAATTAAACGGATTATACTTAGTAATAAACACGAAGAGTTACAGGATAATATTTTAATATAAAATATAATTATAGTTATATATACGTAATAGTTCAAGAAATAAAACAATTATACTAATTTTAACTATCTTATCTAAAAAGTTTCATATTTAAACATTCGTTTTAAGTTTTTTTTAAAATATTTTTTTATGAAAGTCATGTTTTTTAAAAAATGCTGGTTTATAATAATTCTTGTTGTTTCAATAAGTAAGCTTTTTAAAAAAATTCACCTGTTCATAACCTTTTTTAAAAACAAAATGATTTAAAATATTTTGTTTAAAAAGGTTTAGTGTGTTAGAAAATTTCATATTATATAAAATTTTAGTTTTTTATTATTTAGATTTTAATTAAAAGATGTGATTTCCAATTTCCTTAATAAAATCTATTTTGAAAAAGATAGTTTGATTTTAATAAGAGAGAGAAATATAGCAATTAATATAATTTATTTTTAATAAAAGAGAGAAATTTGTCCGATATTTAATTACTATAATACCCTTTTGGAGGGAAAATTGACATGTGCATGTCTAGAAGAATGAAAAGTGGCAAAAAAATAAGATAAGAGAATAACAAGTGGCAAAGAAAACCTTATTTTATTAGAGGTTATAGATTATAGATTATATATTATAAATAGACATATAGGATAAAAACCATTAATTAAACGAATTATACTTAGTAATAAACACGAAGAGTTGCGGTATAATATTTTAATATAAAATATAATTATAGTTATATATACATAATAGTTCAAGAAATAAAACAATTATACTAATTTTAACTATCTTATCTAAAAAGTTTCATATTTAAACATTCGTTTTAAGTTTTTTTTAAATATTTTTTATGAAAGTCATGTTTTTAAAAAAATACTGGTTTGTAATGATTCTTGTTGTTTCAATAAGTAAGCTTTTTAAAAAAATTCACCTGTTTATAACCTTTTTTAAAAACAAAATGATTTAAAGTATTTTGTTTAAAAAGGTTTAGCGTGTTAGAAAATTTCATATTATATAAAATTTTAGTCTTTTATTATTTAGATTTTAATTAAAAGATGTGATTTCCAATTTCCTTAATAAAATCTATTTTGAAAAAAGTTAGTTTGATTTTAATAAGATAGAGAAATATAGCAATTAATACAATTTATTTTTAATAAGAGAGAGAAATTTGTTTGATATTTAAATTACTATAATACTCTTTTGGAGGGAAAATTGACATGTGCATGTCTAGAAGAATGACAAGTGGTAAAAAAATAAGATAAGAAAATGACAAGTGGCAAAAAAAATCTTACTTTATTAGAGGTTATAGATGTGTTCTAAAATCTTTTTCAAAATTTTATATTATTTCTCTCATTTTAACTAGTATAGAAGTCAACAATTTATTTATTATATTAAATGTTAATTATATTACTTATATTGTTTACTGTTATAAAACATAATTTCTAAGAAATTAAAGACGTGTATCTTTTTTGTTTAAAAAACTTAGTTTTTAAAACTATGTTTTAGAAATATGAAGTTTTTTAATAAAAGAACTTCTAAGGAATGACATTGTTAAAATTACAGTTTTTTTAGAAAAATGAAATGTTTAAGAAATTTATTTTTTAAAACAAAAGTTTAAAAAGATGTATCTATTATTCTATTACTTAAGGTAGTTAATTACGCTTAATTTGAATTATATCTTATCTCAGAAAGTATATTTTTAGAAAAATAAAACCTTTATAATACTTATGATAAAAAGATTAAATAAATTCATATTTGAAAATATTTATATAAAGTTTAAAAAAAGTATATTGATTTTAGTTAAACTAAGTCATTTCTTTTCACGGTATAACGTTGCGGTTGTGATTTTTTTGATGGTTTGGCTTTCTTATATAAATTTGGATGTTAACAATGTCACTGCCGTTGCCGTGTGCTTATTTTTTTTTTGATATTCCAACTTAAACTTTCTTAATCGTTTCGTTTTTTATTTAAGTTTTAGAGTATTGTCAATGCACTGGCTGATATTTATCTACTATAAAACTTTCCTATGTAAACTTTTTAAATGGTTCATTTTTTCATATAAATTTTCGGGTATTGTCAATGCATATGTTGTAGCACGTGAGCTTACATAAATGTTTTGTGTAGCGCCGCAACATGTTAGGTTTAATGCTAGTATATAATGTGTTTTAAGAAAATGGTATTTATGTACCAAAAACTTATATTTTTATATATTTTATAAGTTATGAAAGGTATGTATGGATATTTTTATATATTATCGAATATGTAGCTTAAATAAAACTTGACGCATAAAAACAAAATTTAAGCACGACTGGGGATTGGTGGGACAATTTGATAACAAGCGGCACTTAAAGTTTTGAAACGTAACTTTCAAAATCATGTACTCAATAAACATTAAAATATCTTCTTTTTTAAGTTGTTTAACTTTTCATGTAGAATACCAACGTGTTTTTTTATTATTTTTATTATTTTTTCTTAACTGGAAAATGTATCAATTTGTTTGCTTCAGGGTAATTAAAAGTAATACTTTGTCTTGTTTAGATATTTGGATTAACTGAAATCGGTTAATCAAGTTAGTGTGTTGAGTGTTCGGCTTAACCATTTTTGAGTTCTAAAATGAATCTTGATACTGAAGCTTTTTGTAATTAAAAGTGATTACTTTGCTACAATCATAATAAAGGCTTACCATAACTTTTAAAATTTAACATGAGTATAACCCGCAAACAAACTTTTAAGGCTTCAAGTTGTGAGAACTCACACTTGATAAAGCATAAGTTTTATTAAACTAAAATGTTCATTAAAAATACTAAAATAGTAGCATCAGAATATATGAACTTCTTTATTCATTCAAGTACGTAAAATACAAAATTACTAAATTTTGAGATGTTACATGTGACATCCGGTAATTTTCCGTTACCAAACTCCGTTAGTTCCGTTAAGTCTTGCATACACGTGTCGGGAGCACATACTAGTTGTCGTTGAACTTTGGTGACTTAATAATAATTAATAATGTTAAACAATAATTTCTATATTGATTATTGGTTGTGATTATATGATTTAAATATTAATTGTAAATTTTATCGCGTAACGTGGAAACGTGTATATTTATTTCGTGTGTTTTGTGGCAAATGGAAATTATGCATGATTATTATTTGTGACTAATGATAATTGTGTTTAGTAGTTAAAAATTGTTTAAAAACTATTCAAAGAGTCTAATTTTTATAAAATACAAAATGCAAGGGTTTAAAGGGTATTTATGCAAAATTAAATTAATAAAACAAAAACTCTAACCCTAACCACCATAATCGGCCGCGATCGACCTCCCCTCTCCCTCTCCTCTTCGAATTCAGCCCAAGAACAAGCAATCATCTTCGGTTTTGGTCGATTACAAGGCATAGAACACGTTGGAATCATCAATTGCAAGCCATTACACGTTTAAAGGTTAGATTTTTATATGTTTTTGATGATTCTTCATGTTGGCCGAATGTTCCATGCGAAAACTGCAATTGGTGGTCGATTGATGCCTAGTTGTTGATGTTAATGTGTTTACTAGATAGATTACATGTTAATTAACGTCAAGTATGCAATAAAGGTTGGATTTTTACAAGTTTTTATGGAAATTACATTAGGGCCGAAACCCTAACTCGAAAATCTGAATTTGATGTTAGTTGTTGGTTGTTGGTTGTTTGTTGATGCTATTATGTTAGTTGGATTGTATAGATGCTAGTTAACGTCGATTTTGCAAGAAAGCTTTGATTTTGATTCATGGTTCATAGGTTACTTAGAATAGTAACTTTATTTTGCATGAATTGATGATTTGATGATGTATGAATGTTATGGGTGTGTTTGTGATAATGATTAGATGCTAGGTTGATGATATGAACAATTGAAAAACAAGAAGATGTCTTATAGTTCATACATTGCTAAAAATAGTAACTTTTGGTGTTGAATGTTGATGAATCATGATGATTAGGTGTTGTTGATCATGTTTAGATGTTGTCATGGACTTGAATTGGTATATAATTGATGAATTCATGAATGTAGTGTGAGTTTGATGAATTTGGGATGAACTTTCCCAAAAGGGAAACTTTAATTGTGCAAACCCTTGAATTGGATGATTTGAGCTTGTTTGGGATATTAGAATCATGCTAGTGTGTTTATGGATGGTTTCTAAGGTGATTAAATGTGTTGTTTAGGTTATAGGGATGTTGATTTGGTTTGTTACCTGTTTTGGCCTGTTGTGATTCGCATGACTTGTATGATATCTAGTTGTATGATGATCTAGGTAGTACATGTGGTTAATGAAGTGCTATATGTAATCAAGTTGTATGTTGAACATGTATGATATGCGGTTGTGTTAGTATTAACGAGTTATCACCTATAATGTCACCAACGGGTCAAACGGGTCAACTGGGTCAAATGTGTCTTGTCTTTCTTAAACCTTGAGTTCTTTGGGTTGTAAAGCATTAGGGTTTCATATTGATTCTGTGTACACGTACTTATGTACTCAGGTGTTCTAGGTGACCTTTGAAGGTTGTCTTTCCCTCTTTCTTTCAAGTTAAGCTCTAAGTTAATTCTTGCGCGTATCAGGTGAGTTCTTGCCCCACTTATTTTACATAATCTCTTTTGGGGGAGATAGCATACTGTTGATCACAAACGCTTTTATATATGAGTGTGTATAATATTGATATAGTGTTGTTTACCATGGAAAGTCCTCACACTTTCGGATTGTTAATATTGAACAGCGGGGAAATTTTGGGTAGTACTACTGGGTCTGACGAGCCTCACTTGTGTGACTTGAGGTCATACGAGTGCAATTTTGTCCTAACATATATTCGTCACGACCTGGTAAGTCGTGACGAGAGGCAACAAACGCAACACAGTCAGCTTCGATCGCGAAATCACTCTGATTAATATTTTTATGTTAATAGACTAGCTATCTATTGCAATACACTACTTATGATTTGAAAACTGTTTATCGGTTTACTTATTAACGCAAACTCTTGAACTCACCAACCATGTGTTGACTTGTTTAGTATGCTATTCTCAGGTTAAGGTTGCCAGTTGCCTAGGAGCACGCACGTCAGCATTGTTGAGTTGTCTACATTTGCTTGTTTACAAATTTGGGATTATTTTCATATTAAACATTTGTGTTTGGGGCGCGTATGTTTTGCGCATTCTCTTTACATACTACTTGTTTTGGGTTTTCTAGTTTTAAAAACGCTTCCGCAGTATTTTAAACGTTAACTCTGGTTTTGTTTATTAATCATATAGAGTCGTTCTTGGTAACTAATGACTGAGATCCTGGTATGTCACGCGCCTCGCGGTAAAACCCCGCACGCGGATTTTGAGGGTGTGACAGATTGGTATTAGAGCCATTGGTTATAGGGAACTAGGTTGCATACACACACTAGACTATAACCGCACAGTTGTTAGTTACTTATCGCTTACTCTCCTTACTGTATACTCATTGGCAATACACAACACGTACTTCGCAGCATGGCATCGTCGTCCAGGAATTTAGGCAAGAGACCTGCATGATCTGAGTCACCTCCTATTTCTCCCGCACCGGATAGGGGATTTAACTGGCCTCGACATCCTTATCCTCCTGGCTAGATAGACTGGGATCAGCCTTTCATACCTCCTGAGCTCGATCCTCCGCGTAACTGGGATTTCTACCCCACCTACATAAACCGTATGGCATATAGAGAGCGCGTACCACCAGTAGCACCTACACGACCTAGGACTAGGTCATCGACCGCCTCTACTTTGCCTACACTTCCTACTTTGAGCATCCCTCTGGAGCAGGCATTTGCAGCCCTAGTAGCCACACTGGACACAGAGCGACAGCGGATTAGAGGACTCACTGATGAGAACTCTGCATTACGATCTGAGATGCGTCAGCTGCGTTTCTAGGTAGAGACGCTTCAGGAGCGACTTTCGATGGCCATTGGTGGACATCATACGCTGGTAGGCAACGTGGTAGCACTTAGTGGGCGCATGGACGCACAGGATCACCATAACGTTGTGATCGATGATAGGTTTGCTGATTTAGAGGCACAACTAGCAGCACTTCAGGTTGTTGAAGCCCCTGCACCTTTGGTGGACCCTGATGAGGAAGACCCAGAAGAAGAACCCGAGGAAGCCCCCGAAGAAGAACCAGTAGAGATGGATGAGGACAGTGACGGATCTGACGTACTGGACTGATCCTACCTTTTAAATGACTTAGACTATGTAGTGTTTCTTTTCTTTAAAACCTATGTGGGAAGGGTTGTTTCCCACCCAACTGACAAACTTAAATTTTGACATTGATGGAATATTTTGTGACTCAATTGCAATTTATTTATCTTTGATTATTATTTCTGTTATAAATGTTGTGGTTGTGGTGAATGCATTATTTCTTATTGTTTACTATACCTTGATGAGATTAATGTGTTGGATGTTACTCATTATTGTAATTGTGAATTTTAAAGTGAAATATGGACGCATGTGGAAGAGGATGTGGGCGTGGTCGTGGACGTGGCGCCGGAGGCCATGGAGCCGGAGCCATAAACATGACGCCTGCGGAATTGGCGGCATTAATTAACGAACATGTTCAGGCGGCAGTGGCTGCTGCCCAACCGGGACAACCAGCAGGTAAATGATAACAAGAGGTTAAACTAATTATCCTAGTTAATTGCCTAGGATATCTGACTAATGTTTGGGTTGTCAAAACAGGACCACCACCATGTACCTACAAGTCCTTCATGGACTGTAAACCCCATACCTACAGCGGGACGGAAGAAGCTGTAGGGCTTGTAAGGTGGTTTGAGAAGACAGAGTCTGTCTTCGCGAAATGCAACTGCCCGCCTGCTGATCAGGTGAAGTATGCCACCGGGACATTGGAAGGCGCAGCACTTTCCTGGTGGAATGCCCAGGTACAAATGCTGGGTCAAGCCATGGCCAATGAACTACCTTGGGATGAGTTTAAGGGGATTATGATCGAAGAATACTGCCCCCGAAATGAAGTGCAGAAACTGGAGATTGAGTTCTGGCAACTCAAAATGCAAGGCTCAGAAATTGAAGCCTACACGACTCGAACTCATGAGTTAGCCACTTTATGCCCAAGGATGGTGAATGAAATGCACAAGAGGGTGGAGCATTATATACGGGGATTGGTGCCTGAAATTCAAAGTATGGTAACTGCCTCTAACCCCACTACTATACAACAAGCTATCCGAACAGCCCACAGGCTGACTGACCAGGCAGTTGAGCAAGGACGGTTACCCAAACGGGGTGCGGTGGCAAGCGTGCCCGACCAGAAACGCAAGTGGGATGGTTCAAGCAACAAGGGATCGTCATCCGGCAGCCATCTCAACCTCAACAACAGCAGCAAAGTCAGCAACAGCAACGGAAGTTCGATAACAATCGAAGCTTCAACCAGGTGACTCACTCAAATCAAGGACCCGGTGGGTATGGTGGAAGACTGCCGAAGTGCAACCGGTGTAACTACCACCATGTGGGTCGATGTGATAACTTCAAGTGCCAACGTTGTGGGAAGATTGGTCATGCAGCCAAAGACTGTCGGGGTGAACTGATGAAGAAGTCTCAACAATCACAAGAAACTCCGAAAGGTTGTTTTGAGTGCGGAAAAGAAGGCCATTACAAACGCAACTGTCCCCAGCTTAAGAGGAATGGTAATGGCAACAACAACAATGGGAACAATAGCAACAATAACAATGGCAACAACAATAACAACAACAATGGTAATGGCAACAACAATGGAGGCAATAACAACAATGGAGCCAAAGGAAGAGCCTTCGTCATTGGCTCAGGTGAGGCTCTAAACGATCCTACAACAGTAACTGGTAAATTTTCGGTTAATGGTTGTTTTGCTACCGTATTATTCGATACCGGAGCCGATAGAAGTTTCGTGTCCACTAGGTTCTGTATTCTTTTAAGTGATATGCCCTCAGCCTTAGAATCTAAATACACCGTAGAGTTAGCTAACGGCGCACAGATTCACGTAACGCATATTCTTAGAGACTGCAAGATAGAGCTTGCTGGTCATACATTCACCATAGATCTCATGCCTGTTACGTTAGGAAGCTTTGATGTGGTAGTAGGCATGGATTGGCTTTCCGATAAACAAGCGGAAGTCATATGCCACGAGAAGATCATACGGATTCCCATTGGTGAAGAAGTCCTTACGGTCAGAGGTGATAGGAGTGGTGCGGTGATAGGCATCATCTCGTTTATGAAGGCACAGAAGTTGTTACGAAAGGGTCGACTAGCCATATTGGCACTCGTCACAGATAAACAGATCGAGGAAAAGAAGATAGAGGATATCCCCGTAGTTCGCGAGTTTCCCGAGGTGTTTCCGGAAGACCTGCCTGGATTACCGCCTCATCGTCAAGTTGAATTTCAGATTGAGTTGACTCCAGGAGCCGCTCCAATTGCGAGAGCACCATAACGGTTAGCTCCGAACGAACTGCAGGAATTATTCGCCCAACTACAAGAGTTGTTGGATAAAGGGTTCATCCGACCGAGTTCCTCGCCCTGGGGAGCGCCAGTTCTATTTGTGAAGAAGAAGAATGGTACATTTCGAATGTGCATTGACTATAGGGAACTGAACAAGGTTACTATCAAGAATAGATATCCCTTACCTCGTATCGATGATTTGTTTGATCAACTGCAAGGATCAAGCTATTACTCTAAGATTGATCTGAGGTCTGGGTATCATCAGTGAGAGTTCGAGAAGAGGAATCTCGAAAACTGCCTTCCGTACACGATATGGTCACTATGAATTTTTGGTCATGCCATTTGGGTTGACGAATGCACCAGCAGTATTCATGGACCTCATGAATCGCGTGTGCAAACCCTATCTTGATCAGTTTGTTATCGTCTTTATTGATGACATACTGATATACTCAAGGACCGAGGAAGAACATGAGAAGCACTTACGTTTAATCTTGGAATTACTTAGAGAGGAACAACTGTATGCAAAGTTTTCTAAGTGTGATTTCTGGATACGTGAGGTACATTCTTGGGTCATATTGTCAACGAGAAGGGAATACATGTTGATCCTGCTAAGATTGAAGCGATAAAGAATTGGTCTGTTCCTAAGACACCAGTGAGATACGACAATTCCTTGGATTAGCGGGATATTATCGACGATTCATTGAAGGATTCTCTAAGATTGCACAACCTCTCACAGCTTTGACTCACAAGGGAACGACGTACAAATGGGGTGAGAGTCAGGAATCTGCTTTTCAGTTGCTGAAGCATAAATTGTGTAGCGCACCAATATTAGCATTACCGGATGGCAGTGATGGTTCGTAGTCTATTGTGACGCTTCTATTCAGGGACTTGGATGTGTCCTGATGCAGCGGGATAAAGTGATAGCTTATGCCTCTAGACATTGAAGATTCATGAGAAGAACTATACCACCCATGACTTGGAACTGGGTGCGGTAGTGTTTGCCTTGAAGATCTGGAGACATTACTTGTACGGTACCAAATGCACCATCTACACCGATCACAAGAGTCTTCAGCATATATTTGAGCAAAAGGAGTTGAATATGAGGCAAAGGCGCTGGGTAGAGTTATTGAATGACTATGATTGTGCTATTAAGTACCACCCGGGGAAAGCAAATGTAGTTGCTGATGCGTTGAGTAGAAAAGAGACTGCTAAACCTCGACGAGTGCGAGCTCTGCAACTAACGATTAGTACGCAATTACCTGAACAAATCCGAGAGGCTCAGACAGAAGCTCTGAAAACAGAAAACATTGGGTCTGAATCGTTAAGGGGAATGGAAAAACAATTGGAAGTAAAAGCGGATGGAATTCGTTACTTCATGGATAGACTATGGGTACCTCTACACGGAGACCTGAGAGACTTGGTGATGAGTGAGGCTCACAAGTCCAAGTATTCTATACATCCTGGATCTGACAAGATGTACCACGATTTGAAGGCGCACTATTGGTGGCCTAACATGAAAGCAGATGTAGCTACTTATGTGAGTAAGTGTCTGACCTGCTCAAAGGTGAAAGTGGAGTATCAGAAACCATCTGGTCTACTACAACAACCCGAGATCCCTATGTGGAAGTGGGATCAAATATCAATGGATTTTATTACTAAGTTACCTCGTACTTCTACGGGTTGTGATACAATATGGGTTATCGTGGACCGATTGACAAAATCTGCTCATTTCCTAGCGATAAAGGAAACATAAGATGGAGAAGTTAACCCGACTTTATCTGAAGGAGATCGTTTCGAGGCATGGAGTACCGATCTCAATCATTTCTGATCGTGATTCTCGTTTCACATCACACTTCTGGCAGTCGTTGCAGAAAGCTTTAGGTACGCGATTGGATATGAGTACTGCTTATCATCCACAGACTGATGGTCAAAGCGAGCGTACTATACAGACCTTGGAGGACATGTTACGTGCTTGTGTGATTGACTTCGGGAATAACTGGGAAGTTCACCTACCATTGGTAGAATTTTCTTACAACAACAGTTATCACACTAGCATAAAGGCAGCACCTTTTGAAGCTTTGTATGGGAGAAAGTGTAGATCACCAGTTTGCTGGCTGAAATTGGTGATAGTCAATTAACGGGTCCTGAGTTGGTACACGAGACAACTGAGAAGATTGTCCAGATAAGAAACCGCATGGCCGCAGCGCGAGACAGACAGAAAAGCTATGCTGACAAGCGACGAAAACCTTGGGAATTTCAAGTTGGTGACAAGGTTTTATTAAAAGTCTCACCGTGGAAAGGCGTAGTTCGGTTTGGTAAGCGAGGAAAGCTAAATCCGAGATACGTTGGACCATTTGAGATAGTGGAAAGAATTGGTCCGGTGGCCTATCGACTAGCCTTACCTGATTCATTGAGTGGAATCCATGATGTATTCCATGTTTCAAATCTAAAGAAATGTTTAACGGATGAAACGATGGTCGTACCACTGGAAGAAGTTCAAGTAGACGAACAGTTACGTTTCATTGAGGAACCTGTCGAAGTGATGGATCGTGAGGTGAAAACGCTTAAGCAAAGCAAGATACCCATTGTCAAAGTTCGTTGGAACTCGAGACGTGGACCAGAATTCATGTGGGAACGTGAAGACCAAATGAAGCTTAAGTACCCTCAGCTATTCGTAAGGACGATGCCAGCCGGCGAAGGTACTGATTAAATTTCGGGACGAAATTTCTTTCAACATGGGGATGATCTGACAACTCATCCAAAACTCACACGATTTCGATTTCCTTGTGCCAATGCAGTAGACCAGTGATGGATCACTCACCATGTAACGCAATTTTCGGGACGAAAATTCTTTCAACATGGGGATAATGTGACATCCGGTAATTTTCCGTTACCAAACTCCGTTAGTTCCGTTAAGTCTTGCATACACGTGTCGGGAGCACACACTAGTTGTCGTTGAACGTTGGTGACTTAATAATAATTAATAATGTTAAACAATAATTTCTATGTTGATTATTGGTTGTGATTATGTGATTTAAATATTAATTGTGAATTTTATCGCGTAACGTAGAAACGTGTATATTTATTTCGTGTGTTTTGTGGCAAATGGAAATTATGCATGATTATTATTTGTGACTAATGATAATTGTGTTTAGTAGTTAAAAATTGTTTAAAAACTATTCAAAGAGTCTAATTTTTATAAAATACAAAATGCAAGGGTTTAAAGGGTATTTATGCAAAATTAAATTAATAAAACAAAAACTCTAACCCTAACCACCATAATCGGCCGTGATCGACCTCCCCTCTCCCTCTCCTCATCGAATTCAGCCCAAGAACAAGCAATCATCTTCGGTTTTGGTCGATTACAAGGCATAGAACACGTTGGAATCATCAATTGCAAGCCATTACACGTTTAAAGGTTAGATTTTTATATGTTTTTGATGATTCTTCATGTTGGCCGAATGTTCCATGCGAAAACTGCAATTGGTGGTCGATTGATGCCTAGTTGTTGATGTTAATGTGTTTACTAGATAGATTACATGTTAATTAACGTCAAGTATGCAATAAAGGTTGGATTTTTACAAGTTTTTATGGAAATTACATTAGGGCCGAAACCCTAACTCGAAAATTTGAATTTGATGTTAGTTGTTGGTTGTTTGTTGATGCTATTATGTTAGTTGGATTGTATAGATGCTAGTTAACGTCGATTTTGCAAGAAAGCTTTGATTTTGATTCATGTTCATAGGTTACTTAGAATAGTAACTTTATTTTGCATGAATTGATGATTTGATGATGTATGAATGTTATGGGTGTGTTTGTGATAATGATTAGATGCTAGGTTGATGATATGAACAATTGAAAAACAAGAAGATGTCTTATAGTTCATACATTGCTAAAAATAGTAACTTTTGGTGTTGAATGTTGATGAATCATGATGATTAGGTGTTGTTGATCATGTTTAGATGTTGTCATGGACTTGAATTGGTATATAATTGATGAATTCATGAATGTAGTGTGAGTTTGATGAATTTGGGATGAACTTTCCCAAAAGGGAAACTTTAATTGTGCAAACCCTTGAATTGGATGATTTGAGCATGTTTGGGATATTAGAATCATGCTAGTGTGTTCATGGATGGTTTCTAAGGTGATTAAATGTGTTGTTTAGGTTATAGGGATGTTGATTTGGTTTGTTACCTGTTTTGGCCTGTTGTGATTCGCATGACTTGTATGATATCTAGTTGTATGATGATCTAGGTAGTACATGTGGTTAATGAAGTGCTATATGTAATCAAGTTGTATGTTGAGCATGTATGATATGCTGTTGTGTTAGTATTAACGAGTTATCACCTATAATGTCACCAACGGGTCAAACGGGTCAACTGGGTCAAATGTGTCTTGTCTTTCTTAAACCTTGAGTTCTTTGGGTTGTAAAGCATTTAGGGTTTCATATTGATTCTGTGTACACGTACTTATGTACTCAGGTGTTCTAGGTGACCTTTGAAGGTTGTCTTTCCCTCTTTCTTTCAAGTTAAGCTCTAAGTTAATTCTTGCGCGTATCAGGTGAGTTCTTGCCCCACTTATTTTACATAATCTCTGTTGGGGAGATAGCATACTGTTGATCACAAACGCTTTTATATATGAGTGTGTATAATATTGATATAGTGTTGTTTACCATGGAAAGTCCTCACACTTTCGGATTGTTAATATTGAATAGCGGGGAAATTTTGGTAGTACTACTGGGTCTGACGAGCCTCACTTGTGTGACTCGAGGTCATACGAGTGCAATTTTGTCCTAACATATATTCGTCACGACCTGGTAAGTCGTGACGAGAGGCAACAAACGCAACACAGTCAGCTTCGATCGCGAAATCACTATGATTAATATTTTTATGTTAATAGACTAGCTATCTATTGCAATACACTACTTATGATTTGAAAACTGTTTATCGGTTTACTTATTAACGCAAACTCTTGAACTCACCAACCATGTGTTGACTTGTTTAGTATGCTATTCTCAGGTTAAGGTTGCCAGTTGCCTAGGAGCACGCACGTCAGCATTGTTGAGTTGTCTACATTTGCTTGTTTACAAATTTGGGATTATTTTCATATTAAACATTTGTGTTTGGGGCGCGTATGTTTTGCGCATTCTCTTTACATACTACTTGTTTTGGGTTTTCTAGTTTTAAAACGCTTCCGCAGTATTTTAAACGTTAACTCTGGTTTTGTTTATTAATCATATAGAGTCGTTCTTGGTAACTAATGACTGAGATCCTGGTATGTCACGCGCCTCGCGGTAAAACCCAGCACGCGAATTTTGAGGGTGTACTCAATAAACATTAAAATATCTTCTCTTTTAAGTTGTTTAACTTTTCATGTAGAATACCAACGTGTTTTTTTATTATTTTTATTTTTTTTCTTAACTGGAAAATGTATCAATTTGTTTGCTTCAGGGTAATTAAAAGTAATACTTTGTCTTGTTTAGATATTTGGATTAACTGAAATCGGTAATCAAGTTAGTGTGTTGAGTGTTCGGCTTAACCATTTTGAGTTCTAAAATGAATCTTGATACGAAGCTTTTTGTAATTAAAAGTGATTACTTTGCTACAATCATAATAAAGGCTTACCATAACTTTTAAAATTTAACATGAGTATAACCCGCAAACAAACTTTTAAGGCTTCAAGTTGTGAGAACTCACACTTGATAAAGCATAAGTTTTATTAAACTAAAATGTTCATTAAAAATACTAAAATAGTAGCATCAGATATATGAACTTCTTTATTCATTCAAGTACGTAAAATACAAAATTACTAAATTTTGAGATGTTACAACACTTAGAATCACCATATTCTGCCACCCAACAATGTTTGTATTGAAAATTTACGAAGAACAATAATTAACACAAGTGAATAAAAATCACATAGATCAATAACATATCAAAATATATGAAAAATGTTAGGTTCTTGATCAAACATCTAGTAATGATACTGATGTTTACAGATTTATGTTTGCATATATTCTACATATAACAAATAGCACGATTATTGGACTCAATGAATCAAGCAAAACCTTCACAAAAGAGCTTAAACACTCTTGACTTTATATTATCCATCAAGGAGATGACGTAGCAATAAACATTTGAGTTCCGCTCAAAGCGAATTGTGTTTTATTTGATTTCATTGGTTAGCATGGTTTACATGGTTTCATGAGCTTTCTTATAACAAGTTCCCACGATTAGCAATGAATGAGCTTGAATAATTGTTACTCTAACCAGCATTTAGCATATTCAAATGGATACAAAATTGTCTTTAGAGTCAAATATAGTGATATTTACTATTCAAAAATCAACTGGAATATGGTTAAGTAGGAGTTTCACTTTAAACTAAAAAATACATGTTTCCGTATGAAAAAACACGTTTATAATTGTACTAGTTAAACGAACTATAACTTAAGTAAAACATACTTTGTTAGTTGCATCCCATATAGCGAGAAATCGAATAAGGAATCAGGTGATGATTTATCCGAAAGCGATTCTCGAAATTAAAATTTTGTAACTCAATGAACGATAACTATATTTTTCAAGGCCTACAAGGCTTGGAATCTTATATCGAAGAAGTGACCTCAAACACCAATGTCACTCATGATGAAAACCCTAAGCCCTAAAAAGTTTTTGAGAGCCCTAAACTTCAAGGGGCTAATATGATGGTTTTTCTACAAAAAAACTTGTGTGAGATGTCCATTTGAGTTAGCTAGAGGTGTTTGTATTAAATAATGAAAACTCCCTAGGTATTATGTATTATTTGATTGTTAATAATAAAAACAGGCACTACATGCATGGTTCCAGCCGTTTGCAACATACATACAGTCTTGTGGTTTCCACTGCACCAACAATGATTCCTCAATTTTTGTTTATCGGAAAGGATATCATATTGCATATCTTTTATTGTATGTAGATGACATTATTTTGATTGCTTCTGATGACAGGTTACTTGCACAGATTATTAAATCCTTTTCAATCGAGTTTTCCATGACAAATCTCGGGAAGCTACATCACTTGAAAGCCGTTCAAAAGTAAAAACATAACTTAAAAGATGGTAATAAATAATTATAATCAAATCATCGTCTTCTCAATCAGTGTGAATATTTCGCTTTGGTTATAACTATCATTTGATCATTCTGATTTTCTACTTTTTTTTTTATATCAGGAACAATTAAGAATCTTTATTAAAAATGCCACCGAAGAGATGGCATAAAAAACCCTAAATACAATACCAAAAAAGTAAATTCAGTTTTTCTAGCTAACCATTAACCACTAATTTTAATTATATACGAAACTACTTCTACTCTTCGTGCTTCGTGGCTAGTAATTTACAGTCAGGCTTTCCCTCTGTAACGAAGTTTGATTTTGACTGTTATTGATTCGGCTCGTCATAAATCATAAAATCAAACATCGATGTCGGTCCGATAATACAGAACTAACGCCACTCGCTTTAGCGTATGAAACCTCAACAATAACGTTATAAGCGGTACGTCATCAATAACGTCACTCGTATATAAACGGTTGGGTTCGTCAAAGTACCTCAACAATAATGTTGCCCGCTCTAGCGTATGATATTAAAAATTTATTCGACTTTGAATACATGCATAAATAAGATCTAAGATAAAATTTTGGATCGTGTAAATAAATAAAAAAATAAAAATATAAATCATAATTGGCAAGGTGGAAAACTTAAACCTAAAATACTTTATGTGGCCAATTTTAGGGAAAAAAAAAGTTTCTTGTAGCAAGAAAAGTTGTTTTTTAGTATATTTATAATAAAAAAAAATCATAATTTACTAGGTGGAAAACTTAAACTTACAAAAATTTAAGTGACCAATTTAAAAAATGTTACATCAAAAGGAGCCTGATATGTTTATTTAATTCAAATGTTCCATCAAAAGGAGCCTTTGTCATAACGTTGAGTCCATTTTTACCCCTTACTAGTTACTATTAGCACATTTGAAAAACAATCTAAGTTTAACTTTTTTATATATCATATAGAATATACATCTTTACTATAGAAAATGGAAAAAAATATATTATATAATCCACTATTTATGTATAATAAGTTATATACAAGAAACAACGAAACAAATACAAAACAAAAGGAAAAAAATCATCATATATCTTTATATTTTACAATATATAAAAAGTGTATATCGTATAACTTCTACTCTTCTAGTATAACAATACTAACTAATAATCCCATATTAGTTCAGTGCCACCATTCTCCGCCACTTGATCGGAGATATAACCAAGAAAACCATCAATGTCCGCCAACGCCCACGACGGATATAGCCAGTGGTCCGCCGAGTCAACCATCAGCAACTCATTTGGCGAGTCGGGTGAGTCCAAACACCCTTCTAAACTTGGTAGCTCAATGATCTCACTGAGTTCCTCGACCGGGTTTGACTCGGTCAATGGTGGTTGTAGTGGTGGTGCCGGAGTTTTGGCGAACTCCAACATGGTGGCGGCTTTTGCAGCGGCTTCTTGAACGTGGCGTGGCGAGAGGGAGATAGGACGAGGTAACGAGTCTTTGAGTTCGGGGAAATTAAGGATGGCGGATGTACCTTTTAAGAATATCAAAAGAACAAGAATGTGTTTAATACATAATCAATTTTAAATAAAATACATAAAAACAACATAAACATTTACGCATTGTGTTTATACACATGAAGTAAGAGAGATACTGGATATTGGAATAACTACACCATTAGATGATCGCCTTATGTAACATAGTAAAAAACATAATTAAGTCTGTATAGTCTTTTATTTAAGTCTCTATATGGTAACAACCCCAATAATTCACATTAAATACCATATTTTAAATAAAATGTGTGTATTAAATCCTCTTTTTTAAAAAAAGGAGGTTTAAATTTGTTGCTCACTAGCAAAAACAGAACATTTTGAACTTTAAAAAATGGTCGTAAAGCCGTCACAGATACTTTTTTATAAATTTTATTTTTTGAAACATGTTTAAACCGTCCATTTAAAACAAATTATATTTGTTTTAAACACTTCAATTTGAGACACAAATCGACATTGTTGTTGTGTACAACACAAAGCAGTTAAGTAACTACTTAATAGTCATATAAGAAGATATGAGATCGGTTAACATTGAGAAGATATGAGATCTGTAAACATAGAGTAGAGAGTGTGTGTAATATGAGGTCTGATCGATTAAGAGAACCTTAAAGATATGTTTCTTAAAGGTACCAAACGTATTTTACCTCTGATGGATTCAAAAGTAACCTCTCTTAAACATCCCCTAAATAATTACCTTTGATCGATAACGCGGCAACGTCGTGAGCTTTAGCGGCCATCTCGGCCGTGGAAAAAGTCCCGAGCCAAATTCGGGACTTTTTCCGCGGTTGTCGGATTTCCGACACCCATTTCCCCCAACTCCGCATTCGAACTCCTCTGAAAACAGGGTGTTTGTACCCCACATCTTTTCGGTTTCGTTTCTTATTCTTCATCTTCTCCGGCGGTTCGGAATTTGAAGCAGCCACCGTGTGCGGCGGAGCTTCGCCGGAATAATTAGAAGATGACGATGATTTATGTTCAGAAGATTCAGCGACTGTAGCCATTGATGGGGTTTAACGTTTAATGAAAGCTGAGCGTTGTGGGGATTATAAGGGGTGTGATTGTAGGGAATATTCGAGAGGGGTGTTTCAGTAATTTTGTTTGATAAAAAAAGGGGAAATTAATACGCAACAAACGTTTAAAATTTTATACCAAAACAAGAAACGAAATGTTTTCAGTCAAGTGGTAGACCTATGGCTTTTTAAATAAGAGATAGGGGTTCAAGTTTATCTCATGGTGAAATAACTCTGGGTTAAACCAGATGTTTTTTCTAGTTGTAGGTTTTCTTTTAAGGGATTATGGGTATGGTTTCGTCTAGAAGTCTGATAAGTGAGTTCGATTAAAGAAACCCATATCTTTCGAGCTGTGGTCGTATAATTGACTTTTCAAGAAAAGTAAAGTTAAAAAGATGATTGATTTATTATTTAACTTTTCCTTAAATAATTTTTTAATCTTCCTGTTAACTAACTGCATCTTATAGGATTTAAACTAATGACCGTTTATATATAAGAGAGACATTTTATCCCATTGATGTCCCCTAGAACTCTCGGAGACGTTTAAATTAAGGTCTCACTATATAAGCATCAGCCCAAACTTAAATACGTCACTCATACTCAAAGTGTCGTTTGATGACGAAGTCAACCGGTTTTGTATATAATTTAAGAAGTTATAAGATTTTACATAACTTACAAACAACCATTTCACCTTATGCTAAAACAACTATTCATGGGTTATAAGATTTAACATAACATGAAAATTACTATTCATCATATTTTCAAACGACCCCTTGAGGCAATGTGGAATTAAATTGAGAGTTGTGTGTGTCTAGTTGGCACTTAAATAAAAAGGATAACTGATTTATTATTTAAAGTGGAAATATATTCACGAAGGTTTAACACATGTCACAAGTGCTGTGGGACCCGCATATAATGGGTGCAATAATTCAAACAAAATATGATATTTTGGGTTTATTAATTCAAAATAAATAACCGTTGGGACAACCGACATCATTTGTTTTATCATTTTTTTTTTTGCTTTTGCCCGTTACGCTGTTGAACATTTCAACCCTATGGACAATTGTTTGGTAATGGTATATCTACTCGAACCTGACGTAGACATGGATAAGGAAACAGATGTTTGGGTATGGTGTAATTTTATGGGTGAAAAATATTTCTAGAATTCAAAACTTGTCTTGAGAAAAATGATGTAATTTTAATGTAAAAGAGTGACATGTAATTATAATTTTTGTACTCCAAAGCTGCTTATTAATAGTATTCATAGTGGATTATATATTTATATTCATATAATTACAATAAAATTTACTATTTTTTCTATCTTCTTTTCAATTAAATAATACATTTATATATCTTTATCATTAAATTTTATCTCTCATCCACTCACAATCATTTTTAAAAATATTAAAATATTTATACGGACTTGAACAATAATTCCATAAATATACAAATAAACAGTAAATTTTCTTTCTTCTTCACTCACAACCATTATAACCATTCCATATAATATAAGAAACACACTAAAAAATATTTATAAGGAATCTACGGTTGTGATATATATACTAATTTATTGTTAAAAAAACAAATTGGATTTTAATAATTCAAACTATGGCTTATTAGCGAATAATAATCCATACTATCAAATTGACCGATAATAATCTCAACTTTCAGTTTTGTTACCAATGACAATCATAGTTGCATAATCATTCATTTGTTTACACTTGATTTCCACTTGATTTTGCTCACGATGGTGATTGAGAATGAAATAAGGAGACACACTATGAAATAGAATGGAAAACGAGCGAAAATCAAGTATAAATCAATAAAAATCATGTTCATAGGATTGTTCATTGTAAACAAAACTGAAAGTTGGGATTTTCATCGGACAATTTGATAGTATGGATTATTATCAGCCAACAGGTTATAGTTTGGATTATTAAAATCCAATTTGCCTTAAAAAAATGTTCGGGTATGGATCAATACTTTTTTTGAACGGCGATGATAATTTGCAGGACCGTCCCTAAGAATCATCAAAAAAATTTGGGTCTTGGGCGTGTGAAAAAAACGGGCCTCATATTATATAAGGTGAATAACTCGTATATAAAGTCATAGGCCCCCTGCGAGTAGAAAAAAACCAAGACTCTAGTTCGATCAATCGATCTCTCCGACCTCTTATGTTTCGATCGTTCTTTTACCGCACCCTAAATCGCAAGTTATTTTTTTGATTTTTATAACTGGTTTTTAGATATAGTAATATATAAATGGTAATGTACTAAAATAATTAAAATAAGTAAAATATAATAGGCTCTAACGTTTCTTAGGCTTTAAATATTTAAAATGTTAATGAGGATGGCCTAATGAATTTTGAGTGTTTAACAAAGTATATATGGTTTTTTAAAGTATATATAATATAAACTTTTTTTAGAAATTCCGGGCCCCTGAGGAGATTGGGCCCTGGGCGGTTGCCCCCCCCCCCCCCCCAAGGGCCGACCCTGATAATTCTGGATCAATAGTATGTCTCTTCATAGCTCAGTTATGTCCATACCTCAGACGAGATTTCAACCATCAATCGTTAGTTTGACGCTCGAGGATAACGTCAACCCGTTACAGGAGGAAACTGACTACCTCGTAAATTCCAATGGCTTGCATATGCCTGGAGAGCTCATTGACAACCCTTATTAATGGTTGTTAGAGTTTTGGCCGAAGTGAGTTTTGAACTTGTGATCTTAAGGACACAAAGCTCAAATCCACACCAACTAATGCCAGTGGATCAGTGTGATACTAGGTCATAATATTTTTACAGGCACGAGATAGATATGATAGTTGGTGATACTCGATCTCTTTACCTGAAGCATACATACTCTCTTACTTGAACTACACTCGTAAACATTTTTTTAATTTTACTTTGTCCTTAGATGATATATAGACTAATATATTAATCCGTTGATTTTGTTAGTTCTTAGATTTTTAATTCATTTAGTAATTAGTATATATAAAAATAAAACTAATAATAATAATCTATTTAAAATCACAACCAATAATTTTTAACAAAGTAACAGGCATCATCAATACCCTCGTGTGTACCTGATACATGACGATTAATGAATAATCATGGATCTAACCGGTATGAGAGTAGGATGAGATACAATTATACAATTAAATATAAGATTTGGATTAATAGATTACCCATTTTAATACCATTGCAAGTATGAAAGTAAATTAAATAGTAGGTATAAACTTTAAATGTGGCTATTGATTGTTTTAATAATTTTATTCTGCTAGTTTAAGTTGATGTTTGAAACTCAGACCGTATGTTTAACCAATCAATATGTAGGTTTAACGATTTCATTTTACGGGATAGATGAATCAGTGTAAAAACATATTAATATTTTGTAAAATGATAAAAATCATAAAGTGTGCGAGAAACCATTAGGAGACACAAGTTAGATGTACCGTTGCATGGGCCACTTCATGTATAGGATTGGACGCTTGAGTTAGATGCATTATTGTTGAAGGTTTAGACGCAGTTGTATGTAGAGCACGTCAACCCTTTAAAAAATATAGAATTTATAAAGTTCGACTAATCAAAAGCAGTTTGGCTCAACTAACCTTGAAAGTTATTAAAAAAGTTAAGTGAATTTTGTGTTAATATGATATTATAAAAATTATCATTTGAATCCAAATGTTTAAATTTATTATCATTTGCAAAAGGTTTCATTAAATTGTCATTTGAATCAATTTAACTACACTTAAACATTGTTACCTTTTTTCCTTAACTTTTTTATATTAGGGGTATTTTAGTTAAAACAATCATAAAATAAAGAGTTAGCCTCACGTAAGGGGTTTATGCATTCAGTCTATTTTGTTAATCATCATTACGATTTGACTCCAGGTTCTAAATAAAATAAAATATAATGATAACTACCGTAAAAGTGATTCTTTTTTAATTTTATAAGGCATACACCATATAAATATAAAAATAGAAACAATCCATATGACACAAACTGTTTGAATCAATAGCCATAAAACATAAATCATTATAAAAATAAAAAGAACAATGAACAATATAATTTTAATAGTTCATAAATAATAATCATAACACACCAATCATTGTAATCATAATTAAACTTTAAACAAAAAAATTATATGATGTAATAAAATAGACAAAAGTAATATGACTAGTAAACCAAAAGAAATTAATAAGACAAAACAACAAAGGATCATTATGAATTCAAATCATATTGCAATTATCAAAAGAGACTAAACACATAAAATCCTCACGTGGGGCTGGGTTTTTTTTTTCATTCCGTAATTGTTTTGACTAAAAACCTTATGTTGGCAAGTTAACGAAATAAGTTAACAATGTTAATTGGTTGTAGTCAAATGGATTCAAATGAAAATTTTAGTGAAACATTTGAATTCAAATGACAGAATTTAAACCTTTAGAATCAAAATGACAATTTTTGCGAAACCAAAAAGATGAAAAAAACACTAAACTCAACTAACAAACAATTAAAACATTAACTAGTTACAAATAACACTTTAAATTGTCGTGACTAATAATGACTCAAACCTAATATGTTGTAATGTCACTGTAATATACTAGACGCACCTTATATAGTATTTGTTCAAGTGTTTTTCATGTTGACCCTTTATAAGTTCAAATCGTAAAATAGACAAATACATTATTTACTAACCGAATAACAAAACCAACCCACACTTTGAATCTTTGATAGCCAATTTCAACGAAAACATATTGATTATGGTCTCTGATGGATAATTTAACTAGTACAAGTCGATTATGGTTTTATAATAACGAGTTTAGCTGAAATAATTGGTTATGATTTTTTATAACCGAAGTGTATTAATTTTTAATGCGTAAACATGTATTCGCTTGCTACTTTTCATGTCCTTTGCGATGGTATACGTACATGAAGTGGCATGTGGATATCAAAGTGATGATATATATATATTGAGAATTAAAATTTCAACAAGACAACAACAATGCATATGTTAACAATGTTGATATTAACCGTATGATCGCACAAGGTTGTTTTGATCAAACTTAATAGTACGCACGTTCATTTTTTCAATATATGTTGTTGATGTGACCATTCGATCAACATTAAGGACATCAAAAGTATGAAAAAAAGAGTTTTAAAACCGATAATATAATATATGAGTGTGTATAAATGGTTAAAAGTGTATACCTAAGAACAATATATATATTTATTTTTAACAATATAATATAAAAAGTATTCTTTTGGAAACCCTTTAATATTTAGGGCTAAAATATTTTTTTTTCTATTTTTATATTTATGCACATAACGCTGACCCTCATGCTGAGGTCAAGGATTTGATCCTCGACTCACATAACTTGTTTGTTGTCGACATTTCTACCGTTAGGATAAGTCAATCAATACATTACGTTTTTATGTTTCGTTTATCTTAAAATATTATATTTGTTTTTAGAGTGATAAAAACATATAAAGGATAATAGAATCATAAAACATAATCATATCATAGTTGTGTTTATCGGGTATTTGATATCTTAACTACAAGTTCACCCTAAGTGTAGGACTACAAACAAATAATTATTCTCATTGCAAGCTTTGAAGAATGTTGCTTTAGATCTACACTACCTATATTTGGTTGGGTTTAATTCAAATTAGTGTTTGGTCACACGCGCTTCGCTGCGTGTTTTTCAATCGTGATTTCAATGTTGCACAATCATGATAATTCGAACGCGCTTCGCTGCGTGTTTTTTAATCGTGATTTTAATGTTGCACAATCATGATAATTCGAATTCTTAAGTTAGCTTAATTCTATTTTTTTAATAACATGACCCGATCACTTGTTAAAATTATAATATTGTATTACTCCAGTGACACCTCTCTCTCTCTCACCTCTATATGTTAAAACATTAACAAAGTGCACTAAATTCACGTAAAAAAACAAGAAACTAACAATAGTAACAGTAAAGATCAAAAGGTTTGTGTTATATATAATATTCTCTAATCAGAAAGTTTACATTTGAACCAGGTGAGGGGGTCTATCTATGAACAAAAAGGTTTGAACACAAAGCTATTGTTCTCATCCATCAATACGTAGAAATGGTTATTATTAGGCAAAATATAGAACCCAATTGTGACCTTAAAATTCTTCAAGAACAACAGCTTCGCTTGCTTACTTTATTGACATGTATCTTCTATCTTTGACCCTTTAACAAATGCGAATTGCTACTTTAAAATAAATTAGTAAAATCAATATAACTATATGCTTGTTTGTCACTTCTCAAATAGCTGCTAGATCTTTAATTTAAAAGCATATAACATATTTAATTACAAAAACCAATAAACAATTTTTTAACAATTTTTTGAACTATCCCTAATACTCGAGTGAGTTTTACTAAGACGGGATGTCAACTGTTAGGGATAAAACTCATGTATAGGTTTAGATGATAACATCACTCTTGTAATCATAATTGTAATTATTGCTTTTGATGATATAATATGAATATATTTGATTATCATTGTGTTTATGAATTAAATAACATTTAATTGCACTTCATTTAATATATTCATCTATGATAAATATATTTCAGAATGTATGTGTGAATGTGCAGGAAACATTAAACTGTGTCAATTTGGAAATTGTGTCAATTTGGAAAATTGACTAAGTGTTGGAACAACTGCGGATGAATAAAGTGTTCTTCCTTAGATGTTCTCAGGACATAACTAAAGAATGTACATCCGTGGATCTCATGCGGAAGAACAACTTTAGCTGAACAAGAAAAGAAGTGAAGCTGCTGGAGGGATTGCTGCGAAAGACAAGAACTCCTGCGGAAGCTCAAGAACAAGTACAGTACAACAGCTGCTGCGGAAGACAGACTACCTGCGGAGTAAATTCCTGCGGAAGACCAATTAACTCAGAAGTCAACATCAAGTCAACAAGTCAACGTGGCAGAACAACAACATTAATGACGATGGAAGACATATTATTCAAGCGGATATTCCACGTCACATCAACAAACTTTATTCATATTAGATTCGTTGTAAATCTCAAATTCCTAAGCCGATAAACATGGCAAGGATTTGGATAAGTTTAATTAGCTTAATTATAGCAACAAAATAGCTAGCAATAGAACAGAATTAGATATATATATATATATATATATATATATATATATATATATATATATATATATATATATGAGATCAACAACATAGATATACATAACAATAGTTGAGAATCATTAGAATCATCAGTAATCATTATCTGAATCATTGTATTCAAGATCAACAACATCAATAGCAACAAGAAAGCATTACGATCAACATTATTGAGTTCTCTCGGTTTGATTATTCTTATTTTATTTGTTTGATTGGTTGATTTAGTATTATTAATAGATTAAACACCAAGTATTGATAATTCCGCGATCAATACTTGTTCAAATCAATTCTGATAATTCCTAAACGATCCCTGGATTCACTGGTGGTATCAGAGCTTGGTGCTCATTGATTCATATCAATTGATCTATCAGCTTTGATTAGTTTAATCGAATTCTATTTTAAAACAAAACCTCTGCTCTTCAAAATTAAATAACATGAGTAACTCAGTTGTTGGTGCTTATCAACCTCCTAAACTGGAAAACAAATCTGATTTTAAAACCTGGAAAATCCGGTTCAGGAATCATGTTAATTACACAGATTCTGACTTATGGGCTTCGATTACCGAAGGATCTTATATCGCACCTGCCTTAGGAGCGGATTATAAGGATAATAATCAACCCATCAGTTTAAAGAATCTATCACCTGATGATGCCAAGAGAGTCAAGATTGACATCAAAGCTTATAGTATGCTTACTATGGCTTTGCCTGAAGAACTCTTGATCAGGTGTGAATCATACAAAACAACTAACTCGTTATGGAAAATCCTGCACACTCTGTGTGAAGGTAGTGACGAGATTAGAAGCATAAAGAAGGATGCTCTTCGTGCATAATATGAAACATTCCATTATATTCCGGTGAGTCAGTCCCTCAACAATTGCATAGATTCATGAAACTTGTTACAGAGATGAACATCCTTGAACTTAAGTACATCAATGAAGAATAAATAAAAGATGCTTCATTCTTTGCCTGAAAACTGGACACAGACTGTGTCCATGTTTAAAAATACTATTGATCTAAAAACAATAGGTCTAGACACTCTAGTGGCAAAAGTAGAAGCATTGGAGCTGGATGAAAAGACAAGAAACAAAAGTGTGAAAGCACCTATAGCACCTTATCAATTCAAAGAACTGAAGAATACTGGCAGTGCATTCATCTGTAATGAAGATGAAGACAACTCCAGTGATGAAGGTGAACAGGAAGGAGAAACAAGTTTCTACGCAGCAAAGCCTTCAAAATCAAGAACTCAAAGCAATCAGCACAAACAGACAAAAGGAAAGGCTGATGAATCCAAAAGCAAGAAGAATAACAATCAAACAGAACCAATTATTGTGGTTTTTGAGACTAAAGAACAGAAAGCTGCCTTTGCAGCTTTTAGCTCAAGCTTTCAGGCTTATCTAGGAAGCACCTTGACTCCTGCTCACTTTTGTCAACAAGATCTAGAAGAACTTCATCCTGATGAAGTGGAACAGATGGATCTGCAATGGCAAATGGCAATGATTGCCTATCCAAGATGTACATGAAAAGAAACAAAGGATTATCTGTTGGAGGAAGAACAACAAAATTTAGTGTAGATAAGTCCAAAGTGAGATGCTTTAAGTGCAATCTGTTTGGACACTTTTCAAGGGAGTGCAATAACAGCCAACAGCAGTCAACTGACTCAAGACATCCTAGTCAAAGGAGTTTCACACAACCACTATTAACCAATGCATCCCCACCAAACAATACAACAGGTATCTCTAACACTAAAGAAACTGGTTTAATTATTTTGCAGGATGGTACTTGTGATTGGAGCATGTATGAGAAGGAAGTACTTGCTGAAAACCAAGCTTTGATTGCCAATATGGAAAACCAAGCTTTGTTCCCCTTCTTGCATAGATGAACTAGAAAGATATAGAACATATGCTCAACAATTAGCTGATAAAGTAAAAGAAGCCTTACTCTTAAATGAATCTCATGTTAGAGAACACAAACTTTATCAAGTCAAAATTAATTCTTTACAAAAGGATTTAGATACACTTGTATCTGAAAATTACAATCTAAAAGCACAAGTTAAGCATCTGACTACATCTTTAACCAAATCTATGTCAGAACATGCATCTACTGAGATGAAACTGCAAAAATTCCAATTGTCATCACAACAGTATGAGAAACTGTTAAACTCTCATATTGAGTCTAAGAACAAGTCAGGATTGGGATTTCATGCAGTTGCACCACCAGTTACCAACAATTATATTCCTTTACTTGAGTCAATGACCAACAGTTTATCTAATCACTTCATACCTGAGTCATCAGATAAACTTAATAATATTGAGTCATCTGAATCTAGTTCATCAGACTCCGAGCTGTCAGAATTTGATTATGACAACTGTGATGATTAGATGAAGAGGCTGAGACTAATAATGTTGGGTTAGGTAAGGATAAAATTGTGTTAAAAGAATACTCAATTCCAAAGGTACTAAATGAACTTAAACTACCCTATCCACTAAAACAAAGAAATCTGCTAAAGACAATCCACACAGGATTGAGCAATTAAATGAAGGCATACATGCATTCAATAAACTAAATAAAGAAAAGTCAGCAAAAGAGGATCAGGAGAAAAGAAATAACTTTCGCAGATCATCTGCGGAAGAAATCAGAATAGACTAAGAAAAAGGACACAAAAGATACACAAAAGAACCTTTTGATATCATGTCTGGAAAAGGAAAAGACTCATCAGCAGCTAAATTTGAAAAGGAATTAAAGAAGCAAAAACTAATGAGCAAGAAGAAGGCAAAGAAAAGGAATGCATCTGACAGTGAAATGAAGTTTACTGTAAATGGTGTGACATGCACAACCACAGCACAGAAGAATGCTACTTCAGCAGCTATTGCTCAATATGTAACATGAACAATCACATGACTTCAGATTGTTACTTCAACAAATATTATGCAATATGCAACAAAACAACCATACTACAAAGAATGCTACTTTAACAAGAAGAACAAAACAAGATTGTCAAGACAAAGAAAGTAGATACCTCTGAGTCAGACTCACAATCTTCTAAAGATGATAGAGATTCAAACCAAAAGAACAAACAACAAGAACAGAAAGTTACTAAGAAAAACAACAAAGTTGCTGAGGTGCAATTAAAGAATAAGAAGGAGAAATCACAAGTGCAAAAGAATACACCACACAAAAAGGTAGCACTTGAGGAAGAAGACAACTTCTTTGATCACTTTGACAAAGGCAATGATGTGCCTGAGTCCAAAGCAAAGGATGCAGAAACATTTTCTGGCAATTCCTCATCATCCACATCAAAGAAGAAGTCTCAAACAAAAATGACTAACCAAGTCAGTATGAATCAAGAAGACATCACCTCAACTTCATCAACCATTACATCCTCACCCCAAACTAAACATAATGAATTAACAAACTGTACAGCTAATCTAGAAACTTCAAGTCTTATTCATGAGAAAGTTGATACATTAGATAATAATGTCAAGCCCAAGACCAGCAAGGCTTGGGCTCCTAAGTCTAACTAAGTTCATTTTTGTTTACAGGAACATCCAAGGAGGGCTGACAACAAGTGGTATATTGACAGTGGTTGTTCCAGACATATGACAGGAGACTGCACCCTCTTGCAGGGCTTCAAACATAAGAATGCTTCATATGTAGCATTTGGTGGGGATAAGAAGGGAGGTAAAATTACTGGTGAAGGAATGGTAACAAATGGAGTTTTAAAGTTTGAAAAAGTTAACTTTTGTGAAAACTTACAGTTTAACTTACTAAGTGTATCATAAATATATGACCAACACTATACTACTTTCTTTGATAACTCTGATTGCTACATTCTTAAGCCAGGTTTCAAAATTCCAGAAGATTGGATCCTTCTTAAAGCACCAAGAAAAGGTAACACCTATGTGTTGGATATGAACAACACAGCACTACAAGCAAAGAAACATGCCTGATCTCTAAATCATCAGAAGATGAAGCACAACTCTGGCACAGAAGGATGGCTCATTCCAACATGAAGAACATAATAAATTAGTGAAAAATGACTTAGTCATTGGTGTTCCAAAAAAGAATTTTACTGTTCTAATCACTTTTTATCATGCTATAAAGGCAAACAACATAAAGTATCACATAAGTCCAAAACAATTAACACAAACACAACACCACTAAAGTTACTACACGTGGATCTTTTTGGTCCCACCAATGTGTTAAGCATTGGAAAAAAGCAGTACTGTTTGGTGATTGTTGATGATTTCACTAGATTTACTTGGCTATTTTTCTTAAAACATAAAAGTGAAACATCAGAAATTTTAATGGAGTTCATCACTAAGATAGAAAATCAACTTGATCTAAGAATCAAGATACTGAGAAGTGATAATGGAACTGAATTTGCTAATTATGTCTTAGACTCATTTTGCAGGGATAAAGGCATAGCTAGGCAATTTAGTGCTCCAAGAACTCCTCAACAGAATGGAGTTGCTGAGAGGAGAAACAGAACTCTAATTGAAGCAGCAAGAACAATGCTAGCTGACTCACATCTGCCAATAACATTTTAGGCAGAAGCTGTGAACACAGCCTGCACTATTCCAAACAGAACTTTGATTGTCAAAGAATATAATAAAAAACCCTATGAACTTCTGTTTAAAAGAAAATCTTTTATAGGATATCTTAAAGCTTTTGGGTGTCACGTATCTGTATTAAACACAAAAGAACAGTTAGGAAAATTTGCTGAAAAAGCCTATGATGGTTTCTTTGTTGGTTACTTATCAACATCTAAATCATATAGAGTCTATATTCCACATGATAACATAGTGGAAGAAACTCCTAATGTATCCTTTGATGAATCCTTATTTCCACAGTCAGTGAAAGGATCATCTTGGCTATTTGATATAGATGCATTAACTAATCATTTAACTCTAGTTATCTTAACGTGACAGGTGCTGCTGATACATGTTACCTTTATGTTCCTCTAAATATGGGTGTACCATTGACAGCTGACCCACCTAGAGTCACTTCCCTGGAGAACCAAAGTAACATTGATCCTGATGCATCAGCACAAACTAGTAAAGATGTTTCTGATGACCTCACACCATGCACATCAGCTGAAGTACCATCTACTTCCGTAGATGTTCCTGCTTCTGCAGATGATGGTCTGAGATCCCCTAAGAATCAAACCACATCAGAACACCATTCAACACCATTGTCACACACAGAAATATCTTGCTCTGAAACTACAGCTGATCAAGTCCCTGCTGCGGAAGACATGTCCACTACCCCGGAAGGCATACATGTTTCTGCGGAAACTCAGACAGTTGCACCAGAAAATGAGATGAACTACTTTGTTGACTCTCCATCACAACTAACCTCATCTCCAACAACCAACATCACAAACCTAGATTCATCCATCCAAGTTAATGATGTACCAACAGTTAGAGCACATAAGTATCACCCAATTGATAACATGATAGGTGACCTCCACAACAGAACTACCAAAAGACAAGGGGGAGCCACAAACACTTGTCTACTCTCCTGCTTTCTATCATAAGTAGTTCCTCCCAATATAACAGAAGCCTTGAAAGACAACAGCTGGATTAAAGCAATGCCAGAAGAACTTCAACAATTCAGGAAACAGAAGGTGTGGAATCTAGTTGATCTCCCTGAAGGCCAATATCCCATTGGCACAAGGTGGTTATTTAAAAATAAGCTAGATGACAGAGGAATAATAATCAGAAACAAAGCAAGGCTAATTGCTCAAGGCTACACACAAGATGAAGGCATAGAGTATGATGAAGTCTTTGCACCAGTTGCAAGGATTGAGGCAATAAGAGTGTTTTTGGCATATGCATCATATAAGAAGTTCACAGTTTACCAAATGAATGTAAAGTGTGCCTTCTTATATGGTAAAATTGATGAAGAGGTCTATGTTTCTCAACCACCAGGATTTGAAGATCCTGATTACCCTCACAGGGTGTACAAGCTTGATAAAGCTTTATATGGACTTCATTAAGAACCAAGAAAATGGTATGAAACATTGTCCAAGTTTCTCCTAAGACATGGATACAAGAGAGGAACAATTGACCAGACACTCTTCCTCAAACATGAACATCAAGATCTCTTAATTGTTCAAATATATGTGATGACATCATATTTGGATCAACAAACAAGAGACTCTATGAAGAATTGAAGCCTTAATGCAATCTGAGTTTCAGATGAGTTCAATGGGAGAATTAACTTTCTTCTTAGGATTACAAGTTCATCAGAAAACAGATGACATCTTCATCAATCAAGAAAAGTATATTCTTCAAACACTGAAGAAATACAACCTTGCAGACTGTGCATCATGCAAAACACCAACATCTACTACAGATAAAATTATACCAGATCCAACAGGGAAGTCTATTGATCAAAGATTATATAGATCTATGATAAGATCATTAATGTACTTAACTGGAGACCTGACATAATGTTTGTTGTGTGTGTGTGTGCTAGGTATCAAGCAGATCCAAAGGAGTCTCACTTGAATGCAGTAAAGAGAATATTAAGGTACCTCAAAGGGAAACCATCACTTGGACTTTGGTATCCCAAAGAAGGAGACTTCAAGCTTTACTCCTATTCAGACAGTGACTACGGAGGATGCAACAACAACAGAAAATCAACAACTGGAGGATGTCAATTCATAGGACCAAGACTTGTGTCTTGGCAGTGCAAAAAGCAGACAAATGTTTCAGTATCCACAGCCGAGGCTGAATACATAGCTGCTTCAGCAGGCTGCTCCCAGGTTCTATGGTTACAAAATCAATTACTTGATTATGGTTACATTTTTCTCCAGACACCAATATATATAGACAATTCAGCTGCTACGTTTATCACTGCTAATCCAGTCCAACATAGTAAAACTAAGCATATAGAAATCAGATACCATTTTCTAAGAGACTGCTCAGAAAAGGGACTAATTAAGTTGATCAAAGTGGACACAACAAATTAGCTTGCTGATTTATTCACTAAGGTCTTTGATTCAGTAAGATTTAAGTTCTTAATTGAATCATTAGGCATGATTAACTTAGAATAAGTTCAAAACATTAACAACAGGTATATAGGCTCATTAACTGTGCTCATATGAGGATACAACATAAACTTATGTAAGGCTTTTGATAATCTACGGATATGATAGTATGTTATAAACATGACATATATCCTGCCTGCACCCAACCAACTAACTACTGATCTGATCTGTTGAATATGTGAATAGTTTCATACTGAGTGGAAAATAAGCTATGTCATGCTCAACATAAAGCCAAGATGACTTAGTATGGACAAGTCATTATAAGGAGTTAACAAGTAAGTCTCATCAGAAAGTAAACAACTCATCACTTATGCACACTTACTATGTTGTAACACCTTATAACCTCTATCTTTTCAAAACACTAACCTAAAAACCCCTTCATCCAAAACCCCCTTCTTCATCGTCTACAGCAAACACTAGGCTATCATCGTCTACATCGAACACTAGGCTAACACCACTGTCACCATGGCTAATCGGTTCGTAAAAGACCACAATGTCTGTGCATTTCTGAATCCAGATGTGGAGGATGAATGCAGAGACATTATAAGATTCCTGAGAAGAACACGACTCTTCTACGCGCTGACTGCTAAGTTAGTCATCTATCTATCCCACATGATAAATTTCTGGAATACAGCTGCAATAGTCAAAGGAGATGAAGGAACCATGATCACTGCGACCATTGGGAACTTACCCCTTTGGGTAAACGAAGGAATAATCCGTAGTGCCTTAGAACTGGGAGAGAATGAACAGGGTCATCCGGATGTATTCGACCATGAATACATCCAGAAGGTATTCAATCTGATGGGCTACGATGGTGACTATGAACACGGAGAAATCAAGAAGGGTAGGCTATGCAAGCCTTACCGGTTCCTCTGCCATACTTACCTCAAGTGCATCTCCAACCGGAAGTCCGGGTTAGATAGATTCTCATGCCACATCTCATCTGGGATCATAGGAATCTTTGAAGGAAGAACCTATAATTATGCCAAATACATCATGAACTGCCTTTGCGATCATGTGCAAGTGCAAAAGGAGAACAAGATGTTCATGTTCCCTCGGTTCCTCCAATTGATAATCAATGAACAAATCCCCGAAATGGAGAGAGAATGTGATATAGGTGTACAGAGCCACTTAAGCAAATCCCTTCTCAACAAATTGAAAGGGCAGTATGAAGGAGGCGGTGTGGAGATGTTTGCTCATGTACTAGATGAGAATGAGGACATTCCTCAGGAGCTGCTGTGGGTTGAGAAACCACAAACTGAAAGCTCATCAGCCCCATTTGCCACACACTCCCAACCTGAAACACCACACCATACTTCACCCAAGTCACCCCACCAAGAATCACAACCACCACCATCACCCATCCACTTGACATCTTCAAGTGAGGACACCGAACCAATATCTCCTGGCCAATCTCCAACATCAATAAACATTGCTTCTACGGAAGTAGTTAGTCGTGATGAGATCCAACCTACTCTCCCACACTCACCAATATCCTTAACTTCCATAGATACTGGTGCCACAGAGCCCATATCTCCTCCATCACCAACAGAACCAATCACCTCACCCACTCCTACTGAACCCTTTGACAGCCCAACACAAACAGAAGAGCTTAATCTTGATGAGGAAGAAGTTGAGGCTGTCAATGATGGAGAAACAGAAGAAATTTGCAGTGGGGAAGAAGATGAAGATGAGGAAGTTACACAGGGTGAGGGTGCTTACACTGATGTGATTGCTTACAAAGAAGATGACTTGGAAGAGGAGGAAATTGATGTAAGCAAAGGCTATCTGGTGGCGAAATACAATAATTTGGTGCTTAAAAGTAATAAGAAGATGGAGAAATTGAGAAAGATGAAGAAAGATTTGATGAAAAAGGAGAGGACCATAATTGAAAAAGATGCCATTATAAAAAGATTGAGGAAAGATGCAGTGATGAATAATGAAGTAGTTGATGCTTTGAATGATTTGGTCGATGAACAAGCTGAAAGACTGAAACTGAAAGATGATGAGATTGAAAGGTTGAAGAAGAAATTGACTGAAGCTGAAAAGAACAAAAGTGATTCAGCGATGATCACTTACACCAGAAAGAGAAAATATCTTGGAAAAGCAACTGGTGTTGCTGGTGAATCGTCAAAAAGAGCAAAAACAGGTTCACCAGAGCAGTCAGTACCTAAGGAAGAAACTGCTAAGAAAAAAAAGGAAGAGAAAAGTGAAGAACTGCTGACAGTCAAAGACATTCTTGAAGAAAGACCTGAATCTACCATGTTCATGGAGCTAACCCTTTTGACTTAGTAGAGAGGATGAACCTATCAGAGCTGATTCAGACAGTAAAGGAGTTTGATGTAGTAAGAATGATGATTCCCAACTGCAATTATGAAACATTCTCCAAGTACAAAGCAATGGAGAAGATTAGGAAGGATTTGGGCCACTATGATACAGCCAAGCTTACAAGATATAACATGACATGCTGGTTACAAAGCCATAACTACCAGCCCCATGAGCTAAAGGGAAGATCAGTTGGTGAACTCAGAGCAATGATGGATCATGTCATGAAAGTAGGCTAGACACAGGAGTAAAATTCAGATCCGGAGCTCCCAATCCTGCCTATCAACAAACTCAAACTCCTGCTGAACCCACAATAGTAAAAGCCAAAGATATGCATATGGGAAAGGAGAAAATGATTAGAGAGCCAAGGGATTTAGTTTCTCACAAGATCTGGCCTCTAGGCACTGCTGTGAGAGAGATTGCTGAGCAAAAATATACATTAATACAATTCTTTGATCTCATCACAAGGCCTGAAGAAGCAAAGGAGAATCAAATAATTGCTTGGAAATATGATGGGGAATGGGATTGCACATTTATTAAGAGGGCATCTGGCATGGTGCAATACTTTCCCAGAGTAGAATCTTTACTAGCCCTGCCAGATGTAGACCTGCATACATTACAAACCATTCCCATCACCAATTACCCCATAAGTCTAAGAGGAAGAGACTTCTCCAGACTTGTGACCAAACTGAGTCACAAGTTCAAGGGAGATGTTCTTAGGGAAGCAAGACTGGTTGATGCAGAGCATATGAAGAGAAAACTCAGGAAGTCTCAGCCCAAATCTCAATTGATTGATAAAGAATTTTTAAAGAGAATTGGTGCTGAAGACAAAGCTAGTGCATCCATCAAAACAATAGAAAGCAATCAGATTACATTCCCCATTACTGACTGGGGATATGTAGAAAAGAATAAGGAACTGGTTCTGCTAAGGAATGATACTCAAAAGAAAGCAGCCAGTATAAGGATTTTTGACCCAATAGAAATAAAGTTGCTGCACCCAAGCTATACCTCCTATCTGTACGACAAATATTTTCCAAGGTTGTAAGATCAACAATCTCAGAATGACTTGTGCTTATATGTATATCTTATCCAAGTCATAGACAAATTGCATGCCAAGGCCCATAAGAGAAGAAAGTATGAAGCTGCTCAGCTTATTGGGACTGAAATAAAACCAATAACAGAGTTGAGGATTTCAGAACAGGACGAATTGGAGGTGGTGTCAAACAATAGTGTTGTTGCAACACTCACCACTGAAGAGGATGTCCTGGGTATGGAATTCAAGACATTGAAGAGGATGAGCAGAAGTCAGATTAAATGCAAGTATGAAGATCAACAAGCTGCTGCAGACTACTTCAAATCAAAGATTTTGGCAAGAGTGAATGAGCTTAAAGTATTAAACCAATGATTACTAGAGTCTAAACCTAAGGGGGAGTACTGTTAGGGATAGAACTCATGTATAGGTTTTGATGATAAGATCACTCTTGTAATCATAATTGTAATTATTGCCTTAGATGATATGATATGAATATATTTGATTATCATTGTGTTTATGAATTAAATAACATTTAATTTGCACTTCATTTAATATATTCATCTATGATATAATATATTTCAGAATGTATGTGTGAATGTGCAGAAAGTATTAAACTGTGTCAATTTGGAAGATTGACTAAGTGTTGGAACAACTGAGGATGAATAAAGTGTTCTTCCATAGATGTTCTCAGGAACATAAC
The DNA here is from genome assembly GCA_025506505.1 of Flaveria sonorensis. Lineage (NCBI taxonomy): Eukaryota > Viridiplantae > Streptophyta > Magnoliopsida > Asterales > Asteraceae > Flaveria > Flaveria sonorensis. The sequence continues at coordinate 923,690 of CM046427.1, forward strand.
TGAATAATGTACATCCGTGGATCTCATGCGGAAGAACAACTTCAGCTGAACAAGAAAAGAAGTGAAGCTGCTGGAGGGATTGCTGCGAAAGATAAGAACTCCTGCGGAAGCACAAGAACAAGTACAGTACAACAGTTGCTGTGGAAGACAGACTACCTGCGGAAGAGTAAATTCCTGCGGAAGAGTAAATTCCTGCGGAAGACCAATTAACTCAGAAGTCAACATCAAGTCAACAAGTCAACGTGACAGAACAACAACATTAATGACGATGGAATACATATTATTCAAGCGGATATTTCACGTCACATCAACAAACTTTATTCATATTAGATTCGTTGTAAATCTCAAATTCCTAAGCCGATAAACATGGCGAGGATTTGGATAAGTTTAATTAGCTTAATTATAGCAACAAAATAGCTAGCAATAGAATAGAATTAGATCTATATATTTATATATATATATATATATATATATATGGGATCAACAACATAGATATACATAACAACGGTTGAGAATCATTAGAATCATCAGTAATCATTATCTGAATCATTGTATTCAAGATCAGCAACATCAATAGCAACAAGAAAGCATTACGATCAACATTATTGAGTTCTCTCGGTTTGATTATTCTTATTTTATTTGTTTGATTAGTTGAGTTTAGTATTATTGATAGATTAAACACCAAGTATTGATAATTCCGCGATCAATACTTGTTCAAATCAATTCTAATAATTCCTAAACGATCCCTGGATTCACATCAACCGTCACACTGATTTTGACACTCCACATCTGACTCGCCTATGAACATAATCAAGAAGAAAACTCACCACTATGTAGAAACTTCGTTGAATGAGACTTGAATCTAAGGCCTAAAATATCCAAAACACAAACCATCACCACCTAAACCTATAAATAAATTAAAGATTTTTATATCCATTTTTTTACTTTTTTTCTCTTCATGAAAATAAATAATATATAGAGAGTAAATAAATAATCAATCATCTACGGTAACTCCCTATCGCAGAGTGGAAATACACAAATCCAGATTTATATACATCCGTTTACACATTATTCTCTGGAAAAAATAATTTTTTTCTTTTAAGAAAATGACCTTTTGCTAATAAGGTTAGAACATTCACAGTGGAATTTCTAAAAAGATGTGAGTGTGTTTCCTATATTATATGAAATGGTTTGAGTGGTTGTGAGTGAAGAAGAGAAAAGATATTATTGTTGATTGATATATTTGAAGAATTACTGTTCAATCTCTATAAATTTTTTAATATTTTGAAAGTAGTTGTTAGTGGAGGAGAAAGAAAAAAGTAACGTTAAGGGTATAAAAAATAGTATTTAATTGAAAAAAAGAGAGAAAAAATAGTAATTTTTAGTATAATTATATGGATAAAGATAAATAATCTACTGTGAATGTTCTTATAAAACTAACCTATACCTAACTACCCATACCCTCACTATCTCTTTTCATCTTCTCAAAGCTTCTTGTTGTTCTTCATTTCATCACAACAATTGCTGATCAGCTTCTTCTTCAGCACCAGCGCCAATGGAAGTGTGAGGTGTATCAAGAAATAACGACGATTAAGTTAAGATAACGTTAGACGTCAATGTCGTGCACAGTGTGAGGGCCGTCGGAGGTTTTACTTGAATTTTAGTTATTGATTAATTATATAGTAATTGATTTAGAAATTTAGTTATTTATATTATATTAAATAACAACACTTTTATGTATAATGGTATTGCACCTTATGCATAAGAGGTTTTGCTTGAATTTTCAATTTTAACCCAAAGTTTTTCATTTTTTGTAATGTAACTTCTCAAATTTGATTTTTTTACTCTTAACACAAAACTCTTTATTTTTACAATTTAATCTTACAGCTTTTATATTTTTAACTTTTTTTCCCTATAATTTTTATCTTTTGCAAATTTTCGTTTTACATTTCGTTCTAAGTTTTGCAAGTTAGCACGACACAACATGCATGCGTGATTAAACATTTTTACGTTTCGTTTGAAATTTTATGAGTTAACACCGTACAATATACGTGTGTGATTCGATAGTTTTACGTTTATTTTGCCATTTTGCAAGGTTCATCATAATGGGCGGATCTTAGATCGACTTAGTTATATTTTTCTAGCTTTTATGTTTTGATCTAGATTCTTCGTATTTACCCACCACAAATTCAGTGTTGGTGGTCGTTGGCGGTGGTGGGACATTGGTGTTGTATATGGCACGGTTTTATGCACCGCTGCAACACAACAATTCAATTTAAAAGTATGACTAGGTTACAAATTACTTAAAAGACGAGGATGACAAATGAATTAAAATCTGTCGTGTTAACCCGACACCAAAACATTAGAAACATAGGATGTGTATGTTATTGTGTGATAACCAAACCAACCATCTAAAACATACATAGCCGGACTATACACATAAATATCATCATCATTTTTTGTACTCGGGTCTCAGGTAATAGAATAATCTACAAACTAATATATACCCGATAACTGATGAGTAATCATTTGAATTATACCTGTCAAGTATTAAATAATATTTTACAATCAAGTATGCGACTAGGATTAATGGCATTATTTGTAAAACGTTGCATTACGATCTCTTACTTTTGACTTTTTCTTGTTCATTATATTTATCTATCTATGTTTTAGGTTTGGGACCGAGATCACAGATAACCAAATGAGAGGTTGGACATTGTCTCGTTATTTATTTCTTAATTTAATTTCCCATTTTTTAAACGTTTCATCAATTCTTATATCTAACTACTTATTAGGCGTTTAAAAAACTACTTATTACCTTCTAACTACCATACTAACTTTCTCATCCTCCCAACAACCCAAATTCTCTTAGCCGTTCAAAAAAGCTACGTAATATTTTAGTTGGGATTCTAGAATTATAGACAACAAAAACAATAAAAAAATTCTCACAAAAGCAATTTAGCTAAAATTATCGGTTATTTAAACTGCAAGTCTTGTTACTCGTATTCACAAATAATTATTAAACCGGTCGACTGAAAATACACTATGTTTTTAATTGTGTCGGAAGATGTATGGACTCTTGACACAAATAAATATACGAGCTGTGTTCAAATTAATTTATATACTCAGTCAACCATAGCTTAGTAACCCGACATGATTAACACCCTAATCTGTTGTATGATATTCTTTTAGCTTTTGTTCGGTCATACCCGATTGATCCGGGCCGGGTTTCCCTTCATGTCTTTCAATTAACACTCTGAAAAACGCCATTTTTGATCGATAAGAAGGTCTGCAATTCACCCTTCGATTTCCATTAATGAGCGCAGGTACACACACATATCTCTCTATATATCTACATATATATGTCTTTTGTATGTCTTAATGTATATACACCGAACAATCAAACATTTAGGGTTTCATTCAGTCAATTGCATTCAATTGAGGAAATTTTCGACTTACTAGTGTTACAACTTTCTAAAACATTAGTGTTTTGACGTATCTTTTGATAAATTGTTGTTTGTTTTCGTTTCAATTAATGAAATCACTATCACTGCTTGTTGCAGAAATCAGTTTAGGTGTTGCAATTGCCCTATGCCTAACTTGGATCAAGTGTGTTGAATGTGACTTAATGTTGTAATCAATGACTCCATCAGCCACGTAATTAGGGCCCATTTTTTTTTATTTGTGGCAATTTGCACCTACTGCTTTTCTAATTGGAGACGTTAAGTTGATGTTCTTGTGATAGGAGTGTTATTATTGGTACTTGAAGGATTGTGATTGTGGTTAGTCCAAGGATTGTGGTTAGAACATTAATTAGACAAGATAGTTGGATGATCAGCTAATCATTGAAGGTGACTTGAAGTGTAGATGGACATGTGCACTATGTGTTGTTTTCGGTACTGGGACTGGCTGGTCGGACCGGAACTGGTTACATCTGGTTCGGTCGAGTACTCTTGAAACCGTCTTCTATGGACCAGTTGAACAAGCGAACCGACCTATGGTTGGAGTGGTTTAACAATGTGATTTTGAGAAATGGAAAAATGAAGAGAGGAGAGAGAAAGGACTAAGGAGTGTGCACACAAGTCATCATCTTCTTGTTAAGAGGATAAGTTAGTCACAAAAAGTAAGATGATATAGCATTACTCAAATCATAGTTGAATTGCCGTCAAATATTTGCAATAATGTTTGGATCATCTCCAACATGTCAATAGTGGACTTTAGTTTGTTTCTAGGGGAAATGTGTGTTCCTAATACGTAATATAAAGCGACACCCTCCTACTGATCATCTAGGGTATCTCAACCTAGTTGTCTATAGTAAATAAACAAATCAATTTCGAAAGGACTTCAACTTGGTAGGATTCTTGGTTTAAGGAAGTGTGCTTGGCGTGCTAGGCAATTGAGGCGTTCTAGGAATCACCTTAGAAATACCGGCCAAGTGTCATGATCCCATGAAGCAGCTTGAGTCGTTCCATGTCACCTACTAGGGTAGTTGTCAATGGGAGATACCTAGGATTAATAGGGGCGTAGTTAAGAGTGTTGGACTGATGGTTGAGATGATCGTAAAATATAAAGGAGTTGGAGTGATTGTTGAGTGGCATATAAAATTAAAAGGAGTTGGAGCGATGATTGAGTTGAAGGTAAAATAAACTGCTATCTAGAAATAATTTATAAGTATTTCTATGAATATCGGGTGCCTCATGTCCATGTGGCTAGTGCCTTCCCATAAACTGCTAACTAGAATTAATTTTATAAGTATTTTATCAATATCGGGTGCCTTATGTCCATGTGGCTAGTGCCTTCGCCTCGCCTCTCGGCTACTAGGATCCCATGCCCTTGCAACGCCTCACACCTTTTAAAACCAATGTAGGCTTGATTGATCACTATGCCTTTGGTTTTTTGCTTGGTTTTCTGTTTAGTGAGACTAGAATTGCCTTCTTTTCATGAAACAACCTACATTTTGTCTTTGGATGTTTAATCTGTTGCTTTTCTAATAGAGGTGGCAATTTTTACACATTTAGTTATTAATGGTTTTATTGTGTTGCTTATCAAGATGGGTCAAATAGACTAGTTTTGCTAAAAGTGGAACGAGTGAAAGTCGCCCAAGGTATATTTAGTGCATACAACCTCCTAATTTTTTATTCAAAGATTTGATTATTACCTTGATATAATCGTAATCGTAATCGTTAAAAATGTTTACAGGCCAACGTGACCCGACCAAGTCCATTTTGACCCGTACTAAAGAATGGTTTATTTAACCTAATCTTGTTTTGACCCATTACCCAACCCATTTGACACCCCCACCCATCTTGCCACCTTCAATATAAAGAATTTGATGGATTTTAATCTTTTTGGCAAAGTGGCTAGCTTTGGTGTTTAAAACTTCACAAAAAAATCAATATTAAATAATGAGATGCCAATCTTGAAAGTTCAATGAATGTTAGGATATTTTTCCTAAATGGCATGTTTGATATAAGAGAATGATTTAGTGTAGAATGTTTCAAAGGCCTTATATGGGTTTGGTTCTGCGAACACTATCAATGACAGAAAATTATCATATTAATCTCCTGCTTCATTAATGTATGAAATATGATTGCTTGATAACCGTTCTAGATTGATGTGATTCATAATCTAAATACAGAAACGTTAAATGAATTAGACCAATATAATTAATTATATTATCACAAAAACATTACTAACATAAAATGTGTATAAAAATTTTCTGCTGAAATTTAAATTAATTATTTGTGTAATCTAAAGCTTAACATAATAATTTTTTTAGCAATTTAAGGACACGCCTTAGTTACATATCGATAGCGATTTGATCAATATTATTATCAACAAAACATCCATCACAAAAGAAACCAAATCAAACTAGACTTCTAAACCACTTTCTTCAAAGCTATATAATTTAAAGATGACTCGATAACATTGCCTTCAATCTGCAGTAACTAGTTTCAATGATTATCAAAAAACACATACTTCACTCTATAGATAACTCAAAGCTGACTCAATAACAAATATAAAGATTTTGCCTTAAACATTTGAGGGATGAAGCTTTCTTTACCTATGAAATTTGCTTTGTAAGTTATTGATTTCTCAAGATATGCTCCATTGAATGTTGAACCACTGAAATCTGATTCTCTCTAGAGGTGGCAAAATGGGTTGGGGCGTTGATTAGGTATCGTAACATGTTAAGTTGGCAATTATGGTACAGCGGAAATGCGTCATGTCTGACCTGAGACTTTATTTGTCCAAATTTTCTACTTTTTTTGAGTAAATTACATAAAAGGACCTCTATTTTTGTAACTAATTTCATTTTTCAACATTTGTTTTACTAATTACACAAGACAACCTTCATGTATGTGGTTTGTTTCATCTTTGGTCCTTTAGTCTAACGATCGTTAATTTGTATCATAGTTATCAAATGAGGGTGTATGTGTAAAAAAACCATCCAGGCGGCATAATTCTAAAACGAATCGACGTATTAGGGAAATATGATCAGTAAAATGTTGAGATTGACGAATAAAACCTCAAACAAATTCTATATATATTTATCATCAATTTTTTTAAAGCTAGTTCAATAAAATTTAGTGTTTCATATGATTTAAATATCAATAGTAAACTTAATACATAGAAATTAGATTGCAAGCCACGTAAAGTTATTTAGGAAAATACGACCAGTAAAACGTTGAGACTAACAAGTAAAACCAAAACGTTAAGACTGACAAGTAAAATCTTAAACAAATTTTATATGTTTTTTCATCACTTTATATAAAATTTTTTTGTATCATATGATTTAAGTATCAATAATAACCATAATTATTAGAAATAAAAAAAAAGGCACGTGAAGTTATTTAGATGCTTTTGTTTAAACTTAAATGCTAGTTCTATATAAATTTATTGTATCATGTGATTTCTATAATCATATGATTATGGAAAACATCTAAATTACTTCATGTGGTTTGCATTTCAATTTGTATGTATTAAGTTTATTTTTTTTAACAGCAAATTAAGTTTATTATTGACAAATAAATCATACAATACAATCATTTTTTGTTTGAGGTGCTACTTGTCGGTCTTAGCGTTTTACCGATCATATTTTCCTAATACATTGATTCGTTTTTGGATTATGTCGCCTGCATGTTTTTGATACATCTAACCTCGTATGATAACCACGTGACCTAACTTAACAACGCAAACTAACGACCGTTAGAACAAATGACAAATTGAAACAAGCCATATACATACAAGCCATATATAGATAAAGGTCCTTTTATGTAATTTACTTTTTATGTTATTAGTAAGTAGTGTATAAAATACAATTACTCATTACGTATAGTATATTCTTTTAGTAGTAATTCATCTTTATTAGACTGTTTTGGGAGGTCTTATGCATTAAAAATACACCTTAGGTGATTTTCAACCATCCCAAATCTGTTCTAGCCATTTTTCTTTTTGTAATTCTTTTGAACTAGGACAAACCCGGTGCACAAGACTCCGCAAGCGCTAGGTCCGGGGGGGGGGGGGGGTGGTTCGAGGGTGTGTCGTGCTACTTGAGCCTGATGTACGCATCCTTACTCTATATTAATCAAAGAGGCTTATTCATTGCATGCTAAATTGTCTTTATTTATGCTCAATATGAGATACATAAACTTTTCAGCCCCTCGTGATCATAGAAGATTAGAAGTAGTTCATTATGGGTTCTCAAATTACATAATTGTTTCCATCTATTTTTCTTATTTATTCTGTTTTTCCATGGTGGACCATGAATCATGCCCTGTTGTTTTCCAAGTCAAATTTCATGTAGATATATTTAATTTTTACAACTTTTTTTAAAATTTAAAAATTCTAAGTTTAATGTATCACCCATATAACTTTTAGATAAAAAGGAAAGGTTACCTGAAATGAATCAGAGGCCTAGCCTTTTGTTATTAATAGAACCCGAACTCAGCTTCCATGGTTATCGGTTTAGTTTGTTATTGATTATCCCAAATACTTAGCAATAGATTTGGTTTAGTTAGTTGATTGGTATATATTAAATACATAGCTGGTAGATAAAGAGATAAACATCGATTGTATTATAAATAGGGAATTACACCAATCAATGAAATAGAGAATTCTTTAGCCTCTAATATGGTATCAGAGCTATCTCTGAACCGTAACTAGAAACCTGCTGGATACCTTCTTCCCATTCTATACACAGCCCTTAATTCCATTCCCCTCATCTTCTTCCTGTTTCTTCATCCATGGATAAAATACATCCAGCAATTACCGTAACCAACATCCGAAACTTCATACCTTTCACCCTAGAGATGGAGAATGGCCAATACAACTTCTGGGCCGAGCTCTTCAAAATACACTGCCGTGCGTTTGATGTAAGTGACCATCTCGAACCAAACGCAGCACCTCCCACAGCCCCTTCTTGTTCTGATAAAGCTCCTCCCAAAGACCCTTCTAACAAAGCCCCTACCAAAGACCCCGAGCCCATAACCCCAGAATTATGGTCACGAATCGACGCTATAGTCCTTCAATGGATCTATAGTACGATCTCCAATGACCTTCTCAACACCATTCTAAAACCCAAAGCCAAAGCCTCAGAACTCCCGGGCGGTGTACCTTGAACATAAATTCGTTACCACCAGACTGGACAACTTTCCGAATGTTTCGGCCTACTGCCAAACACTAAAGATGTTATCCGACCAATTAGTTGATTGGTATATATCTTGTATTTGAAATACATAGCTGGCAGATAAAGAGATAAACATCGATTGTATTATGTATTTGAAATACACTAAAGATGTTATCCGACCAATTAGCCAATGTCGAAGCTCCGGTAACCAACCAACGCCTCGTCCTTCAACTCATCGCCGGCCTCAACGAGTCCATGATGATTCAACAAACATCCCCTCTTCCTGACTTCTATGAAGCCCGATCGAAGCTCGTACTAGAAGAGACCCGCAAAGCAAATCAAGCCACCACCACTGCTGCTCCACCCGACACCGCACTCGCCGCTACTACCACTCCAATTTCCAATCCAACCGCACGAAATTCTGACCCCGCACAGCAACCTCCCCAACCAACTCATGACTTCCGAACCCAATACCAGCGGGGACGCGACTGAGGCAGGGGCAAGGGCAGGGGCCGCCAATCCTACAGAGGTGGACGCGGATTCAGAGGGCATCCCCGCCCAACCTTTTGGTCCCAAAACAGGCCTTATAATGGGCCTTGGAGTTATAACAACACTAATTGGGCCTATCCACCCTGTCCATAGCCTACACAACCGCCCATACCACCAACAGCCCACCAGGCCCACTTCCACACTCAGGACCGGGTCTTCTTGGGCCCAGACCAGCCCAGTCTTATGCAGCTTCCGAAGCCAGTTACACACCAACCGAGCTTGATGTTTATCTCTTTATCTGCCAGCTATGTATTTCAAATACAAGATATACACCACTCAACTAACTAAACCAAATCTGTTGCTAAGTATTTGGAATAATCAATAACAAACTAAACCGATAACCATGGAAGTTGAGTTCGGGTTCCATTATACCCCCGCAGTTGAAACGGGAGGTTGTCGGACGTTGAGGCTGTCCCGATACTCGGCGGTCGACATCCGGCTATTGCGTTTATTTAGGAGATAACTTACTCTCCTGGTGTTCCAAACGACAACCGATCATTTCCCGTTCTAGTGCTGAAGCGGAATATCGGGGCGTCGCTAATGTAGTCTCTGAAATTTGTTGGATTCACAATCTCTTGCTTGAGCTTCACCGACCACCGACTCATGCTACTCTCGTGTATTGCGATAATGTGAGCGCCATTTACTTGACAGGCAATCCCGTCCAACATCAACGTACAAAACACATTGAGCTAGACATCTAGGGCTGCAAACGAACCGAACGAACACGAACAAGGCCTTGTTCGTTTTCGTTCATTAAGAAATATCATTGTTCATGAACTGTTCACGAACACTTACCGAACGAGATTCTTTGTTCGTGTTCGTTCATTAAGAAAATGAACATGTTCATGAACTGTTCACGAACACTTACCGAATGCAAATGAACACAATCATAAGCAAACGAACACAAACAATTGTTCATGAACATGACGAATACAAAAAAAAACTCATGAACACAAACGAATACAAATTATTATAGATTTATTTTAGAATAAAATTTACATTTATATTACAAACATTACACAAAATCAATCAAAAATAAACAAGTACTTAACATAAGTATAAAAAAATTCTTGATATAATAGTCATAAAAATAACTGACACAAAAATTAAGAATATAAACGAACAAATTAACGAACATAAACGAACACATTGTCGAACGTTCACGAACGGACATTAACGAACATAAACGAACACATTAGCGAACGTTCACGAACATAAATGAACGAACACGACTCGTGTTCATGTTCGTTCGTTTAACTAAACGAACGAAAATTTCTTGTTCGTGTTCGTTTATTTACTAAATGGAACATAAACGAACTTCCCGCCGAACGGTCGCTGAACGTTCAGTTCCTTTGCAACCCTAAGACATCCACTTTGTCCGGGAGAAAGTTGCTCGAGGTCAGGTTCGGGTCTTACATATTCCATCCCATTTTCAGATTGCTGATATTTTCACAAAAGGGCTTCCCCGTGGTCTCTTTGATGACTTTCGGGACAGTCTCAACGTTCGACAACCTCCCGTTTCAACTGCGGGGGTATAATAGAACCCGAACTCAACTTCCATGGTTATCGGTTTAGTTTGTTATTGATTATCCCAACTACTTAGCAATAGATTTGGTTTAGTTAGTTGATTGGTATATATCTTGTATTTGAAATACATAGCTGGCAGATAAAGAGATAAACATCGATTGTATTGTAAATAGGGAATTACACCAATCAATGAAACAGAGAATTCTTTAGCCTCTAATAGTTATCAAATAATCTTACCTCTAATCAATGCAGGGGTGGGCTCTGAATCACCTATTCAAAATCTATCTAACAGCCAAAATATATCATTTTTAGATTTTCATGACTTTAGTTATTCATAATTGATTATCCATGTTAAAACGCATATACTCCCAATTGCAGTGTGCTGTTGAAGCCTGAGAAAGCGAACAGACAGTTTTATGTTTCTGATTTAGATAATTTCATCTTAGGGGTTTTAGGGTTTTTCTTATTTTAACAGCTTTTGCTTATGACCAGAAACAAATACTAACGAAGACAACTTACTTCACCCTAATGGTAAACTTGTGTTTTGAATCCGCCAAGAATAATCAATTTGGAATAAGCAATCTCCAACTACTTACTGAAAAATAACTTAGTTCACCCTAAAATTAATTCAAACAAGTATAACTAGTTTTTCTTGTTGGACTTTTATTGTCTGTGAGTATGTACATTCTTGCTGGATGCGTTTTCTAGAGTCGTTTTAATCCAATGCTTAGATGGTCATTGTGTGCAGAGGTGGCAAAACGGGCCGGTGGGGCACATTAAGTAAACAGGTCAGAATGACCCTAGCAGGTCATTTACGTGTGTGGTTCATGAAGGGTTAGTAGGTTGTTCTAACCAACATCTGTATGTCCTTTTTTGCTTATTTTGTCAGTAGTTAATGTATCAAATATGATTATAATAACTACATTGTTAAAATAATAGGATTAGTTCTTTTGTATAAAATGATCTAGGACGTCCCATTCGATAGGTTTCACATCTAGTAATTTTTTTAATTTACTTGTTTGATTCGCTATCAACTAAATACAACATGTTGGAATCCACTTTAACCTTGTCTTTTGCTCATAGCTTTAAAACATAAGCTATTTTTATTATACAATTGTTTACAAAACACATTATTTCATCCTTTTGAGGTGGAGCATTTGGAGGGAATAGAGGAGCACGGCCAGTACCACCAAAGAAAGGAGTGTTTCCATTGGACCATTTGCACTTATGTGACCTGGTACCTTCATACTTATTCCCTTTTTCTTTGGTACATTTAGTAGAGATGAACATTTAAAACCAATTCTATATGAATAGGTAGATTCTGGTTGTGTCTTATTTCTAACGGGTCAGTTGGGTAAATCCAGAGATACTCCCTCCGTCCCAAAAATGATTGTCCAAAAGCAGAAGCACACAATTTAGGATAAAGCACTTTCATTGCATATTTTAGTTAGCAGGACGAAAATTTTACCCTTAATGCATTTAGGATACCAATTCTGATGGAAACTTGCAAGAATTTGATAATAAGGGTAATCAAGGTAGAAAGACAATTAGTAAAATTTAACAATCCATGTTTGGAAATGTGCAATTATTTCGGGACAAATTAAATACGAAGATGAACAATGCTTTTGGGACAAAAGGAGTAGCAAAAATGGAAAGAGCAAAAAATGTGTTTTAATTCAGACACCATACTAAATTGCTATGTTGAAATAGCTACCTAATAATAAAATACCTTTAACTTTTTGTAACACAAATTATTTGTAAAAAGTATATAAAGAATTGGACAAAAAGCCTTCTGAGTCAACCTGGCCCGACCTGTTTCAACCCACACAAAAAGGTTTTAATGTTTTGGCCTGAACTTTTTTCATTTATTGACCGACAAGCCCATTATGCGACCTCTAGAAGTTAGTAACCCTCAAGTAGTTTATATAATTAATCCTTCTTCAGACTTTTGATTTGTTCTTTGGTGTTAATTTGCTATGCTGTTTAGGAGAAGAAGGAATACATAAGCTGTCTCAAAACTTCAGGGCATAAATCCGAGATATGTAGACAATATTCAAAGAAATACTTGGGGAAAAGTGAGTGGTTCTCCCCCTTATAAATATCACTCTGCAATCATCATCAAATATATTATTGACTTAAATGTGCCCTTTAGGCTAACCAAACCACTTTTGTCATTACTTCTCTGTTAGGACCAAAAAACATTGGGTTATTTGGTTTGTTTAAGGTTCATGATCAAAATATACTATAAAAAAAATTAAAATATTCATTACTATCTTCAGAATACCCACCTATGCTAACACACTAACACCAAGTCCCTAATATATCAATAAAAATATAACAATCTCCAACCTTATTCTGTAATTTCTTCTCTACTTTCTCAATTTAGAGCCTTTAAAGTTGAGAGAAAACTAATTACTGAAATTTGCTAATTTTGTAATGCATTATCATATTGAAAATGACATGTAGAGGAGAGTCTAGTAACCCTTCACCGCAAAAAGCCAAAAAATTATAAAAAAAATTTTTATGACAAGACATATCATCGTTTTCTTGTAGTTTGACCCGCATAGTCTTCGCCTAGATGAAGCAAATGCAAGAAAGAAATTTCTATTATGACCCTGTCGTGAAAAAGTTTTGGTTATGTCAGTAGTAAATGGTTTTTTGGTTGACTAAATAACCAAATCGAAAAAACTGATTATTAGGTTCAACAAATAACCGCTTAACCTATGTTTATGAAGTGGAAGCCTGCAATTCTTACTAAGTAGGTCAAAATCAAACTTACTATAAAATCTTTGTCTTTTAAGACGCAATAAATATGCATTGATGATGTGGTGATTGTTTATAGGAATTTGATGGCAAAACAAGATATACAGGAACTTGGGTTTTGGAATGAAGACAACTCAGAAGTCTCAGTTTAGTCAACACTTTAATTTTTGGTTTATAATTTGTAAAGGACCTCCTTCGTCGTGTAGCCATTTTTTCCAAGATGGGGATTTGAGAAATGATTCGGGTTTCACTGTCAAAAAGAAACTTGATTTATCAGAAAATTTTCTCGTGTGTTGGTGATAGGTTTGGTTGGACCATCATGTCGTGAGCTTGATTTAGCTCTCACGTGATGGATCTGAGATGGTTGTGTGATTGGGGTTTATGAGATTCAACCTTTCGAGATACGTAAGAGCTCCAACATTACCAAAAATGTGTCGTTTACATTCTTCATAAAGAATGTTGTATCATTTTAACTTATTTTCTCATATGTCACATAATTTTCACTTGCTAATCATGTGTTTCATATCATTCTAAAGACTATATCTATAATTTATTGTCCGGTGAAACGTAATGTTGGGTAACGGGTTGAAACCGGTAGTTTAAGGAAAATTCAAAAAGGAAAAGAGAAATATAAAAGCTAGTTAACGTTTATTTTTAAAACTTTATTGATAATATTATAATGATAGCCAAAAACAGTAAGCTGGAATAGCTCAGTTGGTTAGAGCGTGTGGCTGTTAACCACAAGGTCGGAGGTTCAAGCCCTCCTTCTAGCGTTTAAATTTTAGCTGTTTTTCTCATATAATTCTGCCTTAAAATATATTTTAAATATGGAAAAATGATTTAACAAGTCACATGACGAATTTCTATTTATTCAAAATGGGAAAAAATATGTACCGTTTACGGTTTAACTATTGGAGATGATTTGCATATATTAAAAAAATATTTATGTATAACTGTATACTAAAACTTATGCAATATTTTGCCTCGGTGTGTAACTAATCTAAGGGTGTTTTCACGGATGATAAAAAACATTACCGTTTTATCATTTATCTCTTTAATTTACGTATGTTTTCTGTCTTTATTTTCTCTCTTAGTCTCCATTACGGTCAACTGTGACCATGAATGTAGAGAAGCAGATGAGCCGAACCTGTTGGAGCAAGTAATTCCATCCGGGTTCAAGAGTTATATGAGTCGGATAATGAGAAATCACAACTTGGTGATAAATTCAACGTGACAATTATCTCTTTATCTTAAGTTGAAGATAAGGAGGAGTTCAAAATTCAAATTATAGATAGACTAGTCTTGTGTTTAGATAAAGATTAATCAAGTAGGATTAATCCTATAAATACCTAGCCATGTTGGGTTATAGGTATGAGTTTGTAATCAGTTTTGAGTTGATTTTCTGGTTATAATAAAAGTTTACGTTGCTTGAAATCATTGTGTGTTCTTGATTATAGCTTTGAATTGGTATCAGAGCATTCAAAGTTATCAAGATCATCAACGATTTAATCAAGAATTCACCAGCTAGAACTGCAGATCCTGATCAAGTAAGAACCAGCACTTGGTCAAGATCGAGAGTTTACAACCCTGGACCAAAGCTCGCTAGTCACCCGTACGTACCAACGAAGATCAAGGAGTATGGCGGAAGTTACCACACCTGCATCAACAACGAAGGAAACTGTTCCATCCTCATTCCAATGTCCAATGCTCACACTAACCAACTACACCACCTGGGCAATTCGTATGAAGGTAATCCTCAACGTGCATAATGTTTGGGATGCCATAGAACTAGGGAGTACCGATGCAAAGAAAAACAATACTGCTATTGCCCTCTTATTTCAATCCAAACCAGAGAACCAAATCCTACAGGTCGGGAACTTAGGATCTCCCAAAGACATGTGGGAAGCCCTAAAAACCCGACATCTCGGTGCTGATCGGGTTAGAGAAGCAAGGCTCCAAACTCTCGCAACCGAGTTTGATGCGCTAAAGATGAAGGAAACAGAGACAATCGATGAGTATGCTAGTAAGCTGTCCAGCATCACATCAAGATCAGCCTCACTCGGAGATGTGATTGATGAGGTTAAAATTGTCAAGAAATTCCTTTCTAGCGTACCCAAGAAATTCATCCACATAGTAGCATCAATAGGGCAGGTTTTGGACTGAAAAAGGTTGGATTTGAAGACATCGTGGGTCGCCTTAAAGCATACGAAGAAAGAATTAAAGAAGACGAATTACCAGGTGATAACCATGGCAAAGCACTATTCACAAAGAGCGAATCCTTATCAAGAAACTCTGAGAGTAGTCGGGGAAGGGGTCGAGGATCCTCTGGATATCGTGGACGCGGTCGTGGAGGTCGCGAAGGAAGTAGCTATCGACAAAAGACTTGGAACAATGGATCGAAAAACCAAACTTCCACCAAGACTGATGAAACTCAACGCCCCAAGAAAGATCGTTCACAAGTTCAATGCTTTCGCTGTGACCAGTTTGGTCACTTCGCATCCACCTGCCCAGAACGAAAACAAAAGCAACAAGAAGCCCACTTACATGAGACCAAAGAAAGAGATCCGGCTGTGTTCATGCATGAAATCATTCTGCTGCATGAAAACAAAGTGATACCCAAGAAGTTCGAATCCGAGCCTGAGGAGGAGAACATGTGGTATCTCGACAACGACGGCGTCTAATCACATGACTGGGAGAAAAGAGTTCTTTTCAGAACTGGAGGGAAGCACGTGTGGGAGAGTAAAGTTTGGTGACAACTCCTGCGTCCAAATCAGAGGAAAGGGCATAATTGCATTCACAAACAAGAACGGTGAACATCTCTTACTAAAAGATGTCTATTACATTCCAAGTCTAAAGAGTAATCTGATAAGTTTGGGTCAAGTTACTGAGGCTGGATATGAAGTACATATGAAAGATAATATGCTAAAAATCTTTGACAACAAAGGAAGATTATTGATAAAGGTATGTCGAACCAAGACCCGACTGTACAAGATCAACCTCACGGTTGAAATAACAAAATCCTTGTTGTCAAGAGTAGAAGATCCAGCATGGCTATGGCACATACGTATGGGGCACTTAAACTTTGACTCGTTGCAGAAACTTGCTAACCTGGATATGGTAAAAGGTATACCAAGTATTAAATGTAACACTAACTTCTGTGATACATGTCTGATTGGGAAACAAGCACGATTACCGTTCCCAAAACAAGCTGAATTTCGAACTCAAGACCCACTTGAACTTGTACATGGGGATCTCTGTGGACCTATATCCCCATGCACACCAAGCGGAAACCGGTATATACTCCTCATTGTGGATGATATGTCACGATTCATGTGGTGCTACTTCTTGAAGACTAAAGACCAAACTTTGGAAGCATTCAAGAAGTTTAAGGCTATTGCAGAAGGAGACACCGGCTTCAACCTAAAAACACTTCGAACAGACAGAGGAGGTGAGTTCACATCAAAGGAATTCACCAGGTGGTGTGAAGAAAAGGCAATAAAAAGGAATCTAACTGCCCCATACTCCCCTCAACAGAATGGCGTGGTCGAACGAAGGAACAGAACGATGATTAACATGGTACGATGTATGCTGAAAACCAAGATGGTCCCACAGAAATTCTGGGCCGAGGCGGTAAACCATGCGATCTATATACTAAACAGATCTCCCACAAAGTCTGTCGAAAATATGATACCCTATGAAGCCCTTTACAAGCGAAAGCCCAACATCTCAAACCTGCGAGCTTTTAGATGTATAGGCTATGTAAAGGAACTTGGATCAAGTCAAAGAAAGTTAGATGACCGAAGCCGACCAATGGTATACTTTGGGACCGAGCCCGCCACGAAAGCATATCGCATGTATGATCCAATCCATGGGAAAATACATGTTAGCAGAGAAGTCCAATTTAATGAAGAAGGGAGACCAGTAGATGCTACAACATACAGAAAATTAGTTGGCTGCCTACGATACCTTCTCCATACCAGACCTGACATCAGTTT
Source organism: Flaveria sonorensis (assembly GCA_025506505.1). Classification (NCBI taxonomy): domain Eukaryota; kingdom Viridiplantae; phylum Streptophyta; class Magnoliopsida; order Asterales; family Asteraceae; genus Flaveria; species Flaveria sonorensis. The sequence continues at coordinate 941,153 of CM046427.1, forward strand.
TGCAATAAGCCTATGTAGTCGATACATGCAGAAGCCTATGAAGTCACACATGCAGGCTGTCAAGCACCTACTACGATATATAAAAGGAACAATATCGAATGGAATTGAATACAATCAAGGAGGAAAGAATGTTCTGCTCGGATATAGCGATAGCAGCCATGCAGTCAGTCGCGATGATGGAAGAAGCACAACGGGTGTAGTGTTCTACTACAATGATGCACCTATCACTTGGACCACCCAAAAGCAAACTACGGTAGCTCTATCCTCCTGTGAAGCCGAGTTCATGGCAGCAACTGCAGCTACATGTCAAGCCCTTTGGTTACGAGGATTGCTAAGTGAAATCATGCAATGCAACCCCAAACCGTAGTCATAAAGGTTGACAACAAGTCAGCTATGGAGTTAACCAAGAACTTGGTGTTTCATGGCCGTAGTAAGCACATTGATACGAGATTTCATTTTATCCGTGAATATGTGGAAAGAGAGGAGGTAAGAATCGAATATGTTAGTGGCAAGACTCAAAAGGCGGATATTATAACAAAAGCTCTACCAAGAATTCAGTTCAAGGAGATGAAAGCATTGCTTGGAGTAAAGGACTTCCCTAACTCCCGATTGGAATTAGGGGGGTGATTGTTGGAGCAAGTAATTCTATCCGGGTTCAAGAGTTATATGAGTCGGATAATGAGAAATCACAAGTTGGTGATAAATTCAACGTGACAATTATCTCTTTATCTTAAGTTGAAGATAAGAAGGAGTTCAAAATTCAAATTACAGATAGACTAGTCTTGTGTTTAGATAAAGATTAATCAAGTAGGATTAATCCTATAAATACCTAGCCATGTTGGGTTATAGGTATGAGTTTGTAATCAGTTTTGAGTTGATTTTCTGGTTATAATAAAAGTTTACGTTGCTTGAAATCATTGTGTGTTCTTGATTATAGCTTTGAGAATCAAGCTTGGGCTCGAATCGTTTAACTTAAGAGAGCTCAAGTTCAAGCTTAAGTTGTTTAAAACTTTATTTTTAAATCTTGAGCTCGATTCGTAAATAGCTTTTTAGGGTTAAATTCGGCATATGTTCAACTTTTTTATTAGTAATTTATATATTTATAATCTTAAAATTTATATATAACATATGTATTATTTGATTATTATTATCATAACATTATATATGATATAAAACATTATGTAAATATATATTAAATATATCAAATAAAAATACATGTATTTTTTAACAAGAATCTTTCTCCTCTTAAATTCCACTTAAAAATCGCATTTGCAAGAATTTAAACTCTTATCACATTTGTGAGAGACAAACATCAAGACAATTAACAATAGAAAATATATAAATAAGAGACGTATTAAAAGTTAATATCAACGACGGACCTATGTGTGGAGTAGGAGGGGTACAACGGCACACCTTTAAAAAATCCATGTTATATATACATGAAAATTCCCATAAATTTTTGCAATCACCTCCCATTGCCCCTTAATCTTCGGATGTTAATATTTTAAGTTTTAAACTCAATGTTAGACACAAGCCCAAGTAAGTTTTAAACCCAATATTTAACATAAACCCATTTAACTTTTTAACACAATTCTAATAACTACGATGTCACTTTTCCTATTACCATTTTAGCCTGTCACGTTGAGATAAAATTATTATGTATTTGAGAGTTCTAGCATTTTATATAGTTACTTTTGTTGTTTTAGATGGTTATTTGACTAGGATTAGGAAATATGGACTATGATTTGAAAAATTACAAACTATAAATATTTTAATTATAACCTACGATACATGAACTTTAGAAAAAAAAATTGAATCTTTGAGTGACACAATCTGATTACCCAGACCGGACTGGAATTCTTTTTATATAGTAATACTAAATGACCCCTACAAAACCGCTTTTTATAAAAAAGATTTACAGGGCCGCCATTGCTTCATATGTAAAGCTTATGCATTAAAGGACACTAGTCCAATGATATCAAGGTATTAGTGATATTGCTCTCTAATAGTAACAGTTCAGGACCCAACAAAACATATGATGTGGTTAATTGGTAGACTAATGTGTTAAGTCTGTCGTTCAAAAGAATGAAAAGCTTAAACGTTTGCTCGTTTATTAAATAAAACTTCCAACATTATTTATAACAACTTCTAATATATATACTTAGACCTCACATAATCTTTTACACACACATAAAAAAACACCTTAACACCAACAAGTTCATCGACTTTTATATTCGAGTAAATTATATAATTGGTGCATGTGGTTATGCTGAAATTTTGAATTTGGTTTTTAAAATTTAAAATTTTTGAATATAGTCCCTAACATATCTTTCTATTTCATATATGGTTTCTAAGTCTGTTAGTCAACAGTTAGTGATGTTAAATATTATTAAATTAGCATTTTACTCGCATTAGCCATTGATTTACTTTACCTTTTAAACTATAGTATTATTTTTATTAATGAAAGTTTTATATTATTGTTTCTCAAAATGTTTTATTTTTTATATTATTTTTGTAATTTCATTATTAATACGATTATTATTCAATAAAATACGTTTAAAATACATAGATAAAAAACTTTTTAAAAACATGTTTTTTAAATGTTTGGTTTTTAACCTGTTCATTTTTTATACGTCATTCTTAAAACAATTTGAATTTTTAAACTTTTCTTAAGCTGGCTGGTTTTTTAAACTTCTTATTTTAAACCATTCATTTTTTGAAACATCTTTTCTTAAAAAAATCTCAATTTTTAAACATTTTTTTAAAACAATTCAGTTTTAAACGTCTTTATAAAAGAAGACATTTTTATAAAGGTTTAAAAAAACCCACATAGTGATTTAAAAAAAAAAATTAACCAAACATTTAGAAGAAGACAATTTTTAAAACATTTATTATTTGTGTATTAAATAATAAACATATTTACAATTAAAAAATTATAATAAAATGTAAATTTTATTGATAATACCTACCAGTACAATCATTATTTTGATAAATTAAACTAAACTAACAGAATAAAAATCATTAATAAAAAATAACTATAACGCAATTTTAAATCTATAAAGACTAAATTCAAAACTTTAACTAAACCACAACACCATCTAATTTACTCTTTATATTCATTTCACAAGAAAAAGTGTATGAGAAAAGATTAGAGAGAGATTATTATAAAACGCACCGAACCAGACAACCCATCTTCCACACACTTCAACCTGAGTGAACGAACGAGTTTGAGTTTGAGTGTGAGTGTGAAAGAAGATGTTGGACAGAGTGCTCTCAATGCGCAGAGGAGCTCACATGGAGGACGAAGGCGACGAACACGAAGGAGACGACTCCAAAACCAAAAAGCACCTTTCAATCGCCACACGAATCTCCAACTACTTCACTCGAACAGGCTACCTTTGCCCCATTACAATCATCGTTCTGTTCCTCCTCTTAATCTCATCATACTTCGTTCGCTCTCGTGATCTCCTCTGCGTTTCATCCATTTCGTCCTTCGATCGCCTCTCCCGCACTCGCTTCTTCGGATTGGATGGCCTCGATTCCGATTTCGGAGCCCTAGGCGTCCCCTGGTGTAAGATCTCATCGCTGTTTGATGTTAATTTGTTTGATTTCGTCGGATCTGTGTTGATGTGATCGTTTGCTCGCTCGTTTATTGCTAGAAAATGCTATAATATGTTCATTATCATCCCTATCATAGTTAAGAGTAATTTTATAGAGCATTTGTTGCTTGATTTGTTAGGATCGTCTTATGATAGTAATATTAGAAATGTAGTTATGCGTATGATTAGATAGATCTAGCGTTTCTCTGCTTGTGTTGTAGATTTGTAGAATGGGAGTCTAGTGAGTGGTTGTGTTTAAGCTTGTGATTGGTATGAGGCTTACATTGTTTGAGTATTTGTGATTTAAGTACTGGTTTGGTCTGGAGAGCTGACGTTAAGTTGAGTTAATAGTGTGAAGTTATTAGTTTGGAAAAGAAATGACTTTTCATGGATTCTATCATCAGTTTGAAATGAAGTGATTCAACTTGGTAGGGAGTTCATAAAGTATGGGGCCTGTGTTGTGGTTGATTCGTGAGCTTATTAGGAGCATGGGAAGGTTTAGGATTGGATTTAGGCTACTAATAGTGTGACATGCATGATCTTCATTATCAACTGCACTTGAATTTTAGTTAAAAGGTGATGTCACTAGTATATATCTTGGTTTTAAAAAGTGTGCCTGACAGGTGCAAGGCGACCTCAGGCACAAAGTCCATCGCTTTTGTTAACATTAGGTGAGCTGATGAGCTCTGTACAAAAAGCGCACAAAAAGCGTGTTTTTTTGGGAAAAAAGCTCACTGAGCGCGCGATTCTTGTGTAGGGGATGTTTTTGTGCTTCAAAGTGCTATACATGTAGCTACAAAGTTTGTAGATGTAAGTAATATATACATTAAATCATATATAAACCTTATTTATAGCTATATTTTGGGTAGGAGATGCTAAAACCCTATGAGGCATAAAAACTTTATTATACATGCACCTTTTGCCTCACTTACGAAAAGCCTTCCGCTTTTGCGCTTCGGTTTTAGACCTCTTCCCCTCGGTGTGCTTCTCACCTTTTAAACCAAAGTCCAAAGGTATATATGGGAAATATTATGAATCTCAGATCTAAAATACAATTATACTGGAAGCCCAAACTTTGTTAAGCGATATGAGTTTATTTTTCAAATGTCATCCATGCCATCTTCAGTTTTCATTTTAGCATGTCAAGTGTCTCATGGGTACTCTGTGCTGATATCAAGTATCAACACCAGAAAAGGAAAAGTCTAGATAATCTATTCTTAAAATTGTGGAATGATACATGTCATATGCATCTGAACCCCCTCTCCCCTTCTCTCTCTCCGAAGAGGAAACAGTTATAATCTATCTACACATTTTGCCCCTTTGCATATATTTTGGCTATGGTACTGCTTGTTTCTTTTTGAGTTTTATTCTTGATCATTATGTATTAAACACTAAACAGTGGTCACACATATGTTAATTATATACTTATATAATTATACTATAGTTGATTGTTTTAAGGCGTCGTTTTGAAGACCGAATTTTAGTGTAAAGTGATTACATTTTCTTAATTTTCATGCTTTTAATTTCTATCATTTTTTAAAAGGCAGACCGAAACATGGAAAAACTGTCGACTGGACGACTAAAGATTTACTCCAAGGTCTTGAAGAATTTGTACCAATATATGAAACCAGACCCATTAAGAATAACATGTATGGGATGGGTTTTGATCACAGTTTTGGGCTATGGTTTATCACTCGATGGCTGAAACCAGACCTAATGATTGAAAGTGGGGCTTTCAAGGGGCATTCCACGTGGGTATTGAGACAGGCAATGCCAAACACCCGAATTATCTCAATTACACCACGTCATCCTGAGAAGTATCTTAAAAAGGGGGCTGCATATGTTGATGGGAACTGCACGTATTTTGCTGGAAAAGATTTTATTGATTTTGGGAATATTGATTGGAGGACTGTGATGAAGAAACATGGTGTTACTAATTTGAGTCGAGTTCTTATATTTTTTGATGATCATCAAAGTGAATTAAAAAGGTAACTATGGCATCATCAACTAGTGAACCTAGGATATGGAAAATAGGCAGGTGGGGTGGGTGGCTTTAGATAACGAGTCAAAATAGGTAATTTATTGTCACTGGTCGGATTTGGTTGACCCGAAATGCTTTTATCCAAAATTCTTAAAACTTATTTACAAAAAATTATTGGGCTTAATAATAGAATGGCAATGCACTTCTGAAGGTGGTCATTTTTGGTAATCATACTCATTGATGTTCCTGATTTGAAATGGGCTAATATGGTAATTTTGTACCCTCATAATTTATATTTTGGTTTTACATTAGATGTGGCAAATTCGACCCATGTACTTATGAATAGGTCATTTTGGGCTGTGTTTTATCTCTATGGACAAAAGGGGGAATTTTGATCCATTTAACTACGAATGGATCAAACCGGTTGAAAGTTGTCCAAAATGTGCTTTTAACGCATACCACCTTATAGATTATTTGTTCAAAAGTTATATTACTATTGAAATAATATAGTTTTTGTAATCATATCCGTCAGGTTAGTTGTTTATAGAATTGTAAATTTTTTTGGAGACAAGTGTTTAGGTCAACCCAACCAGTTTTGACCCATCGTCCATCCCATCCATCATCGCAATTCAGGTGTTAATGCATGATTGTTTCTTTTGATGCATGCCTGCATGGTATCCTTACAGATTAAAGCAGGCATTGAAAGCTGGGTTTTCAAATCTTGTTTTTGAGGACAACTATGATACAGGAACTGGAGATCATTATTCCTTGAGACAAATATGTGATCAGTTTTACATACAAGGTTAGTTAACTCTACTCTCTCAGTTTTTACATTCTTGATCAAGTTGTACTCTGCATTTCAGTTCTATTTCAGGACGTTTATGATTTTGCTCCATCATTGTTATAATGTTATCTAGAGATGACAAAATGTGCATGCTGGTTAACAGGTTTAAACCCATTCGGTTCAAAATGGGCCAATTTGAAAAAAAAATCTAAAAGTCTGGGTTAGGTGGGAATGGTTTGGTTTGGTCCACCAATATTTCAAATTTTTTTTTTAAAGTTTCTGATTTCATAATAACCCATATGTTAGATTCTGTTTCAAAAATAAATTTATATTACTCCTAAGTTTATGCTAAATACAATGGTAATATATGTAATGGTTCAAAGGTAATAAATGTTTATGTTATTTCCAACATAGTTTTCTTACAACAAATTGGATTATTATATAATCAATATAGTTCTGTAATTATATGTAATTAAATATCTATTAAATTGAAAGAAAATGAGCAAATAGTGTTAGTGGTTCACCCCTTCTAAACTGGCGGTAAATCCTGAAGTGTTCTAAAAAGTTTAGCTTGTTTTGACCACCCGTTTGCCCATTTGGAGATGTCATTTCACCAAACAAACCGAAAAGATCGCCGAAAACTGCTACACTGACCCAGCTTTGTCCATTGATTTTGATGTTATTTACTGAAAGTGTAAGAAGGATTTATTTTGAAACAAGTCAAAAGGTTATCTTTGGTCAAGCCGGGCTGCTAAATTTTCCCAATTTTTTTGAATTTTGTAGTAACCAATATATTACATTTTCTATTCTTTATTTCTAAACTATTAAACATATTACAATTGTTATGCATCTAACGCAAAAGTATCAACAACTTACAGAACCTTCTGCGTTGTTTTATTCCAAAAGGTTAGATCATTATATAGATTGTATAGTTTTCATAGTCGGATTTTACACTTTATTATCTAAATATTTAGAAATTCAAAGAAAAAAGACAGGGAAAGTTCTAGCAGGTCGACCCTCCCGACCGAATCTGACCTGTCATTCTTGCACCCATTTCTTGGTTTTTACAAGGATATTTTGCTCCCCCTAAACGAACCCAAAAGACTAATGAAATCCCCAAATTGCCCCTACTAATATCATCATTCTCTCCAGGAGGCGGGCATAGCTGCTTTGAAGACAGCGATGAAGCAAGGGTAAGATCAGTAAGAAAAAAATTCTGGGAAAAAGCAGTAGACACTCGAGAACTATGCGGGCCTGGGGAATCATGGTGGGGAGTTAGAGGCTACATGCGAGATGATTTCAACCACACAAATAAACCAATATCATACACACAACATTTCCAAAACAGCAGATATGTAGAATCAATACTTGATGTTTATTGGGAACTGCCACCAGTCGCTGGCCCGTCACTTACTCATCAAACAAGATATGACCCGGCCCGTGCACCTAGCCCCATTGTAGAAGATGGAAGGTTTCGCTTGTTTCAAAGGCTTGGTTTGTCTAGACTCGAGCCTTCTGTGTTTAATGGGTATACTCAGATGGTATATGTTCAAATATCTGAAAAAGAATCATAGTTATGTGTTTTTTAAGTTGTTTTTCTCGATAAGATGTTAGGCCTGTTCTTGATGATAGTCGATATACACACGTCGTGTTGATATTGTACGCTTGTTCTATGTATTTTTGTTGCCCTTAATGTGGTTTTTTTATTAGTTATATGTCTTAGGATGGCTTTAAATAGCCACATCGCCCTCCTGCATCTCCTGAAAGTAGCTACTACACTGCCTACTCTTGCACAAACTTGAAAACACTTAAACAAAGTACTGCAATGAAGTTGTCTTAAATGTGTGTATTAGTGTGCCTGCTTTCAAGCAATCACAACCCCAGAAGTTTAATTCATAAAATATTTTTGAAGGGATTGAAATATGTTAAAAGATTAGAAGCTCAAGGAATTGTAATTTGATTTTAATGAAGGTGAAATAAAATGATATCTTTTTGATATAAACATGTTTCGGAACTGAAATGAAAAATAACAAATGTCATTGTATTTTTGTAAGTTCTTTCATATTTAATCACTGTATCCTTAAAGAATAAGGACAAACACTTGTAAAAGTTTGTAAAACGGATTCTTAATAATTTCTAAATAATAAATACAAATTTCGAGGTTGTCTACAAAAGATAGATTGTTCAAACAAACGAGTTAAAATAGACTAAAAAGAAAACTAATGAAGCGATTGTCGATATGTCCGAGTGGTTAAGGAGACAGACTCGAAATCTGTTGGGCTTTGCCTGCGCAGGTTCGAATCCTGCTGTCGACGGTTTTTTATTTTTATTTTTATTTTATTTATTTATTTTTTGTTTTTCATTTTTAATATTTTTGTAGGAAAACATGAGTAGAACTTTATTTTCCCTGTACCAAACCTGCTTCATCTTCCCCCCACGGCAGTTGCACCGCCACGCACCCCACCAGAAAACCTAGATGTTACTATACAGTATGTTGTCGTAAACTTGAGACAACCTTCGTCTGCCATACAAAGGCCAAACACTAAGCATAGAAGCAGTATAAGCTGTCCAATCACTCAAACGATCTTATCACTGTTTCAAAAAAGTTATCGTGTCTATGAAAGCTAAGCTCATCCATCAATGGTCCTACACCCTGATACTGCTAGACTACAAGCTAGCCATTTGGTATCTAAAGATATCTCTAGTGAACTTTTAGAAACTTTATATGGTATCTATGAATTTAAATATTATATTTTATATACAAATGATTGTCTGTATATTTTATGAGGTAAACACTATTGTAATGATAACATGTTACCTTACCCGACCCGTCCCGTCCCGTCTGTTTATATCTAGTCACAGTGAAGGGTTTTTATTTCACATTCCAAATCAGTTTTTACCTAAGTTCAAAACGGTCATTTTGATACCATCAATTTTGGTGGTTCAAAATCTTGCTTTTAAGTTTTAAATTACTATCACGTGATCCAATTGGATATAACAAGCTACAAAACAACAACTAACCTTCAACAAAAATTTATACCGTTTGCTGTCCATGTCAACTATATATGACACGTAACGTGTCCTAGGCTAGACGGATTTGATGTTTCGTGTACAATTCGAATGAGAATGTAACATTATAACTTTATCTATAAAAGCTTATGCGATTATCCATATGATTAATGAGGTAAACACGCGTTACAGCTTATCACTTATCGAGCAAACATTAACAGTTTTGAAATTGTTGAATGTTGATCGTGCTTTTTTACGTATGACATATGCGCTCAACGTTCGTTAAAGCATTAGATGGAGGGTCTTTTGGTAGAAGAAGGTGAAATGAAGCAGGAAGAATCAACAGGAAGGCAAAAGGGTGGACTAAGAACCATGCCATTCATCTTAGGTATATGTATACTTGATATATTAGGGTTGTAGATGAATCGAATTAAAACAAATTGGGCTTGTTTGTATTTATTCATTGAACTGAACAAAACGAATAAGCAAGAAGGTTTAAACAAAGGAATTTTCTTGTTCATGTTCGTTTGTTAAAAATTGAACATGTTCGTTTGTGTTCGTTTGATTATATTCTAAACAAACATTAATGCACACAAACAAAAGTAAAACATATACCAATTCAAGGTATACAAATATATTTAAATTGAAGTCTAAACAACATTTGAAAAGCAAAAAAAACAGCATGGTTAAAACTCGAAAGTTTGTTTTAAAATTTAAAAATGGGCCAAACTCAATTTCCTTGAGTATAAACAAACATAAACCAACCGAATCTTGATGATGAAAACTAAACGCAAGAATATAAACAAACACTCATAAACATAAATGAATGAATGCTCATGTTCATTCGTTTAACTAAATGATGAAAAAAAAATTATGTTTGTTTGCTTATTACATATCTTTGTAAACTGGTTATTATTTTTATATAAATTAATGAAAACATATATATGCATGCAGCAAATGAATCATTTGAGAAAGTGGCAAGTTATGGGATCCATCCAAACATGATCCGATACCTGATGTCCGATTACCACATGGGTTTCGCCGAGGGCACAAACGTCCTTTTACGATGGTCAGCGGCCACCAACTTCCTTCCGGTGATCGGAGCTTTTCTCTCCGATAGCCTTCTCGGTCGCTTCCTCACCATTCTTCTTGGTTCACTCTTCACTCTCATGGTATCATACGTTCTTCTTTTTCTTCATAAATATTTGTAGAACGATCAGGGTCTAAATGGATCGAATTGAGCACAAGTTGCCAATTTGTCTAAGTTCGAGTTTGGTAAGTTTTTTGAATTCTATATTTAAAGCTTAAGCTCGAGTCATGATAAAGTTTTCATACTCGAGTTGAACTTGTTGACCTCGACATGCCAACTTCCCTAAGCTCAAGCTTGGTGCTTGTAGCTTAATGAAGCTTGAGCTTATTTTGTTCCGAACCCTGTATTCAAAGTTAAGTGTGGCTCATGATATATGTTTGATACTCGAGTTTCACTCATTGACTTATTTAATTATTTTATTTATACACGTATATAATTATTCTAATATATGTTTATAGGGGAGGGATCCTAAAAAAACCACATAGTTATGTAAAAATCAGAGAAGACCAATGAAATCGATCATATAATCTATAGATATTTTATTACCACCCTCTATATATGTGTATATGTATATATAGATAAGGGTAGTGATCAAATGAAAACTGTAACGTAGTTTTACATATGCGTCTCACATAGGTTACGTATACGTAATAGTTTTTCATTCGATATAGTATTACGTATACGTGACACTATTCATTCTCGTATTTATGTTCAACATATATGTAACAATTACTTTATTTATTATGTAATATAATGTTATTATATTTAATAAATAAAAAATATCATATTTACACAAATAAGCTTGGTATATAAACCAAGCTTTATTTTAAAAATACCCATTATAACCCAAATTAATATCTTTGGGATTCTTTTGCCTCCTCTATATAAAAATGTGAATCTTATTAAACGAGCCTATTTTTAGGCTTGAGCTTGAGCTCTAGCTCAAGTCGAGCTTTTAGCAAGCCAATTACAAGTAGCTTGAAAGTTGCTTGACTCGTTTATAGCCTCACTTTTTGCATCTTAGGGGATGTTTGGATTCACGTCTCTAAAATGTTTCTAGGGAATGATCCTTCTATGGTTAACAACAATGATCGGAGGTGCGAAACCTCCCCCTTGTAACACTCAGGCGCCTCATTCGTGTGAATCACCCACACCCATTCAATACACACTCCTATATTCGGCTTTCGCTTTGATATCCATTGGAGGGGGTGGGGTCCACCCGTGTTCCTTAGCATTCGGGGCCGACCAAATAGCCTGCAAGGACAACCCAAAGAAAGTGAGGGCGTTGGGGAGCTTCTTTGGGTGGTATTACGCCACTGCTATTATGGCGGTCATGATTGCATTTACGGGCATTGTTTATATTCAAGATCATCATGGATGGAGAGTTGGGTTCGGGATCCCCGTTGTTCTCATGTTCTTGGCTACTATCTTATTCGGGGCCACTTATCCGCTTTATTACAAGATAAAGGTCGAAAAAAGCGTGTTTACGAGCTTTTGTCAAGTGATATTGGTGGCTTGGAAACATAGAAAGCTCACTTTACCGGATTCAAGTGATGGCTTGTGGTACAATGGAAATAATGCAAAGGTTACTACACCTACAAAGACCTTGAGGTAGTGAAAGACTTCTCTTTGTTTAGTTTAGTTTGTGTTTGCAATTTCAACTCATTTACTTATGCTAAACAGGGTGTGTCAGAGGGTGGAACCGACACAAACCTGAAAATTTTGTACGAACTTGAAAATCATGTGAGACACATGAAAAACTGTATACGTATATTTGTGGGTCGACACGTAGAAGATCCGTTTGACCCGAAAAAAAATTATTTTAGTTTTTTTTTACATATTAATGCGTTAAAATTACAAATATAGATATTTGTTTGTTAGTTTTCTAAAGCGAGTATGTTAAAGAATGCAAATTTATATATGAATCTTTTAGTTTTGCAAAAAAAAAAAAAGTACCCAAATAATTTAATATATTACAAATAATTATGAAAATAATGGGTTAATGGGGCAACATGCGAACCATGAAAATGGCACGAACATAACTCGTTTAATTAAACACGTTTGATGGTTTGGCCCGAACCTGACTCAAACTTGTTTAGACTAAACTCAAACTCATTTAGACTAAACTCAAACCCGTGAATTTCATGTTAGGTTTGTATCGTGTTAGAAAATTTCCTTCACTGTCTTAAATTGTTACTAAATTTTTGTACAAATAGTGGGCTGGAGGTGAAAGAAACATAATATTTTGACCCGTTATCCGACCCGTCCATATTACTACCTGCATAACTACTGTACTAATCACCAGGCTGCGGCTGATCAACTTCTTTTATGGCACCCTTCTCTTCCTTTCAGGTTCTTGAACAAAGCTTGCATGCCATCAAAACCCGAAGATACGAACAAAGAAGCCGCTAAAGACCCGTGGAACGTCTGCACGGTAGATCAAGTCGAAGAGCTAAAAACACTCATCAAAGTAATCCCGTTATGGTCTTCCAGTATAATGTTATCTGTGACCATGAACCAAACAACATTTCCAGTACTCCAGGCGCAAACAATGGATCGACACATCACGCCAAAGTTTGAAATCCCATCGGCGTCATTTGGCTTCTTTGTTATCATAACGATAATGGTTTGGGTTATACTATATGATCGCGTTATCCTCCCATTGTTATCAAAACTAAAAGGGGAACCTGTATATATAAGTGCAAAGTTAAGAATAGGCGCGGGCCTTTGTTTTTCAATAGTGGCAACGGTGGTTTCAGGGGTCGTTGAACACGTAAGGAAAAGTAAAGCGGTTGAAGACGGGCTTTTGAACGATTCTCAAGCTGTTATAAACATGTCGGCTTTGTGGCTCATTCCACAAAACGTGTTAAACGGGTTGGCAGAGGGTCTGAACATAATTGGGCAAACGGAGTTTTATTATTCCGAGTTCCCTAAGAGTATGTCGAGTATAGCATCGGCTCTTTACTTGCTCGGGTTGGCTATCGCGAGCTTGTTGGCTAGTGTTTTACTGAGCACCGTGGATGGTTTAACAAAAGGGAACGGAAAAGAGGGTTGGATTTCTACTGATATAAATAAAGGTCATTATGATAAGTATTATTGGCTTCTTGCTGTAATGAGTTTTATAAACTTCCTGTATCATGTTGTATGTAGTCGGGTTTATGGTCCGGGGGTAGACAAATCAGTTTTTACGAGTGAGGAAGTTAATAATACGCGCAAAGATGAAGCCTTGAGTAGTTAATATTCAAAGTTTGAGCAGTTGTTTAATGTTAATTCTATGTAGATATATCTGTACTAAATAGAAGTTATATTACTAAAAAACCATATGAAAAGCATAATTCAAACCACCAGTGACAAAAGCATAAGTCAATGTATTTCAAACCACAATACCAAAGTTAAAACAGTCTTAAACCATGAAATCTGAGTCACAAGGTTTTCATGTTATAGTTCATAAAACTTCATACTAAAGTTTCCAGATTCAACTCTATATCCTTCTCATGAACCTTTTAGCAATTCGGGTGTTAAATTCAGCAGGGTTCTTGCTAACCGAACACACCAGGCCATCATTGTTCCAAGGCGTGAGCCCACCTAGCATGCCATATGAACCAGCACCCACCACAGGCTCATGCATCCAAGACACTGAACCAGGCAGCTTGAGCCCACCTAGCCAGCCATACGAACCAGCAGACGATGAATTAGCCATAGAGAGTCTGGCTTCTTCAACTTCCAATGCCTTTTGTTTCCCTTTATTCTTGTTAACTTTAACGGCCCTTACTTTTCTCAAAAACTCCCCAAGGGTAAGATTGTCGGTGAATTCTTCAGCATCAGCAGTGAAGTTGTTATTAATGTTTTCAGCATTTCCTGCACCAAAATGTACATAAGACTCAACATTAGGGGCAGCAAGACACTCGATGATTTAGAGGTAGTGATTTCAACCCGCTTCTATACTAAGTTACTAACAGGTCAATTCAGGTTGTAATTTGTTGGTAAGTTGTATTTTCTTGGTAACTGGGTCACACACATAAAACATAAAGGAAAAAAAAGAGAAATAGCTACTAACAAAACTAGTCTAATGGGCTATGGGTCAACATTTGTCTAAGGTGTATTCTCGTACTTACAACGTCCTAATTTATTTTTAAAAGAAATGATATTATTATTTCAGTTACATTGTTTTCATAATAGCACCAATAAGCTACTTAAAATATTAAAAAAAAACAGAGAAAACAGTATAGGAAGGGTCACCCCAACCAGGTCCATCTTGCATTTAGGGTTGCATTTAGTTGGTGACGGGTCAAAAAGGTCAAACACAAAAAAAAAAAAAAAAAAAAAAAAAAAAAAAAAAAAAACTAGCAAACAATGAAACAGGTCAAATGGGTCAAACACGTCTGACGCCACCTCAGGTGTATTCCAATGCTGCTCACAACGTCCAGAATCATTTTATTTAAAAGAACTTATATTGTTACTTTAGTAACAATGATTTCACAACCATATATATCACATTAGAGATTAACCAACTGAGAGAAAATTGTTTAAGGATTGGCTTAACCTGACATGTTCCGCAACTTCGGTCATATTTTGTTGGTAAGAGGTTAAACAAGGTGAAATACAACAGAAATATCAACTAAAAGTTAAACATATCAAAGGGATCAAACAGGCCAAAAGCCGCCTAAGGTGTCTTAAATGCTTACAGTGACTTAGATTGTTTTCTTTTAGCAATATAGCATTAAACCTATTTAATACATTAGCTACATACAGTGTTTAAAAAAAAGAGAAAAAAAGTGTTGGTCGACCCATCCCGACCCCTATTGACCTGCACACAAAAAATACATGTTTTGACCCATTATTCAAACTTCCCAGTTCATAATATATTTAAATACCTGCAGGATTTTGGGATTCAACCTCTTTTCCCTTTCTCGTCCTTTCTGCTTCTAATGTTGTGATTGCTGTCAAAAATCAGACAAAGAAACTGAAAATCAGCATCAAGACACATAACATATATGATGCTCTCTGTAAAAAACACCTTTTCACTTACGTTCACCAGTGCTTTCACGAAGACGTTCGTAATCGTTACAGTTGATTACTGATTGGCAGGCCCAACACTTTTGTGGATCTCCCTTGCTAATAGCAGCAATATAATCACTGTGGTTTCAATTAAAAAGAATCTTTATAAGATAAATATCTGTAATTTAGGTTTTTCTCGGATCACATGAAAATTGCAATTCGTTCATACGCTTTCCTGTATTTGACACAATAGTTTCATAGAAGACTGTTAGCTGCTCAAGGGGTCTCTTCTTATTTCCCTTCCCTTATCAGGTACATTTGGCAAAATAGTCTGGTCAAAATGTGTTCGCGTCAAAACAGGTAAATTAGGTAATGTTATGTGTGGGTCCAGTCAGGCCGCTGATGTCTTTTCATCCATTTTCTTTGAACTTTATATGTAATCATTGTATCAAGTATAAATTTTAAAACTATATTAGTAGAACAGTATACATTCTTTTTAAAATAGAATTAATTATGAAATAGTAATCATTTGAACATATGATTATATGAATTTTGACCTTTTTAACCCGTTAGACCCGTTTTGGTTTTGGCCAATAATAACAACATGAAAAAATTACCACGGTATCACCCCCTTTACCCCATGTTTCCATACAGCTAGGTTGTAATTGTTATTACTTCTTATTAGGACCAATAATGCAATGCACTAATGCCCAAATTCCTAAGTAGAATAACGACCTCCAAATCAACTTAAAAACCATAGTGAGTAGTAATAGTCCATCAATAAAGATTAGTAATGGACTTCTAATTGTAACTTACTACTTAACAAGTTGGATCCATGAAATCATGTATCCAACTCGGGTTAGCTATCCAATCCCACAAACACAATGTGGGGTAGTCACGATTTTCAAGCTAGGTTTCAAGGGATGCCAAGAAATGTGCAATTAGTACCAAATCTTCAAGTTTAAATGTAAACAGATATAAATCAAGACATGCTTAAATTGCTAACTTCAAATTCACACTTACCAAATGCAAATGCTGTTGTGTTTAAGCATTTCAGAATCAGCCATTTGATGCAAGAAAATCCACTAAGATCTGCCCCAATGATTAGAAACTTGAAAACCCTAGAGCGTAATTGGGGAAAAGGAGATCGATATTAGATATGAACAAAATCATATGAATTTGGGTGATTGTCAAAACATTAAGAAGTCATACACAATCACATCAACTTATTATCAAAATCATCATATCCAACAACACAACACTATAATGGGAAAAAGTAATTGTATAAAACTAAAGAATCGATTCACGCACACAATCGATTATACAAGGAACTTCATTGATCAACCTTCCATTCTTGATCAAATTAATCGATTAATTGACACCAAGTTCAAAGATCAAGTATAGCTAAAATCGACCCAATGAACACATACATACATTACGGCCTTCAGTGCCTTAATTAAACCTAAGATCGCTAGACGAAGAATAGATCTGAGAGATCAAAATTCACCTTTTCTTAGGAGAGGATATTTGAAGATTTAGATATCGCCGATGTGAACACTGGAAGCTTAAGATACAAAAGAATCCACAAATACTATTGGCTTTTATTTAAAGAGATCTTGTCACGCAAGTGATGCCACGTATGTGTGGATGGGGTGAAGGGAGGGGGCATTTGATATAGAAAGGTTTTGTGTTTGCATAAGTCCTAGTTCATGAACCACTAATAAATAAGGGAATTCAACTCTTGCTAATGAAGACACAGAACCGGTGGAAATTGCATACACTAAATATTGACTGCTCAACACTTCTAAGTGCTTAGACCAACAAAAGTACACATGCTTATTTACTTCTTATACTTTAGGGTGAAATAAGTTGTTTTCATTATTCAACAAGCAGTTATCACTTATTTCAAACCAGGTAATTTTTTGGTGAATTCAAAATTACAAAGTTACACATATAATGAAATTAATTGTTTAAGCAAGATGCAAGCATAATGGCACAACTTGCAAGTACCGTGTGGCCTCCTCGAGTCCCTGAAGACCATCCATTTCTCCCGCTTACGGTCATGGATTACTGGTTTCATTGTCCCATGGATTCATGAGGGAGTGGCCCTAATTCCCAACCGTACTGAGAAGTTTAAGCACTTTTGGACACGCATTTGCTTAATCATTTAGGCACTCCCAATGATATGTAGGCATGTTTCTAAGTAGACTTGACCTTCAAAGTTCAAACATTTGGCCATTACAATAAGTTGTTTATATTAGCAATCATACACAAACCCTAAACACTTACTTAAAGTAAAGCAATGTTGATAGGAAATTAGGAACAACTTGCGTTTTCACAAATCCATGATATTCACTCTTCACAAAACACATGATCAAGATCATATACATCATACTAGTCTTTAACAGTCTAAAATGTAAATTTTATCACCCAAATGACAATTTCAACAACAAAAAACTGTGTGTGGATCATTCAACAAACTAGAACTCCTAAGGCAACATATTCACTACATAATCAACCATTAATGCACATAGAAACAAACTGATTCAGGATCAAATCGATACAATTTCATAGGCTTAAACTCATCGTAGTAATAAGCAATAAAAGGAGATGAAAAGGGGAAACTCACCCCATATGTAGGATTTTGGTTAAAACTGTTGATGGGTTTCTTGAAGATCCAAAAGCAACACAAAACCCTTAACGAATTTGATCTTTGTAGAGCATTTTGCATAAAAATTTGAACTTTATGGGGCATATTTGGAACTGCGTTGAAGGAAATTGTGGCATTTGTAGCGGGAGAAAGCCTGTTAATAAAGATGATGCTTCGAGTTATTTTTCCCTTTATTAAAATTTAAGGTCCAACTAGTAAATATAGCTCGTGTTCCGGGAGCGTGTGATAAAATATAAATTACGGTGGTTCTGAATTGTTATTGAACTAAATTTAGGTCGAAATACAGAGTTAATTGAATTTATATCGTCGAACAAAAACATATTATGTGTGACCTTATTCGTTTCCAAACAAAATCTAAGTCAAAATGTAAACCAACTTAAAGCATACATAGAATTAGCACAAAAGCATTTTATATTTGACCTAGCTTGTGTCCGAACATAATTAATGAGAAAATATAAAGGAATTCAAATTTACACCGACTCGTCCATAAAAACAAAGCCCAAAGAAAAATGTGCAACAATTAAACCCGAGGCTTTAGAATCTTGAGAGGCCCAAAGTGACATTTCTCAAAGTTTTATAAAAAGTTTAGGGGTTAAAGTGAAAATTTCAAGAAAGTGGAGGAGGGCTTTGGCCGGTGGCAAAGGCCACCGACCTTGCCTTTTATGATTAAGTAAATATCCAATATTTGGTAGATTTTATACAGAAATATTAAACCTAAATAATAATTTGTATGGACAGTTATGTCACGGACGAAAATCATTGCAAGATAGGAACTTTCACGGTTGTATGGACAACAAATGTAAGGGTCTATATCAAATGGACTCCTCATCCATCATACTAGTATTTCGAGATAAGTTCTATTTGATATGTAACAAGCTATAACTTTCACTTTAAATATCAAAGACAATCATCAAAAGTCACATGACTCGCATCACAAGAGGCGTTAAAAGTATCTCTATGTTAGAGTGAAATGTTCCTTAACAACAAAAATGAAAATTAGAAGTAACACTGCTCAAATACTTCAAGCTTAAAAAGAACATAGTGATAACCAGTGATTTTGCCATAAAGTGTTCTTGCATTAATCAGTATAAAAGGGCATCAACAATTAATCAAACATCTTAAATTAATTAAATTAAATTACATGTTGAATCAAAAGTTACATTCACAATCTAATGTGATTATAAAACAAGCACACTTAGCACTTGGTTCCAAATGAATCTATCAAACCTGCAGAAATCACTCACCAATAATCCCCACAAGAACACAAACCATCTTTAAAATGATGGTACCGATTAACGTCTCTAAACACAATCTCCCTCTCAGTAATCTTCGATATAAACTTGATCGCGACATGACAATCCTCACAAACCCGAAGATTCTTTGTTATCAGAAGCTTGCTCTTAGCAGGCGTACTAATAAGCCCAAACGCGATGGCCAATCTTTCACTATGCCTACACACCATTTTCATCTTTTCATCATCATCAACGTCATGAAACACAGGCGCAGTGTTTGGGACATATCCCGCTTCATTCATTAACTTTTCAATCCTTTTCAACTCGTTGTCCATCTCATCACACATTGGATGAGACGTGTCACCCGAAAGAAAGGCGTGCACTTTGTTATTCACTTCTATCCAACTACAAGCAACGTCTTTTTTTAGCTTTTTATTTGTCATTATTTCACGAATCTTTGCAACCCCCTCCCATTTGCCCGCTTGAGCATAAATATTTGACATAATCACATAATTCCCAGGTTCTTCGGGCTCAAGCTCTATTAGCTTCTCTAATGCAAGTTCCCCTAACTCGACATCTCCATGTATCTTACATGAGTTTAGCAATGCACCCCAGATGCCAGAGTCGGGTCGAATGGTCATACTGTTTATCATATCATACGCTTCTTCTAAACGACCATAATGACCAATAAGATCAACCATAGACGAATAGTGTTGAACAGTAGGCGCTATCTTGTACTCATGTATCATTAAATCAAATAACTCCTTACCTTTGTTGAGTAAGCCTCCATGATTACAAGCCGAGAGAACGCCTACAAACGTTATATGATCAGGGTGTGTTTCGCGAGTCATTTTCTTGAACAAATCAAGTGCCTCTACAGCATACCCGTGCATTGCATAACCAGTGATCATAGCATTCCAAGAAACAACCCGTTTCTCAATCAACAAATCGAAAAGATTTCTAGCCACTTTAACCGAACCACTTTTTGCATACATATCAACCAACGCCGTCTTCACTTTATCTTGACATTCAAACCCTTGTCTCCAACTATACCCATGAAGCTCTCTCCCTTGAGGTAATGCTGCCATGTCAGCAGCAGACGATATCGCAGTTACAAGAGTCGCAACAGTCGGTCTGACCTCGCATAACGCCATTTCACCGCACAAAACCAAACACTCCTCCGGGCGCCCGTTTTGAGCATAAGCAGCAAGCATAGAGTTCCACATAACAACGTCTCGTTCAAGTATTTTATCAAACACATGGCGCGCACTACCAACATCACCACATTTCGCATACATATCAACCAATGCAGCACCCACAAACACATCCGTCTCCCACCCCGTTTGCACCACGTGTTCATGAACATCACGCCCCACGTCAATCGCGCTAAGGTTCGAACACGCTTTCAGCACAAAAGGGTATGTAAAATTATCAGGAACAACTCCATAACCAATCATATCATAATACAGTTCAACAGCAGCATTATAAGGCCCATTCCAAGCATATGCACGAATCAACACATTCCAAAGAAACACATTTCGTTTAGGAATTTTGTCAAACAGTTGGTGGGCATTATACAAATGGTTACAAGAACAGTATAAATCAACAAGCTTTGTGCACAAAATGGTGTCGTAACCGAACCCAATTACGCAAAGATGTGCGTGAAGCTGTCTGCCTGGTTGAATTGCTCTACGGGCGATGAAGGTCTTGAGGATCGTTTGGTAGTCTAATGGTGAGCGATTGATCAGGTGGAGGTTTGAAGGATGATGGTGATTGTGGGTTGTTGGTGGGGTGTGTGAGTGGTGTAAAAATCGCCATTGGTGCTGAGAAATTGATGTGAAATCAGAATCGATGATGGTGGAAAGGAGTATTTTGTGGTGTGAAAGATGATGGTTCTTGAGTTTTGCTGTTGAATTAAGTCGAAAAAGCATTTGTGCACCTGTGGAACTAGCGTATAAATAAGTTGTATATATAACTAGTCGTCCCGTTTTACCCGGTTGCCGCATCTACGTCACATCAGATTTCTTATTTTGGAGGCGTTGTCTCAATTTTACTACGTAAAAGTCTTTGGGTGATGCCGGTCTTGAGAATTTTGGTGTCATTCCCGCGGTTTCCACCCGAGGCCAGGTTTCCCCAACCCTCCCCGGGGGACCACACCGTGTGACGTGTGATGATGATACTGGTTTGAGTTGTTGAAACAGGGATACAACATAAGGATGCGTACGTCAAGACTAAGTTGGATACACAATCCTTGAATTCTCACTAAAGCTTCATGTAGTAAGTCTGTTTTTTTGTTTAAAAACACCGTTTTAATTATATAGAAAAAACACAAACCAAAATAACTAATAAGGATGAGGTGTAAAGGAGTTGAGTATCTTTTCATGAAGTTGTAGCTTGAGCTATTTTACGAGTTCAAGCTTGGCTCAAACTCGACTTATTCATTATTTAGTTTTTTGTATTTATAACGGGTCAACTCGTGTACGGCTCTATTTCCGAGCAACGTTTACACATATGATGAAAGTAGAACCCCCCTTCCTATTTGACTTTTAAAAAAACAACTTGAAACTTAGTCACAGTGATCACAAACCATATGTTCTTGCTACAAAACCATATCATGACCTAGAGTTAAACTTGTTACATTTATAAGTTTCTCGTGTTTGTAAACACCACCAACACAATCCGAAACAAACCATGGTACAAAAATGGCATCATTCGGTTATCAACTCATCATTTATCACAAATTATTGGCCGATGATGTCAGATAACAACTTGTTGATGATCTGAACTAGCTCTTTCCTGTAAAACATCATCACATGAGTTAAAGTCAATCAAATGTTGAAGGCCACACGACAAGCATAAGTTGCAGTTTACTTGAACCCACTGCTTACAAGGTACTGGGCGGGGGGACCTGTAAGTTTTTCCGAACAGGTTCTCATGTTGAATAAAAAAAGTTATAATATTTCAGTAACAATGTAATTCCTTAAAATACATTTTTTGCTACTTTTAACATTTTCTTTTTGGCTGTTTTTTTTGATCTACCTGTTTACTGGTAGAGAGAAAACTATAAACGGGTCATAATTGTGGTTCTCATGGAATACGAAACGTTTTATGTGCTCGTATGATCACGTTTCCCAAAATATTATCATCCGCCTTTATATTTCATAACCAAATGAAAGAAAGTAGATATTTGACAATCTTGGATATCAAAAATTCACAAAACCAACTGAATACGATGTTTTACCTGTCGGGTTTGAATAAGAGATAGCGATATACGAACCACTGAAAGTAAAGAAAACAGTCTTAATATATAAAAACCAATAGAAATACAGGATAATGAAATCAGGGAACAATACATATGATATAACCATGCTACATAACATTACTTACCGTTGTATACAAAATGCCAAAGAGTTCAAATACGCCTGGGACAACAGGAAGTTTGTCTATAGCCTACTCACAGGAGATATAGAAAGGTCAAAATCATTATAAACACAAGCTCATACGCGTTTAAATTTTACAAAAGAATATACTTTTTGTACATGGTTACTGTAATTTAATTAAAAAGAGTACTTGTAGAGAAAATTTATAGCTACCAATAACTTCTACCATTGACTTTAATCTTTAGGGGGTTTGTTTGGCATTGTGTTTTGAAAGAGATTACAGACACTTAGTTGTAACCAAACGGTTGCAAGATATAGTGTTTTGGATGCGCTTCTTCTAACCAGATAATTGTGTTCGAGTGTCTGGCAAATTCTGATTATTTAAAGATTTACATGTATAATGACTCCTAAATACTTAGATTCACAGAATAAGATTCACTATATCCAAACACCTGAAACGCTGAAATTGTTTTTAAAACTTGTGCGTGCTTATAAAATTGTACAATTTCTCATTTGCCAATGTCTATTCCCCCGAAATTGTAACTTAAAAACACTTCCGGGCAATCTGGCCACAACAAACTTTAGTTATCTTATAAGGCCCAAAGAAGATAAGAACAGTTGGTGTCTACCGTGTAAAAATGATTGATGTTTTAACTGAAGCAAGTACAATGGCGGGGGAACCCTCAATATAGGAAAGAAACCAGAACCTTATCAATCCATAACAAACTCAAATAAACCTTAAAAAATACTAACAACTACATTTAACATACCGAGACTACGCTAAGTGAAGCCCAGAAAGCAACAACAGATGCAAAGCCTAATCCAAAAAGAGCAACTCGATCTTCAGGTTTATCCCACTGTTCAAATAAAACATATAAACAAGCATTTAGAATTAAAAAACAGAAACTGTTGTTGTATCGAAAGTTTCCCAAAGCGTTTTCATAATGGACACGACCTATTAAATCGTTTAATTAAAAAAAAAATCAGAATATTACAGTTAATTTTTAAACTTCTTATAATCAAAAGTTCAAGACATGCAAATTGTTGTACAAAAGACAAGAAGCGTTTGCAGTCAACTCAGCCTGATCCATACCAAAAAAGGTTACCTGTTTTGATCCGACCCCATTGGCACCTGCTACCCAACCCATCTGGCCTGCCTATTTTGTACACACTCTCATTGAGGACTTACAACATTTTGGACGGACTCAACA
This sequence comes from Flaveria sonorensis, assembly GCA_025506505.1. Taxonomy (NCBI): domain Eukaryota; kingdom Viridiplantae; phylum Streptophyta; class Magnoliopsida; order Asterales; family Asteraceae; genus Flaveria; species Flaveria sonorensis. The sequence continues at coordinate 965,108 of CM046427.1, forward strand.
ATGTTCAAAGACGTAGAAGATTCGGAGCTCCCACTTGTAGCCTTTGCAACAAAAGCAACACGACCTTGTTTTCCTGCGTTTAAATGATGTTATAAAATGAAAACTAAACACCAAGAGCATGATATGATCATTAATCATTTAAGTATGTCATCATATGATTCAAGAAAACATAACTTTAATGAAGAAATGGAACACAATGTTCAGAGGGTGTTTGGAACTTTGGATTACTCATTAGAATTGCTTCTCTGCTAATTGTACATTCAATTTGGAATAAAAACTAAAACTACTTATCCAAAACTACTCGTGAATAATCACATAAGCACTCTCAATAAGAAATCCCAAACACCCTCAAAACTCTTGATTGTTGTATAAAAATGCAATAAACAGATTAGGGGGTGTTTGGATTGCTTATTAAAATAAGCAGTTTGGAATAATCTTATTCAGAATTGTTTATTTCACTCCAAATAAACAGATAAAAAGGTTTAATCAGGAATCCTAAACTCCCACTTAATCAAGAACTGAATTTTAATCAGCTGATTTACTGGGAAACAAGACAATCAATGATAACAACCAACAACATGAAATCAACCCAGAAAGTTCATTGAATACAAAACAACAATTTAACTTCAGAAACCGAAATAAACTAACAATATTACTTTAACATTCAAACACCATTAAACCCCCAAAAAGTAACCAATCCAAATTGGGAAATTGCTAAAAACTAAAGATTGAGATGCAACAACTAACAGATGATTAAATTGAGAGTTCAAATGTACCTCCAATGGCGGAAACAGAGTGCTTATGAACTGGTAAGCAAAAGGGTCGGTTTTTACAGGCGAACAGAGGAGAAAATGACAGATTGTAGACCAAATTAGCCATGAATATCTTAAACTATAATGAATTTTCGATTTCAATTCAAAATCAATCAAATTTCATTAAAAAGATTGAGCGAGAGTAAAACCAGAAGATGAGTTCAAAGGGTATGAAGAAAATGGAGAATGCCCATCAATCACCACTCGTTATCTGCAGAATACGAGTGATTGATAACATTTTTGTATGATATTGTTGATGATTATTGGTTATCATTTAATTTTCAGATTGGGGATGTAGCTCAAATGGTAGAGCGCTCGCTTTGCATGCGAGAGGCACGGGGTTCGATCCCCCGCATCTCCAAAACAAGATTTTTTTCATCTAACATATACAGATAACCTAATTTAAGCTAACCGCGTGAAACGGTGTCATCAATTCGTTAGACAACCGAATTTGAGTTAACTACGTGATTACGTGAAAGCTAATGAAAACAGACGGTAGTTGCTTCCTTCCTTGGTCGGTCGAACGTTTCATTGCATGCTCTCAAATGCCATATTTCCTTCTTTTTCGCTTCCGATCGCCTAGTAAATATTAATTAACCAGCCTAACGACCAGTGTGTTATAAAAAGTTAATTTTAAAATAAATACAATTATAAATAATTTATAATATATTAATTTTCAATTTTTCTATGCATAAGATGTTGTACCTTATACTAAGAGTGTCTTACAAAAAAATATTTTTTACTTTTAACCCAAAATTTTTCATCTTTGCATATAACCTCACAAAATTTGAGTTTTTACTTTTAATTCAAAACTTTTCATCTTTTGCAATTTGACCTTACAGCTTGTTTACTCTCAACTTTAATCTCTTATACTTTTCATCTTTGATAAATTTCGGTTTTAACGTTTCGTTCTAAGTTTTGTACAGGTTAACATAACGCAACATGCATGTGGGGTTCAACAGTTTACGTTTCGTTTTGAAATTTTGTGACCGCAGGACCCGTGAAGGGGGTCAATGCAACAGTTTCATAATGTTTGGAGAGACTTAGAACACTTAACAGATCAAATAGGGGACCGGCTTAAAGTGAAACAAAAAACACTAGTAAAGAACAAAACAAGAACACAATAAGATGGCTTTTAAAAATGCTGTATATTGCTCCTAAGTTCTTTCAAAGTGTTACAAAGCTTAGTCCTATGGACTGGTACCTGAGATACTTTATACTACATCCTACACCCGGTTATACTGTGAATGCCAGCTGGAAACACTAATCTAGACAACAAGATCAATGTAAAGTCAAGAGGTAGGTTGTCATTTGACTAGTGACTATGACATGTCATAGCTCACATCCTTATCTAATACAAAAAGGATAAAAGTACATAAGTAGAAAGTTACAGACACTATGACCATAATCTACAGTTGACAAAAGTATGAACTTTTCACCAACTCATATAAGTTGGTGAGTCTTCAGAGATGGCAGCGGAAAGTGATTCAGCTTTTGTCAAAAGTAAGTCAGAGAAAGCATGTCTTCTCTGTCTTCGAAAGAAATCAGTCTCTTTGCTTCGAAAGACTTTGTCTTGAAGCTTCGGAAGGCTTCATCTTTGGCTTTCGGAATGAATGGTCTTTTGGCTTCAAAAGATTTGATACTTAGTGTATTTCATTGAGTTGTATCAAATCTTCTGAAGTAACTTTCGTGTATTTCACATGTGCATGCTGAAAGCTCTTTGGTTGCATCAGCCTCTAAGAATAATCCTTACAAAGTGACTTAACACGACGCAACGTGCATGTGTGGTTTAACGTCTTTACGTTTATTTTTACCCGTTTGACAAGTTCATTACAATACATGGGTCCTAGATCGACTTAGTTAAACTTTTTTATGTTTCACCTTTCGGTCTAATTTCTCCGCATTAACACACCACAACTTCAGTGTTGGTGGTCGCTGGCAGTGGTGTGACATTGGTGTTATTTGGCACGATTTGACGCCCCTGTCGCAACGCGGGGGCTAAATTCTAGTTATTACTAATAAGCATACAATATATAAGCGTGTGAAAATTAAACAAATATGTATAGAAGCAAGTTTCATGACAAAAGTTTAATAACATATAAATACAAATTAATGCTTACAAATCTTTAAAAATTTCTTTATATATAACATTTGACGTAGTAATTGATAAATTACCATTGGTATCCAATATCACGAGCTTTAGTTTATCATTGGTATCCAATATCACGAGCTTTAGTTCATCTCTTCTTGACCAAAGTTAAATAACATATGAATACAAAACTAAAGAGATGCTGACGTGTCACACAAGAAAAAAAGGAAAACGAAAGGGTTGTTGGTGATCTTATAGTTAGTTATACATTATGACATTTGATATTACATATAACAAAAGATATAACTCATAAATTTACGAGTACTTATAAGTCATATACTTTTTAGAACTCATGTCAGACATACAGTACAGACAACACTGAAACGAACAAGACACGTTTAATATATACTTTCTTGTTACATATTACTACTCTAAATTTTTAAAAATAAAATATTCAACCACTTCAATTATAATGTAAAGTGTTTGAAAAAATATATAAAAATAACAAGTTAACCCATAAATCCAATAGGTTGTCCTAAACCCATTTTAATTAGTTAAATTTGTTTACAAGTTCGACTTGAAACTAGATAACAAATCATATACTCTTTCAAGTCCTATCATCAAGTATCTTGCCATTTGTTTTTTCTAAGTGCATTCACATCATTCACTAGAGTTTGACTCCGTTATTTATCACGCATTAGAATGCCATAACTTAATCTCTGGAATCCCAAACGGAGACTCATTTGAGTGGCGTTCAAATCACACACGTTGAGGATAAACCTTAGGACATGTTTCGGTTGATTTCAAAGGAATGAACACTCTCATTAGTGAGCCAATGAGCCAGTTTCACGCGTAATACATTGTTCACGATGCGAGGTGTGTAGACCGGTTAACACTGTCCGTTACCAACGATTTTACATGTGTTATATCAAAACTAACTCTAGAAAGATAAGTATATCAAGGGATATTCAACGTCAATTCAATTCATCACAAAATATTCACGTCAATCACCACTCAGTTAATATATATTGTTCATTATATATGTACTCTTTAAACGCAATAAAACGTAATGGGGATGTAGCTCAAATGGTAGAGCGCTCGCTTTGCATGCGAGAGGCACGGGGTTCGATCCCCGGCATCTCCAAATTATTTTTAAATTATCTTTCTGATCCATTAACATGAATTTAAACGGCTTATGTTAATGGGGCCCATGTCATACACCGTTAGGGGCACAATGATATGAATAACACGACACGTTTAAGACCCGTTTATCAAAATGACGTAGATTGAATGTGGTTTGTTAAGAATTTTATGTATTGTAACTTTTGGTATCTTTTAATATCATTGTGTTAGTGATGTCTTGTTATTTATATACTGTGTTAAGTGATACATGTCAATAATCATATTAAATGTGTCATGCCATTCATGTTATTAAACTGTTTGAATTTAGTTGTGTTGAATCTATCATGTTATGTTATTTGTGATATTAAACTGTTTATAACAGGAAATATTTAATTTCCTCTTCAAAAGACGCTTTAATATAATTATAATGTATTGAGTATATAACTATGTTACAACAAAATAATCTTACATTTTTATTAACATCACATGGAGCTTTTATGCGTTTGAAACTACATCATATACTTTTTAACTCGTTTGGCCAACTTGATCCGGTTGTTTTTTGTTAAATCATTTGTTACCATCATATATGACTCATTAGAGACAAAACATAACTCAAATCAGCGTATTTATAAACAAGTGGATCAAATTTGCCACTCTTAATTATGTTATATGCATTTGAATGCAGAGCAATTTTTTTTGAGACACTTGCTACACCTTTTACCAAGAGAGGATTGTTGCTCAAAATTCTTGATACTTGGAGGTGGTTCGATTCTCGCTTACTTCAACTCCACGTCACCGGGGATGTCTTACCGATCATGAAGGGCGCACAACAAAAACCGGAGCTAGGTCCACGTGGCAAGATTTAATTTGATCGACAACCTGAAGTCTTGTTAGTATGTTTTAACTGTATCTTCTTCTATAATTTGTAAGTATGTTACCAGCAACAAAAACCTCTTCATTTTTTCCAAAAAATATATTTGTTCTTAGTAAATGTGTACTTCTTAGCTTTAATTTAGTTTAAGTACAATATCATTTGTTTCAGTAATATCCTTCTAGATTTTATAATATCATATCCTCTGAATTGAACACTACAATTTAGCATATGTTCTTGTTATATATTAAATAAAATAGAAGTAGTTAACTTATGACAACTATTTTATAAATAAACAAAGAAAACATTACAGGTTAGGGACAATTCACTATAATAATCTTGTTTTCTTGTTTGATTTTAGTATACTCAATGCGAAATGAGCAGATATATTTAGAAGACTATACATGTATGAGATTTTGAACTTTCTTATGGGTTACTTAGTAAGTTGAAAGTTAATGATAGAGACCGATTCGAGATGGTCAATCTCCCTATAGACCCGTTGAGTGGGTTAGGCTCCAAAGAACAAAAATGAAAGAATAAAAACACAAACTTTTTGATTCAATTTTCTGCTTAATCCTCATAACAATAACAATGACCCTTTTAAAGACTTACGATAGAAACTAAATAGAAAACATGGACATAATGGAAGTAAATTAACTACCCACTACAATCACTACTTTACTAATAAAGAGATTAACAAACTAAAAGGAAAATAATAATAATAATAACAAAAAAATAAGAACGTAGGTTGCATGGCAACGGGTATTGGGTCATGGGTTGAACCAGGACCACTCGGATCGTATCAGTTAACATATTATGTTATACAAGATTAGCACTTATTTAGAAGTGCTTTTGTACTTCCTATATTTACACATGACAAAATTATAAACTTTGTATGTCTGAATATAATATTTACACATGAAACTTCATTTCTATAACTTCACTTACTTCTTTTCTAACATATATCTTGGTTACTGGCGGTCCGTCGGACTTTTTACCCCTAGATTCTCGAGCTTTTCTAAATATGAAAGCTTCTTACTGTTGGTAGCCGATGCTTGTTTGGCTAATGCTGCATTTCCGTTTGGTAATTCGTCGTGTTCTGAAGTCCAACTTATGAACTCTGATAATGTCATTGAGGTTGGGGCGTTTGCGTATTTAAGTTTTTCTAGTTCTTCTTTTGCATCAGGAAACTTTCCTGATGCCCTTGATGCTGAATCTTTTAGAGAGTTTCTTTTTAGATCTCCTGAAGGATTTTTTACAAGATTATCTGCATGCATCACATCTTCGATTCGTGACATTACTTTGTGTGCTAAGTTTTCTAGTATTCTTGAATAGCTTTCAAGAACTGCACGTCCAACGTCCTGTAAATTCAACAACCCGTTAGTTTGTTTGATTTATACCAGGTGTTGAGTAACAGATCAAAATGAGTAATTTTAAAAACATATAGGTTGGGTTAGGTCGTGATGACCATCAAAATGCCTCTCTTGTTGATATATTGGAAGTTATAAATAATCTTTATAATCTGATGTGATTATAAAACTACAAATAATGACTTGTCAGTAGTCACATACCAAAATAGACAACATTTCTATTTCAAGTAACTAACATATTTTATGCAAAAACCACCATTTTGAAGAATTTTGATATGACCCCTCAAACTCTTCATGATTTTGATAGAAAGCTTAAAACTTTAAAAAATGTTGAGAGATATAGGGTTATCCAAAAGATTAAAATATAACCAAAATCAACCTGTTTTTAATAGAATTATTTATATTTACCCGTTTGCTACTTTGAAATTATAGGATAACCCAAATGGATTCATTTTTAGATAATTTGTTGACACTATCACCTGAAGTACTTCATTATAAAACAAAAATATATATGGAAATCTATGCCAAGTAAAGGATATGAAATGTTCTTACTTGATTATTTTCAACTTTGCTGACATGTAATGCAGTTTGAGGAATACCAGGATACCGATGTTTCAATATAAGTAGTATCGTTTCCGCTCTATCTTCAAATTGCTCTCTTTTCTCAATACTCACACCCGAACCCCAACCCGATTTTCCATCTTTATTTGTCATTTTTCTTCTCCAAATCACAACAGATGCCTCCATTCTATTCTTTAGATCAAGTATTTTATGCTCTGAAGATAAGTCCATAGCCGAAAGGAATAGTCTGGATCAAAGTGATCAACTGTTATATTTTTATAAATCGAGTCTCCTAAGCTTGCCCTTCCATTCTGCCATATATATATACATGAACATGATTAACTCAATTAGTTGATTTATACAAGCAAATGTCACTTAATAATAAATACCAACTTGAGTCATGTTCAGTTGACCCGTTTATTTAATTGAATTATATTACTTAACATTAAACCTGACAATTTTCAGGTCATGTCAAGACTTATCGTCCCTAAGGCTCCTACTAAATATCAACCAAGTTTTATGATTATTCTAAGTTAATCACTTAAATGTTCACTAAAAAGGTATAATAACTACACAAGTCTTAAATTTGTAATTTTGTGATTTTTTATTTTTACCTTGGGAAGAGCTTCAATGTAGTTTTCAGGGATTTCCATCTCTGTAAGAATGTGAGTATTCATAGCCATAGCTGCTTTGAGTACTTGGTTCGCTGAGTCTTTCTGAAACTGTAACCATTTTCTTGCAATATCAGATAACCATTTGACGGAACCTTTGGAGTCGGTAACCACCATTTATCTCCTTCTCGTTTCCTATTTGATTTCGATCCGACATCACTTTTAGATATGTACGTGAATTCGTTTTGATCCTTAAATTATCCAAACATTCCTGTGTTCCCACAAATAATCATAATGTACATTAGATTTCCCTAAATGCAAGAATTGATTGTCCTATCTATGAATATCATAAAATGATAATACACTTAGGCCCCGTTTGGTTTACAAAATTCTCATAAATTAGAATTGAATTGGAAAATATTCCATCCAAAATCATGTTTAATTGATCAACGAACAGAATTGAAACTGGAAAATTTTCCCACATTAATGGGAATTTACATTTCATCTACTTACCAATGAAATGTTCAACAATCCAATAGAATGTTCAAAATTAACATTCAAATTTCACTCAAAATTGACCAACAAAACACGTTATTAATTTTAACAAGATTCCATTTCAATTCCAATTCCATTTCCGATTTCGCAAAACATTCTGTGAACCAAGCGGCCATTTATGTTCATGTTCCACATTGATCATTGTATAGATTGTTAAAATAACACTTTACTGAGTTGGCTTGTAACAATCTATACAAATGCAAAAGACCTTTACTATACTATCACATTAGCCCTAAAACTCATTTTGAAAGGGTCTACAACATTGTTGATCCAATTATAAATACAAATGTATGATTTAGGTGCAAATGTGCAATTATACCGAAAAAATAGATACTTTTATGTAACTAGCGTATAAATTTACAATTCATATATATATCGTGCGGTTATACTAAAAAAGTGTTTAGGTTAAAAAGGATAGTAATGAGGACAAGACATGAGTTGTACGGGATGAGAATGAATGAAAACGAGACATGCGTTACTCTCTCCATCCTTTCTATTCTTTTTATCCTTAAAATATATTTTATTATATCCAAGCATTATAATATAAACATGCGTGTAAATGACAATTAAGAGTAAAGAGAAATAAAGTCAGTATGTATCGTATTACGTATCACATTCAAGATAATATGTATAAATATATTCTCGTAGTTAGTTACTATATTATTTGTTTTGATTTGAAATGAAGTTACTCTACAATAAAATGTAGATCTCTTACCATAAGCATCCCATCAAGCTTCTTAAGAGCAGGTATATTGGCATGCACATCACTTCTTTGCCTTGTAATCATAATCTATGAAATTATAAGATTTATTAAATCAGAATTACGAAATATAACTCACGAAGGTAGATTAATCGGTACCTCCATCGTTACACCATTAGTATTTTGCTTCGAAGGCACAAATTCAACTATGTGATCGGTCACAGATAACAGCCAGTCGATTTCTTTCTGCCACCTTGCTTTACTCTCAGATGGCATCGGTTCTAAACGCGGGATTTCTCCAAATATAGAAGCTGTTGTACAATTAATATTATGAAAAAAATCAAATAACCAAACCATAACAAAAAAAAAAAAAAAAAAAAAAACTGATTGAAACGAACTAAGCCAATGATTTGGTTATATGTTTTTCTATAATCAAATTTTGTTACTCGACATCAAGATAACCTGAAAAAAAAAACCTGAAACCAAACCGTTTGAACAACAAAAACTGAAAAAACCGAATTGTTTAACATGATAGTGCTTCAACTTCTTAATCAATAATAACCTAAAAGCTCTCATTTCAAACATGTTATACATCTATAATTCATCATCATCATCATCATCCCTAATTTCCTCAACAAAACCATGAACACCAGAACCAAATCATCCAAACCGAAACAAACCCGCTTACCCCCAAGATTCGTGATCGCGTTCGACAATGCCAGAGCCGAAGAAACGCCTTTTCCTCGACCCGACATATCCTCACCCAACAACAGCTTCGCAAACCTCTCCTTCATCAATTCCATATCTGCAAAAGTTCATCAAATCACAATCAAATCCAAAAATCACAAAACCAACGTATCAAATTCCAGAATAACTCAAAACCCATTGTAATTCACCTGCATATATCGACTCCAATTCAGGGTCTAGCTCTGAATTTGCATCTGGATTATCTTCCGTCATTTTGTTCTTCGATCAAACGCTCGAAATGTTATCGAGCAGATAAATTGACAGAATTTGATGCTAATTTCACACAAAAACAGAATTGAAAATGGGGTTTGAATTGATTTGATGATCGTTTGGTTTGTAAATGGGAATTTGTTTTTGGAAAGATGAAAAATGGTTGTTAAAAGAGAGATGGAGGGAACGTGGGGTGCATGTTAGAAAGAGAATTAAAAGATGAAATTAAATTACTTCATATGATAATAATATTATTATTATGTTATTCACTTGGTAGGAATCAAGATAGAATCTTTTTTTTAAATTATGCCGGTAACAAAACTAATTTTGATTACCTGTAAAGACTACAATAACATATAAGAGCAATTGTATATTTTTTTCTTTAAACTAAAATTATATATTTTTTCAAATCATATTTAAAAAACATTAAACTTGAGACATTGAAATTTATGTTTTAAGTAAATATATAATTGTTCTGATAGAGAGAAGGATATATGTAAATATGTAATTGAGTAATTCATCCATGAGTGATAAAACATTTTGAATAACTTGAGAGATACTATCATGTCCAAATTTAAAGGTTTAAAATTGATAAAATCTTGACTACACAAATTTGAACTCAAGTCGACAAATTTGCGACCCTCGTTTATTTATTATTTTAACTCGAGTTTTTCTGATTAATATTTTCCAGTTTTGTTTAACCTGGTATGGTTATTTCTTCTATAGATATAATTATACTTTTTCGTTATTTCATTTTTTATCTTCACCTGATTTGGATTTAAGTAGAGGTGCTGGTTATGGAACCATTACTGATATTAGCGGTTTGGGTGAAACCGCTTAGAACCACCTTACCCATGTGTTTGAAATCGGTTGGTAACTTTCAATGTTGAAACCGATCAAACCTTAACCAAATAAGATAAAACCCAGTTTCAAACAAGATCCGGTTTCAAACCGAGTTGATCATTTTACTCTCCAAAAATCAATTCCAAACCCAAACTGATTTGGATAAAAAAAACTGTGTTAATCCTCTTTGTTCCATACCGAACAAGTTTCAACCCAACCCGTATGCATGAGCACAAATTTTGTTAATTAAACATTAGATAAATAATATGAAATTAATTATTTATTAATGCAATTTGCGGATGTGTTAGGAATTCACAGGCAGAATACATGTAAAATTGTAAATGGTCGGAATTGTGTCCTCGGGTTATCGTTCGTAAACCGGCCGGTTCACCTTACAACTCTTGTCCGTACGGTTTACTCATTCTTTACTTGATTCGGTATTTGTTGCTCAATGCAAAGCTCCTTTTTCTTATCCTTGTGCAATGGTTATCCTTTGGTTAACTTTATTGATTCAGATTCAAACATCTTTTAACTTTCTTTCTGATCAAATTGTCGGAAATTATTGTTTCTAGCGTGCGGTTATTGGTTTAAAGACTCATGAAGTTCTTCGCAAACATGTTTGAAGCATGGTTTAAAAGCAAGTTCGACAGGAAATGGCAAGTATTATGAGATAAATATTTTTGATTATGACAGTCTGGTTTAGCTGGTTTTGATTTCTAAAGAAAAAAAAAAAGAATCTGAAACTGGTCAGCCTGGGTGGGTCGAGTTCACTAGTTGGGTTTTTCGGTTTGAACTGATTTTTTTATTTTTCCCATCAGAGTTGTTAGTTTGCATTACTAGTTAAAAGTTTTTGACTGCTTTCAAATCCAAACCAAATCGTACTTGTTAATTCACAAACTGATTTGAATTAAACATCTGAATTCGGTTTAATTTGAATAAACCAATAAGGAAAAAAATGAATAAAATAAACTCATGTTTATTCACAAAAATTAAAATTATATAATTTAATTTCCAATATCCGAGTAGAATATTTACGAAAATCAAAATTCGATTTCCGTTTGGTTTGAATCTTGGTTTTTATGAGCGATACGAATAATAAACACTCGTGCCTGTGATGCTCATCCTTCGAATATCTTGATTGTGTGTGAAATATATTAGCAAAGTAAACATCAACTTGACGTTGATGCGGATCGAGATCATAAAGAGAAGACGAAATGTGATGCAGAAGTTCTTGAGAAGTGATATTGCTGAGCTTTTGAAAATTGGTTATGATTCTGATGCTTATAGAAGGGTAAATGACTTATTGAATTTTATGTTTCAATTTTAATTTTTCTTATTTTTTATATTTTAAAAAGAAAAGGTATCATTAAGTGTTCGAATTTGTTTATCAAAGTCACAATCTGAACCATTAAACATATAAGTATAACCGGATTAGACCGTGACACGTTGTATACGATTGTTCTCCGTACACTCAAATTTGGTTGTGATTCTCTATTCGGGTTTGATTAAAACAGGTTGGGAGGCTATACCTCGACCAAAATAGGACCCTGTGCTATGATTTTGTTGCCCGGTATTGCACACTTGTCTCTGACCAACTCGCAGCAATGAACGACCAAAGGTAAGAAAAAAAGACATTTAACCATGGACTGTACAATACTGATCAGTTTTGAACCGGTTAAATTCCAATCGAACTCAATGTTTTAAGTTAAGTTAGTAAAACATGATCTAATGTCTCACTTAAGACTTTCCAATTAATAAAAGAAAACAAAATAGGTTTCGGATCCAAACATAACTTAACTAAGAATCGGACTTTTTCATCACATGACCCCAAGAACAACACAGTATAATTTGGGGTCTAAAACGAAATTCAATAAATGCCTATTTTGATTAAAAATATGTATTTTAAAAAACAAAGTACAAAAAGTTATATTTGATGGGTTAAAAGTTACATGTAGTCAGTTTAAATACTTTTATATGCAATTAATGTTCTATATATCACAAAGCAATTCTATATATACACAGTGAATGTCCAGAGGAATGCAAGGAAGCGGTATCATCTTTGATGTATGCAGCTGCAAGATTTGGTGATTTGCCCGAATTGCGTAAACTCAGAACATTGTTTTCCGAGAGATATGGGGATTCACTGGAATCGTTCGCCAACAAAGAGGTCGGTTTTTGTTAAAAGTTAAAACACATCTTTTTAATGTTCAAGTTAAGCTGAAAGCAAAAGAGTGTATTTCAGTTTGTTGATCTTTTGAAGCCGGACCGACCGACAAAGGATATGAAAGTTCGATTGATGCAAGAGATTGCTCAAGAACATGGTGTAGAATGGGATCCCGAGTCACTAGATAATGGATTACACAAACCGTATTCATATCAAAGTGTAAGTTTCTGTTCGTTTTTCTACCATGATTTTCAAGACATTTTGCTATTTAAGAAAATATGTAATTAATGAGCTTAAAAATAAAAAATATGTAAAATCCCCTATTATTTAAAATTAAATTGATTTGCACATAACTAAAGGGGTTGTGTATTCTCGTACATTGTGCTTGTGAATCATGTACATGATGGTATAAAACGATTAATAAGACATTTTGCTATTAATATACTCTTCGAGCCTGAAATACAACAAACAAGCCTTCGAACTCTTGAACCGTTAGGGATTAACTAAAAGAAAGTTACTAAGTCGAAATTAACTTTTGTTTCAGTTTAACTAAGCTTTGATTTATCATATGTTTCGTATTTATTCCCTATACTTATCTAGTGTGTTGCATTGACAAGTAACAACGTACAATGTTTTTCTCGTAGAATTTGCCTACGGGTGAAGATCAAGACAAAGAACCTCGTATAACTGAGCGTGAAAACAATTGGATGATTAAAATTCAAGAAATGACGAATGATGATAGCAAGGCTTGTAAAAAAGACGAATTGAATGATGATCTAGATAAGCAAACAGAAAACTTGCGTCAACGAATTTTGGATTATTGGTCGAGGGCCAGAAGTTTTCTCTCGATTAGCCGAGAAACAAGCACGAGTAGTGACGAAAGTTCGACTTCTTCGGATGACTCAACCAAGCCAAGACCATTCTTCAATTCTAGGCCTGTGCCTCCGCCTTATGACCCCGACAAAAAGGAAACAAATTCGGGCGTTGTTTTTGATCCCCCGACAAATAATGTCGATAAAGAGAACGCGGGTGTCTCGAATCATCCAAATGTTGAAAAGTTGGACGATGAAAAAACTATAGCAACACCATGCACTATGAAGAAAAGATGGTGGAAAAAGGGTGGCACTTTGCCACTTGTGAAATTACATCCCGCGAAATGTCTACCAAATTCAACACTAGCGGATGAACCGAAAGGGCAGCCGGATTTGACGTTGAATCCTCCAACAGGCCATGTTCATCCTAAACCTCCTGATTATGATGAGCTTAAAGCTAGGGTTGCAGCTCTTAGAGAAAAAATTTAATGATAATATTTCATGTTGAATTGTTGCAACTATTTAAAGTGTTAAGTGATATACCTGGTTTAAATGTTGTGTTACATGATAGACAAAGGGCAAATCGAATACATGATAGCGTTCGTTTTATGTGTTGAAAACAAGTCGTGTTTAGCTTGAGTGGGTGAATGTATTACTTTAAGCAGCTCCTGATTATTTGTTTTTTCTAATCGGTGAGTTGGATTCGAAATACAATGTTTACATAATTTTGTTGGCAACAAAACTTATTTTAAACTATATGTAAAATAGAACTAATTTTGTTATGTGTAAAAAGTACAATAAAGCATCAGCACGAGTCAAAATTAAGCTCTTGAACTATTTTAGTGATTGACATTATTTAATGTCTTATTTACAAATAAGACTGACAAGCTAAAAGTTGTGAAAACCTCAACGAACTCGAATTCAGTAGACTCACTTGCAACATACATTATGACCCATCAACATTAGGCATGTAGTCGGGTTGATAAAATCAAATTACTAAATCATGTTTATAATGATCTAACAAGTACAAATTTCATTCAACTTAGTTTTCAATCTTAAGGTCATAAATGAAAAAGAAATAAATAGTTCTAAATTCAATTTATTTTGTAATAATTAAGCTTTTCAACAAATTTATCATTGATAAACTCTCCTTGTGTTTTGACAACATTGCTGATTACACTTATAAATATGATGTGACTTTGAATTTTTACAAGTAATTCTCAAACAATAAATTTACTTCTAAATACTATTTTACATCACACTTATAATTTTTGAATAAATTACCATTTACATCCTTATAGTTTTAAAATTATCATCTGTCCCCTAGCGTTTCATTTTTATCTCCATTTGAGTCTAAAACACTGACGACGTTAGATTTTTCTGTTAACTTTTGTAAAATAATAAAAATACCCTTATTTATTAAATCACATACCCCCATTATCATCCCCACCCTTTATCTCTTCACTCTCTCTCTCTTCTCGGGATCTATGCTTTTTAGTCTACCACTACAGCACCACTACCACCGCAACCACCGCCATTGCCGCCGCCACACCTATCTCAACCACTGTTGTTGCCGCCGCCACACCTATCTCTTCTCTTTCTTTCTTTCTCTCTCTCCCTCTCTCTCTCTCTCTCTCTATCTCTCTTTTTCTTTCTTTCCATGTGTGCATGTGATCGGGTGTGTGTGATCCGTAGTCCACAATCACCATCGATGTGAAATCGTAGATCTAGATAAGATGGGGGCTGTGGTGGTGGTGATAAGGGAGCTGCACTAATGGTGATGGGGGCTGCGATGGTGGTGATGGGGAGGGGGGTTGCGATGGTGGTGATGGGGGTCGCGGTGGTGGTGATGGGTGGCTGCGGTGGTGGTGAGGGGTCGCAATGGTGGTGAGGGGGGGGGCTGCAGTGGTGGTGATGAGGCTGCGGAGGTGGTGATGGGGCTGCCGCGGTGGTGATGGGGGCTGCGGCGGTGGTGATGGGGGGCTGTGGCGGTGGTGATGGGGGGTTGCGGCGGTGGTGATGGGGTTGCGGTGGTGGTGATGGGGGGTCGCGGTGGTGTTGATGGGGGTCGTGGTGGTGGTGATGGGGGTCACGGTGGTGGTGATGGGTGGCTCTGATCAAGAGAAAAGAGTGGGGGGGGGGGACTATGGTAGTAGTGATGAGGGATGTGGAGGTGGTGAGGGGTGGCTATCGTGATGGTGATAGGGCTGTGGAGTTGGTGATAGATTTATGTATAAGAGAGATACTATGAGAGTGTTGGTAATGAATAAAAAGATGTTGATGAATAGGTTCCATAAGTTTTTTTTTTTTTTTATTTAACTTTAGGGGTAGTTTTATCTTTTCAACAATAATTTTAACAAGAAAACTAACAGGGTTAGTTATCTTGACTCAAATTAAAATAAAAATAAGACGACGGACACTCAAATGAAAATAACATAAAACGCCAAGGGGCAGATGGTAATTTTGAAACTATAAGGATGCAAAGGGTTAAAATGAAAAACGTCAGTGATACATATGGTAATTTACTCTAAAATTTTTGAATCCAAACTAGTGAGGAGCGCTAACTATTATCACTAGGCTATGTACGCGAAACAAACCTACTTTTCTAATAAGAGATGAACCCACAAAATGTGCGAGAGATATCACCTATCTATCGTATTTTAGGTTAAATTAGTTACATCTTAAAACCTAAATGTTAAAATGTTTAAGCTTTTGGTACAAGTATTATCCGTAATGACACTATTGTCAAATTAATCATATATGTTTATACGTTACTCCCTATACTTATCTATATGTTTTTTTGTGCATTCTCATTAATTTTTCTTGTTATTCTCTTATAAATCTAAAACCTTATATTATAAAATTACAAACATTGAGAAGTACTTGTTTTTACTTATAAAAGTTAATTTTAATTTTGCTTTTTAATTTTTGACAAAATTAACTATTTTCATCCAAAAATTTAAAAACATCAATTTTAATCCAAAAGTTTCATTATTTATCTCACTTTCAGTCCAAAAGTTTTATTATTTTTGATCAAAATGAAATAACTAATAAAACTTTTGGACTTAAATTGAAACAAATTATGAAACTTTTAAAGGTAAATTGATATTTTTAATATTTTGAAGAAAAGTTATTTTTAGCAAAACTCAAGAAGCAAAACCGAATTTAACTCTACTTACAAACATAACTTTCATTTTAGAGTTAATTACACGATTGATCTCTGTGGTTTGCTCATATTGTAATATTAGTCTCAACTTTTGAGAAATTACAGGTTTGGTCCTTACTGTTTGTCAAACCATAACACGATTGGTCTCTGACACTAACTTCTGTTAAGTTTTTCAGTTAAGTGGATGTGAAAAGACTAAAATACCCCTTATTATTAAAGTAATAATAAAGTCTATATATTAATACATGTGGGGCTCACTTTTATAATATATTAATTAATATTATATAAATACACACACCAAAAGTCCACAATCAACATACATCATCATCTTCAACATCTTGATCGACGACAGCCCGACACCACCATTGCCGGCGCACCACCACCGCGGCACACACACACCAGAGCACCACCATGGCACCATCTCGTTCACCTCCGGCAGACTATTCTCCACCGTCACCGTACCACCGCCACCATCACCAACCATCAGTCCATCACCATACCACCACGGCACCCCCACCATCATCAACCATCACAGACCATCACCATAACACCACCCAATACCTCCGGAACCACTACATACCAATATACCACCACAGCCGGAACCACCACCATACCACTACCTAACCATTACCATACCACCACAGCTGGAACCACCACCAGAACCACCGCCATATCACTACCGGAACCACTTGCATAATCACCACCCTAACCATCTCCATCGCCGACCACCCCCAACCCCTCGTTCCTAACCCATATAACCGCCACCAACCCAGATCTAAACTACCATCATTGTCCTCTATTTCGATGGGGTCGTGATTGAAGGTGGGTGGCGAATCACACGCCGTCGGAACCACCACAATCCACCGGAATTCGCTTGAATCAAATGCCGTCGGAACCACCACAATCAAACACCCATCACGACGATGATGGAGGAAGGTGTTGATGGTTATGATGACGATGGGCAGATGGTGCTGCGAGGAAGGAGGTGGTGTAGGAGGGTGCTGACGGTGAGGATCGATTGATTTCGTCGACGTGGAGGGTGGTGGCGGAGGAGGAGGGTGGTGATGGTGGGGATGGGGAGAAGGGTAATAAACGAGGTAGAGGTTTGGGACAGTGGTTGTCTCCTGCAGAGGAGGAGGGTGTGACGGATGCTGCCGGCGGTGGTGGTGCGTCGCCGTGGGGGTGCGCCGACAGTGATGTTAACAGTTCGTGGGGGAGGGGAGGGGGGGGAAGGGGTGGGGTACAAGTTGACAACCAATAAAAACCAAACCTGTAATTTCTTAAAAGTTAAAACCAATATTATAATATGAACAAATCACGTGACCAATCGTATAATTAACTCTTCATTTTATTTGTTGTTTATACTTACAAAATAGTGAAATACAACAAACACTCGGAATAGGGTTCGTCTCACCGGTTGATATGGACTCCGGAAACCTCCAACCACCTCTTTCGCCACCGGTTCAACCACCGGAGACTCCGAGTTCTCCGGACGACACTCAAAAGGAAAAAGAAGAAGAAGAAGAAGAAGATGATGATGATCATGTAATGAGCGAAATTCACTTAGGTTGCCCCCCTAAATACTCAGGATCATTCGTTTCTCTCTTCACCTTCTCACTTCCACCACGTACGTTTACTTGCTTCTCACGTTTCTCTTCAATTCGATATCATCAATCGATCTCTATGGATGCTCGTGTTTATCATACATACGATGCTAGTTTTGTATCTGGATTCACGAATTAAGCGGTGAAATGTAAAGCTGAGGGTTTAATTTGAAGTCACAAATCCACATAGTTAACTGTTAATGGAAAACTCAAGGTTTAGATTGGGGGTAACGGTATATGAACAGCTCTTATTGGTTTTGATCCTGCAATTTCGTGATTTGTTTTCTCACTAAGTTACAACGATCTATTGTGTATGTTATTGCATCATTTTGTCTTTCTAAAACAAAAGCAGACCTCTACAGTGTGCTTTTTATCCGAAATGAAGGAGAAGATGAAACTTTTCTGTTTCATTCAATCCTACACTCACCGAAATTGGGTATATATGTATAGTGTATACATCTTCTGTTGACTTTAACTTAGTACAAGAATACTAACTAATTTGATCAACTAACTTTCTTCCTAACAGAATACAGAATACTAACTAACATATAACAGAATACGGCAGCATACCAGTAGGTAGACGGTTCACGCTAATTAATCAGTCAATTTAAGCCCATTTTAGTTAACTACTTCAGTAGCTTAATTTATAAGAGTGTCTGCGATCAATGGGAGGCCGAGGACCTCCACATCATGAGCTGCCAGAACAACCCCACGGACCACCCTCCTTCGTCTCTTTAGTCTCTCCACATGGATACCCCCTTTCTTTCTCCTCCCCTCACAAAACCGGCATCTCCCTTCATGGACGGTTCGTGGCCAAGAACTAGAAGCGCTCCCTCTCCTTAACACCTCTGCAGCTCGAGCTCGCCTGTCCTCTTTCTCTATTCAACGTCTGTGTCCCTTGACGCCTGCAGACGTGCATTACGGAAGCTCCAAAGGAGAAGGAGAATGCAAGTTATTCTATATTTACAAAGAATAGAAATGAATAGGTGTGGTTTCAATGGCAGTTATTTTGGTTATTTATACAAATATAACCATAGTCATAACTGAACCATCAGTTTCTCAATGGGTTCTGTTATTTTGTTTTGAATTTTTTATGTTGCCTTGTTTTTTCTCCTCACTGCTAGCCTGTCCTATTTTAAAGTAAATATTTGAACTTATTCGGTTCTCTTTGCCTAAAGGACATGGTATCGTCGAAGTGATTTTGTTCCTCATTGAAAGATTTAACTTATCTAGTTTGAACTTGATTTTATAATCACGGGACAAAATGATGTATGTTGATAATGGAATGTAGATGTTGAGTATATTGAAGGCAAATATGAATATCAGGTTCATGATGATTCAAAACTGCACCAGGAAATTAGCTTGGATGATGATGGTGATCTTGCTTTACCTAGGCGCAACAGTGAGTTGTACTTGTCTTAAATGTTGCTTATAGTATGTTGTTCATATAATGTATGTTGTTCATGGAAGTGGGTCAAATTTAAACTTGGATGATGATAAAAGAGAATGTATGTTCATGGAAGTGGGTCATTTATGAATATAATGGCATGTGATAAGACTTATTAATGAAATAACAAAATCGATTGAGCAGAATAGCTAGATATGCAACATGACTACCTTCTTTATCCTGTATTCCTGTTTAAGGAACAGAGTATGTAAAAATGTATGCATCTACACCACGAACAACAGATTGAATGTTTAGTATAAAACTGGGACATAGGATTGGAAGAATATGAAACTAAAGCCATAGTTTAACGTCAAACTTTTTAAAAATGTATCCGATTTATGATTTGAGTACCGTTTATTTATGAACACATTAATGTATGTGTAGTGTATATTCTTCAGTGGAAATTATTTTATGATCTAAAGAACCATACTGTTTTGTAGAACATCAGAAGGTCAATTTGATGTGGCTATCCAGCACAATATCACCTCATCAATTCCAAAGGTTGGTTTGCAGGTAATAAATGGTACCATCCAGTTTGTTTGCTCTTCAACGTTACTCATCAATTAGCTGCATGGTTCTGAATTCTGGTTGTCTCAGGCACATCTACGTGTGTGCTTGTTCTAAAAGTATATATTCCTGAAAAACATGTGTAGGGGTGTACTTGTGTTTGTACTCGCTCCTCTATAATAAAGTATTTGCAAAATATATGTTTTTGGGCACCTATCCATCACGTTGAAGTCCATAATTACCTATTTCTAAATTCATAATATCATATTTCTTTATAAAACATTAAAAAATAATATTTACCAATTTCATTGTAAATAAAATAAAATTAGTCACTTATAACAATTTGTTTTACTAAAAACGCAAACAGAAAAAAAATATTTTATAACCGCAAATCATTTCATGTAGCGTAACGATCTCTTCGTTTATTCAGTGAAACATTTTGTTATAAGTAACTGAATATATAAATATGATGTTATAGTGTTTTAAAAGATTATATATGATATATGAAACTTAGAAGGGTAAAGGATATGTACGCAATTATGAACTTTTAGGAGGACATATATTTGAATTGCACCTAATGTCTTTTACAGGTTTGGAGAGCTGAACTGGTACTCTCTGATTTGTTTTGCATAAGATGTTTACTTCATCTGAGTTTGATGGGATTGTAGCAGTAGAACTTGGTGCTGGTACAGGTAAATCTTACTCAGTTTTCACTTGTACCATGGCCTAGGTCTAGTTGTTAATGCTAAACGCGAGTCCAGTAGATTGCAAGTGTTTGTATAAATTGAGTGTCGACCTCATGCTGCTCACACTCAAAGAGGTGAAGTAGTAGAAAATTCCTGACCTTTTACTTTGTTATTAGGGGGTGTTTGCATGGTGCATTTGAAAGTGATTTTTCAATATAAAATAATCTAAATCAGATAACAAACCGCATTAAAATGTGCTGGAGAAGATAATGTTTGGATGCACTTATGTTGTTTAGTGGTGTAATAATCACATAACGAGATGTTCAAGTTTTTGGCAGAATTTCTAATCATATTAGGAATTGATAGAATAATAGATAAAATGACCAAAAAAACTTTTCTGTTAAAAAATGAGATGTTTGTGAATTGAGAGTATAAGGGTTTCAAATTAGGATATATAAGGTTGAAATTGAATAGCTAATTTTATTATACCTATTTATACTCAATTTTATTTTTTTTTTTGGCTAGGATTAAATTTGCTCCAGGGCAAAAAAAGCTTGCAACTAATAGAGTTTTAACTTGTATCTTAGGCGTTCCCCTTAAGTTCTCCATTGTTTGAATCTATACATCAGTGCTTACATTATATGATTTCATTTTTTTTTATTTTCCAGGTTTGGTGTGTATGCAACTTGCACGGGTTGCTAAAACCGTATTTCTGACAGTACTTATTCATATATACAGCCTTGTTGCTCTCTTCCCCCCCCCCCCCCCCCCCCCCCCCCCCCCCCCCCCCTAACCACACCACCACACACCCCCTCTCCTTTTTTTTGTTTTCATGGGTTTGGCTACAATGGGTGTATCTTCGTACCGGTCAAAATGGGCAAGCCCAGGCAGGTGATCAGCAAACTCTCTCTTGTCTGTTTCTTATAGAAAACTAATCTGTTAGTTCAACTAATTTAACACACACTAATAATCTAAATATTTGGATACAACGGTTTTTGAGGATGCATACGTTAATGATAGATTTTTCTTTTTTGGCACCCTTTTAGCTTTTATATATATTTTGCTCATTTAAGATAAAACCAAATCCATTTTTAAGTGAATGTGTTGACATTGCTACCTCTATTAGTACTTACTGTGATGTTTGGTTATATTCTTGAAGAACATTGCAATTTATCGGCTTACAATTTCTCTCATTTTTGTGTTCTTGATGCTTATTCATACTGTTTGGTTATATTCTTGAAGAACATTACAATTTATCGGCTTACAGTCCTCTAGTTTTGTGTTCTTAATGCTTATATTCATATTATAATTTGATAGATCATGGGGATGAGATACTTGAAAATTGTGCTAGCAATGTCCATCTCAATTCTACTTTGTTACCCTCTAAAACTTCGATGTATGTACGGGAACTTGATTGGAAGGCTTCATGGCCCCCTAAGCAAGACAATTGTGCATCAAGGTGACAACAATACCATGTTTCTGCTCACAAGCACCTAATTTGCTAACAGGGGAAGGTGGCAAATGGGTGGGTCAGACAGGTTGTGTAATGGGTTAAAACAGGTTGGGTTGGGCTGTCCTGCAAACAATTTGTTGATTTTTACAAATAGTTAATGTTTTAAACATGATTAAGAAAATGGCAGACTGCCGAAATAGAAGCGACTTTACACTTTTTCCTGATTTTAGCAACCAACTATAGGCTCAAAATAGAAACCAGCTTATAATTTGTTTCCAATTTTAGAAATTAACATCATTTTAACTGATTCTACCTGTAAATCCTGAAATTCTGATGTGACACTGGCTGATGCTGTGCCAACTGTCACATTTGATGTTTGCATATATAAAATATGTTCGTGAAAAAATTAAAAATAAATTTCTTTGCATGTTTGAGGACATGATGTTTTTTTAAATTAAATTATAATGAAAAATAACTATTAAATGTCACATTAGATGCCATGTAGCTAATACATATACTCTAAATAATATATATATGCCACATTAGTAATTTTGAAAAATCTGCAGAGTTCTCCTGCTACACATTGACATGCCATTTGTTGCTACAATTGCTGATAAAATGTAACTTGGTTGCTAAGATCATGAATAAAATGTGAAGTTTGTTTCTGTAGCCTGCAGTTTGCTCTTAAGAAAACTATATTGTTTCTGTGATAAATAAAATTTTCCAGTAAAACGACTTAGAAGGTTTTTTACATTTCACATACATTTTGGGCGACTTTCAACCTGCTCGATCCTTTTTTTTAATCAACTTTATTTTAGTTTTACACTTTTACCCGTTTAACCTATTAGAGGCAAAGTTAAACTTAAATCAACCTTTTTGTTTATAAACGGGTCTATATTGCCATCTATACAGTAACCGGTGGTTCAAACTCAACATTCATTTTGTAATCTAGTTATGCTTGGAATCAATCAGAATTTGAAGAACTTAAAAGAGCATCTTTGCTGTTAGCTGCTGATGTAATCTACAGTGATGAACTCACTGATGCATTATTCTATACTTTAGAGAGATTAATGTCACACGGTTTAGAAAAGGTACCAACTAAAACCACGTAGAAGGTTTGCATACTTACAGTTTCATCTTTCACCATTACCTTTGTGTACAGCCATGGATAATATGTTCTAATTTCAGGTATTATATTTGGCTCTTGAAAAGAGATACAATTTTAGTGTTGATGATCTTGATGTCGTTGCAAATGGGTATTCACGTTTTCGAAGTTATGTGAGGGACGAAATACGTAAGGTTTCTTTCTGTAAGATTCATTAGAAGTGGTAGTCTCGACCCATTGACAGTTTTTAAGTTTTTTTCAGCTATTTAATTAGATTAGGCTTGACTACATAACCAAAAAAGAAATGGGTCGAACAGCCGAACAGGTCAAAAGTCATCTGAAGTGTATTAAAATGCTTAAAACCTCCAAAAAAACTATATTAAATAAGGTTAAACTATTGTAATAATATATTTACTATTTAGCACATTACTTATGAGCAAATTACAATAAATGGCAAAAAGGAAATAGTAAGCATGTTATATTTTTTAAAAATGAACAGGACACTTCAATTCATGTAGTTTGTTCCATTGATGATTCCGTAACCTACAAATGGAACCGAAAAAAGGTTTTGAAGGTCAACCTGACCGGCCCATTTTGATTAGCACTAAAAATTTATTGTTTTTGACCCGAACTCGTTTTGAATTGAATTCTGACGTTTGCTTGGCAACAATGGATGATGCAGAAAACAATGAGCTTCAAAATAGTTCTGTAAGTGCCTTTGTGGGCACACGCATTGATCTTACTGAGATCCCTCAGTATGCAATTAATTACAATCGAGGACATGATTTAGAGCTATGGAAAATCAAGTATGTTAGAGGATAAGATAAGAAAAACCTATAATTCGAACCTGAACCGGTTTCACTACTGAGGTTGTTTTCTCCCAAACAGGGCAAATGAGAAGTAAGCGGAAGAACTAGTCAAATGGATGGAAAGATCCAATGTGTCAGTTATGTTAGTGTAGTTCATAGTTTGGTTCGGCCGCTTTTAATGAAAATTTTGGGGTGAATTGCTATCTATGGCTTCGGTGAATGACAAACCAAACCAACCAAACCGGCTGGTTTGGGAGAGTTGGCCGGTTTTACCTGTTTGCAGGTTTGATGGTTCAGTTTTGGGTGTTTATGGTATGAACAATTTGATTATTTAATTTTCAGAATCATTAGTTTGCATTTAAAATTTTAACACAGAAACAAAATAAGAATATATCAAGTAATAAACATTAAATGTTCTTTTTTTTTTTTTAATTTTTAAACTTAACAAAATTGTTAGATATGTAGACCTGTGAAAACTGAAATACATGTATCTCTAACTGATTGATTTGTTGTGGTTTGAATGATTCAGTAACGGTTTATAAACACCATTAGTATTGTATTGTATTGTATTCATTCATAAACCAGTACGGGCCGACAAAACCAAAGAATCAAATGGTACCAAAAGGCTTGCTACTTAGTATGTATATTGGCTTTGGTCTAGAGATGGAGATGGACCTTTCAGGGATGCTTAGTGGACCTTTAATTGATCGTGTTTAATTTTTTAAAATCTTCAAAATAATTTTATATCTACAGACAAAGTATCATGAATAAGTTTGCATACTCTAAATGTAAACATTAGAGTAAACAACAGAGCGAAGGCTTGAACTGAGTTGAGTTTAAATGAATTCAAGCACAAGCTTGAGCTTATATTGAGTTCAAGGTGACTTGCTAGTCTAAATGAATCGTTTCCTATCATTTTTATTTAATATACTAAATATATATTTACACAAAATTGTTATCATATATAAATTATGGTAACATAACTAAATAATGTTTATCATGTTACATGTAATACTTATTATTGATTTATCATAAATATATATACAAATATTTATGAATGTAATTAAAATAATTGATATACTAAAACGAAAGCGGGTTATTATCAATTACCCAAGCCGAGTTTAAGGTTAGTTGAATTTGAACTCAGCTCAACTTGTTCATATAACTATTGATACTTGAACAACTATACGAATGAGTCTGGTTCATGGTATTGTTTGGAGTTTGAAATAGGTTTGTCTCATACCAAACTGTTACTATACAATCAATTCTGACTTTGTAGGTTTACAAACCAATTTCATTTGTGCTTAACAAACAAACAAAAGAAACATAAAGGAATTCAACATGAGTTCTGCCTATTGGAGTTTTCAAATCTAACCAGGATCACATACAATATATAAAAATTTTAACTTTCTTACAATTTCAAGATTATAAGTTAGCTCTGTAAGTCTTTTTCTTTCTTCCATTGAAGTTCATGGAGCCATTAACATCATGCTAACAACACGATCAGGTAAATTGCAGCTTTTGATAGGCAAGTGGTATTGAGGGAAACAAATGTCGAGTGGTGAAGTCATTTGCCAACGGTCGGACAAAGGACTATACGATTATGTCCTTTGGTGATCAACTTGCTGCACAAGATGTTAAGTTTAGAGTAACTTATATATACTAGTCACTTGTATTATAATTCCTTTAAGCACCTAAATAATGCACACCTAGTTGTTACATAATGGACATAGGTTACTTCGACCTAACCACTTTAAATCTTCATGTTTGTTCTCTTTGGTTCTTGCTTATTGTGTTTGTGTTTGTGATTTGTGGTTGCATTTGATAACTAACAACTAGTGTGATGCTATAATCATAATTTAAACTTGAGACATTTCTTAAAGGAAAGCAAGATTCAAACCTTGTAACTATTAGTCTCTAGGGTTTCTCGAACCTAAATGAATTGTATTTTATATTAGGTAAATAGTTCTTTTTCATAATGTAACATACAATACAGAATCAATATCATTATTTTTAACTATGATAAAAACACTAAAAAATAGATATTAACAGAAACTAGTGGAGAATTTCATAAATTTCCATAAAACTTGGTATTATGTCATTCACCCAACCAAAAATTATAAGATGTCAAATATTATTTTTTAATTTACGACGCTGAGACCTTTCTTCAAAATTTAAACCGAGAGTTTAGTGTATGGAGTAGTGTATAATGATTATATTATAATTTATTTTTTATAAGATGGATTAAAAGAAAATGTTAATCTTTTTGAATTATACCATGTAATATATTGCTTTGGTAGGGGTAAATAACTAAATATCATATTGTACAAGTTTTCATGAATATACAAGAAATTTCCCAAGCCTCTTGTAATATAATAATACGTACTTGAAAAGAATAATGGTATTATCTAATAGTGATTGCGTTTTATAAAAAGGTTATTAATATAAATTCTTACAAGTATAATTTGATAAGTAGTATTTATGAGTAAGTAAACTATTATTAGAAAAAGTTGAAGAGAATAATAATTAAGAATACAAGAAGAATAATACAAGACTTGAGCTTGAGTTTATAAAATTATTCACGGACCCAAACCCAAGCTGAATTTTCTCTCTTTTTAAAATCAAACCATAACTTATAGATTTTAAGACAATTGCATATTTCCCATCTAAACTTATAAAATTACATATATTTTCATTCAAACACTTTCATTTATATTAATTCTTACTAAAGTTGTTAAACGAGTCGTGTTTACGAGTTAACAAGTTGAACACAACACGTACCATATAGATAAAGTAATAAAAAATGTTATACATAAACAACCTTTAACACAAATCACTTAAAAATCATTGTAGATTATGTATTGAAATATTATATTTAAAAAATATATATAATTTTTTGGGTGGAGATATGCAATTCCACTAGATTTGAAAGCTGGTTTGGATCTATCAGAACAAAATGTGCAAGAAATTCTACTTCTTAGCTATGTATACGTCGTCGTTTTCCAACAATCAAAAATTAGCATCCTCGAACACCATTCTATGCGTCTTTGACATCTTTTACAAACCAAAAGGTGCATAAAATTTTACCCAAAATCATCGGATCAAAACATCCAATCAGATCTTACAAAACAAGAATACATTATGGGGTGTTCGGAATCAAAGATCGACAACGTAAGAACAGTGAATCAATGCAACGAAAGAACAGCATTTATGAAACAATCAGTCTCGGCTCATGCCGCCTTTGTCTCTGCCCATATCGCCTATGCAGCTACCCTCAAGAACACCGGTGTCGCGCTTTTTGAGTACGCGCGATCGGAGCTCCAACCCCTCGATGATCGCCCTCCTACACCACACCCGACTGATCATTCCCGTTGTCCACCTCTGCAGCATGATGGCATATTGGCATGGGACTTCTTTGTAATGTTAATGAAAGATGCCCATGGGCCTAGCTTGGCCGTAGTCGACGATAAACGTAGTGGGATTAAGAAACAGGCGATTCAGAGGCGAGTGGTGAAGAATCCAAGTGGACATGGTGGTGGTGGGGTCGTTAAAACCGCAAACGGTGGTCATGGTATGGCGGAGAGTGGGGAAGGGCCATCCATGAATGAAGATGTGAAGGATGTGAGTTTGCTGAAGGTATTTAGAGAGCTTGAAGATGGTTTTATTAAAGCCTCAAAGAGTGCATATGATGTTTTCAAGTTTCATGAGGCCAATAAGTTGCATTACCACTCTAATTTTGTAGGTAATCAAGGTATATATATAACTAGCTTTAGTATATCCATGTATTAAATGAGTGCATATGGGCTTTTTATGTTCTTGGGTGGAAAGGGTTGTGCATGATTAATTCGAATGATATCGAAGCATTAAAGAACTACGACCAGATTGTGACGGGTTTATATTTGGTTTGGTTGTAGTTCTTATAAGACCAAATTCAGCTCGGTACACCCAAGTATCCATTTTTTCCTGTATAAAAAAACGCATATAGTGAAACTAGCCACTTAAATATGTATCTGGTTTCATTTATATCAATTCAGTTAAAACATTTTTAGATAAAACCGAAACATGTTTCATCCAGTAGTTAACTAAAAGGGAAATTTAGATACTCGAGGGATCTCTATAAACATTATCATATAGAATAACGAATTCTCAAACTTGAATCACTTGTTTATTGCTATACTTATGAGACTGCAGTAACTCGTATATATAGTTACAATCAACCACTTAATGCTTGATTATAGGCCAAATTAAGCATTCTACAAGAGTCATTAGGGTCACTAATAGTGCAAAGGTCGACTGTTCTTCCAAAGAGAGAGAAAATCATGCCACCCTACTAGACAAGATGCTAGCATGGGAGAAGAAGCTATATGATCAAGTGAAGGTATGCCATATGTATTTTTATATTTATTATTGTTTTCAACCTTCATGACTATACGCATAGTAACAAAAAACGAGCAGGTTGGATAAAGCGTCAAAATGTGTGACTTTTCTTAGGGTCGAGTTGACTAGAAACACATTTGTTTGATTTTTAAATACATTATAGATAATTAGTATGTTAAATATAATTATAGAGGATCATATTATGATAGTAATTATGTGTTACTAGTAAAAAAACCATTTAGGAGAAACTGGGATTATAATACAATTTGAACAATTTCTTTCATACCATAACCATACACAGTATTTCTCGTTCATAACAAAGTTATCTGATGGACCTAGGGTGACATACTGACAAGAAACCTTACCTCTATCACAGAGGATAAAGAAACTGTTTTTAACGAGACTCGCAACTCCATTGTACGCACTAATCTCAAAAACACTCAATAAGAAGAGTACATTACACTGAACCTTACAATCAAGATACAATATTTGGATAATTTCTTCCATAGAATTCACTTAATATATTTTCTTTATAACTACAAGTCTTTGCGAGATAAAAAATATAACGAATTCGAACTAATTGTCAAGGCGTTAACTTTTCCTATTGAATCTATGCTTTGTTGGTGTCAACATTGCTCAGACTTGAACATAAATGCCAAATGCTAAAATATGGCATGAAGGTCATAGTTATTGTTCAAGAAACTTTTCTTCTATGATCGAAAACTTGATCATTAGTTGCATCATTTCGTGGGTTATTGGATGATTTAAGAATCATGAGCTCTTGTTACTTTACGCTCAAGTAGATCACTGTCAAGTGTTTGAATGTAACTGAAAAAGGATATGGAGTTGAATTTTTTGTTATGATGTTTACAACTTTGGAGATTGACAGTTTTTTGTTAGTAATATACGATCAAATTCTATGAAACTAAGCTTCTTGATGATAATGATGATGAATTGATGTTGATGATGAACAGGATGGTGAATTGATGAAACATGAATACCAGAAGAAGATTAGACTGTTAAACAAGCTTCGAAAACGAGGCGTTAGTAGTGACAGATTGAAGCAAACAGAAGCAACTGTAAAAAATCTGCACACAAGATACATTGTGGAGATGCAATCCCTAGATTCAACAGTCTCCGAAATCAACCGCCTTCGTGATGAACAATTGTATCCACAACTTGTTCAAATCGTTGAACAGTAAGTGCAGATTCAATAAACAATCACAAAACAATTATTTGGAAGCAAACGTTTCAAAATCAATGATCAGAACTCAAAACTTACGTGCAGGATGGGAGAAATGTGGAAGAACATGCGAAATCAGCACGAACATCAATTAACGAGTGTACAGAGGCTAATCAACATCAAAATCTCACAATCACCGATCGACACGAGCGAGAATAACTTGAAGAACATAGAACAAATTCACCTTCGAGTGACGATGTGGAGTTCAGAGTTCGAAAAACTAACGCTACACCAGAAGCAATACGTCAAATCTCTCAACAACTGGCTAAACCTAAACCTAATCACCACAGATCACAGCGTAAAACCTCAAAACCCTAAGATCGAACCACTGTTACGTACCTGGAACGACGAGCTCGAGAAGCTTCCAGAAGAAACCGCAAAAACCGCGATCAGCTCCTTTTCAACAGCAATCGCTGCAATCGTTCAACATCATTCAACGGAGATGAAGATGAAGGAGAGATGCGATGAGATTAGAAGAGAAATCATGAGGAGAACATTGAAATTCGAGGAATGGTGCGATGAACAGATGAGGAAGAGATTACCTCGTGGTGAGATGGATGTGGATGTGATGGATGATATGGACGTGGTGGCGGAGCAACAGGAGGTGGTGGAGGTGTTGAAGCGGCGGTTGTCGGAGGAGGAGGAGGTCCACCGGCGGTGTAGAGCTCAGGTGACGGAGATGACGGTGGTGAAGATGATGACAGTTTTGACGGAGGTTTTCAAGGCGATGATGGAGTTTTCCGGTGCTTGTTCGCAGATGTATGAAAACTTGAAATTTCATTAGTTTTAAACTATAATGTTTTTCTAAGATTGAATTACAATAAAAAAACGATATATGTTTGAGTGTGAAATTATTACGTGGAGGTGATTGGTGAATTGTAATTATCAGGTAAGAGAGATGAAATAATTACCAGGGGATTTGAACGGCAAGTTTATAATAATTAGCGATACAGATTACGCTTTGTATGAAAATTAGTAGACTTGCGTTACGTAAGATTTAAATTTATAAAATTTTGATTGATGAATATATTATGTTTCAACGAGGTCATGAGGGTATTCCCTTGCGACAAAACTTGATCTAGTTTCATGTTTAGTGAAAGAAAAATCAGAATATTGAATATAATCAACTATATATTTAAATCATGTATTATGTTTTTAAAAGTAAAAGTTGTACTACGATGAACCCTCTATTACCTAGTCATCATAATGATAACCTTTGTAAAAATGAGCATGATATGGATTCGGCCGGGTTGGTCATATGATTCAATTTTTTAGTTATGTTTAATTTCTATGTTTTAGTTTTTAATGAAAATTATTATTTTTATTACATAATTGTTTAAAAGCATTGATATTAATGTTACTTATAATTAAAAAATAATATTAAAGTGGGTGGAATGTGGAATGTTAAAGATGTAAAGATTATTTCTACAGTTGAGCAGAATGAACGTGAAGAATGATATGATAATGATATGACACAGTGTAATATATTGTATGTACGTCTGATGGTTTTAGAAAAGATCATTGAATTCTTAAGCCTCAAGGAGACGTTGGAGACGGCCTATAACTAGAATATTTTCCAAAAAATTACTATATAATGTTTAAACATTTTAAATCTTTTAATTAATTTAAAACTAAAGGAGTGAATAATAATATATTGTTTCATGCATTGCAAATATTGTAAAACTTTATATGATTTAAAACGAAAAGAGTAGGACGTCAATGATGGAGTAATTAATTGGTGTAACCGTGTAGCGATGTTTGATTTTGATGGTGTTTTCCAACCTCAGTGATTCAGATAAAGACCACAGTACACCACTTAGAAGTAAAAAGGCAAGGGTAATTCCCATGTATCAATGTAGTTATGTACTCCCACTTAAATATCACCTTCATTTGTTTATTTCTCTTCCTTTCACACTAAACGGATAACATGAATGATGAAACTCGATCATGATAAAATAGTCTTAATCCAACCAACATAATCTCTTTTTAACATCATATAACTCATATTCTCTTTAGCTCAATTTTATGGTTCGTCTTTTCTTACAAGAGTTTTTTTAAACGTTCTTTCTCTTATACCAACCAAAATTACAAGAAATTTATTAGTTTGTTTTTGGTTGTCTGACAGCCTCGTTTAAGACTTCTCAAAAGAACATCAATCTTCGAATTGCTCCAACTCTAACTCTTAAGCGAGCTTAAGTGTGAATCTCTCCTATCAAATATAATCAACTTACAAATTGCATTAATGATGTTCAAGAGGGTCATTCCTTATAATTATCTCACCTAGTGGCTAGTGGCATAACACAATATAATTAAAAAAATGTGTATATATATATATATATATATATATATATATATATATATATATATATATATATATATATATATATATATATATATATATATATATATATATATCTTCCTACTCTAATAAAAGGGTAAATAAGGATGCCACGTGTCAGCACCACATTTATTCTCATCGAACTTTTCCCGCTTCTCTCTTTTATTAAATAAACATATTAATTACTAATAATATTATCTATTTATATTTAGATTATAATTAGTTCTTTAATAAATTAAAAAAGAAAACTTTTTGTTAATGTTATTTCTATAGAGATAGTTTTTTATAAAAAGAATTTTTTCTAAAAAAATAAAACTTTTTTACGTAATATTTTAAAATTGGTTTTTTAAAGTAAAGTTTTTATAAGAAAAAAATAATTAAATAGGAAGTTATAGTAAGAAAAATTTTTAAAATGATATTTTAAAACAAAATGTTTAATTTATTTTTGTAATAAAACAAAAAAAAAATTAAAAATTCATATTATTATTTTATTACTAATTGTTATTACTCATATATAATTTCAATCATATCATATCTTAGTCTATCGTTTTATAATTAATAACTTTTATTCTGTTTAATATTTTATTTATTCAACCTGTGTAATACACGGGTTTTTATATATATATATATATATATATATATATATATATATATATATATATATATATATATATATATATATATATAATTAGAAGTGTTAGTTGTTTCAAACTTAATTCAAATAGTTTTGGATGTGATGAAGTGGTTAGGCTTTGTAAGTAATGCCCAGTGGGTTTGAACCTCACACTTTCCACATAGTTTTTGTTTGTTTGTCTTTTTTTTTTTTTTTTTTTTTACTTTTACCTTTTATATATTTTTGTCACTAAATTACCTTTTTTAGTTACCAGGCACGTGGGAGTCATAACATTGTTTTTTTTATGTTTCAGTCTTCAATATCAAAACGCACAAACTTCGTACGTTTTCTTTTATTTATTTAATCATGTTAGCGTCAGCAGACGCACTACAACGATCATAAACTACGTTAATTTCATTGTACGGCACCACCGAAACACACGTGTCAATTTTTCTTGTTTTTGTTAAATATAATCCCAATTAACCATCTTATAACAAAAATAGGCGAAAATAGTGTGAATTATAACACACATTTATTTAAAAAAAACAATCTTACTATATCTACAATAAGTCCAAAACGACCTTTACTCACTCACTATAAAATGCACATTCCTCTCACCTACAACACATTAAAATGGTTTGTGCCTTAGATCTTCTCACCTACAACACACATTATACCTCTCTTTAAGTTCTCACCCATGGAAACCACCGTCACATGGTGCACCTCCGGCTACCGGAGCCGGTTCCGACCACGATACAAGATCGAAAACCACGTGTTCATCACCGTGAGCATAAACATGGGTTTGAAAGCGCCCATTTGGAGATTATTGTGGAGAAAGATGAAGAATGAAAAAAAGAAAATGAATGGAGTTTCGAATTCGACAAGGTTTAGTTATGATCCTTGTGAATATGCACAAAATTTTGATGAGGGGTTGATGGTGAATGATTGTGATGATCTCTCGAGATCGTTTTCGGCTCGTTTCGCGGTCCCGTCTACTGTTTTCGACAAGAGGTTGATTATTTGATAGACGAATGTAGTACTAGTTAGATGTAATCAAAGTTACTGAATAATAACTTTTTTTTTTCATTTGCTCTTCTATACTTTTATAACTATGAAAACTCATTACTTTGAAAGTTCACGAGACCATGCCGACCAATATGGCATGAGTTGAAATAAAGCTTACACTAGAGAGGTGGCAAAAAAGATATTAAAGATGAAACTTTTCAAGTTTGATTGGTGGTCAAAAGCAACTTAACTTTTTATATATTGTCAAACTCAAAACATGTTTTAAGGGGATGTGTTATAATGAGTTAGTGGTGATTAATGACAATGTTTTCTAAACGTAACGTAGATAGTTTTAATACTTGGGTTAGAGGGTTTTCGTTCATTCATGCCGTGTTTTCTCTTGATAGTTGTCTTGGGTTGCGTACTTAAGTAATAAAGATGATTGGATGGATCAGTGGTCCGCCAGTAATCCAATCAACAATTAAAAAAAAGATAGTTCCAACACTTGATTATTCTAGGTGTGTAATGGCGAGTAGTGTTTATTTAGAAATTTTTAATGACTTATTAGTTATTTATAAACAATTACTTATTAAATAAAAATAAAACATAAATAAAACATTAATATAAATTTAACATTTTAAAAACATTACATTATAAAAGAAACATAATTTTTGTGTGATATTTATAATTAACATCTGTGTGGGTGTCCGTGGAACCAACCACGTATAACCGTGAAGGCGTGAACCCACTATTATGGTACTATAAATTTTTGTTTACAAATATATATGAATTAAATTTTAATTTTTCCCTTGGTTTGCGAATCAAAGTGTGTAAAACTTCTTTTTAAGTGTATGAATGCTGTTAACCAAGGGCATGACAACATGAGTGACAAAATAGACGTGTTTAATGAGTCACGTAATCTGTTAAAACATTAAACTGTACATCTAAAACAGGATTGGTTGGAATGAACCAAGAAACAACCACCTTCTTTAAAAAAATACAAAAGGGCGTACGAAATGAACACCTCCTACTTTACTAATCAATACATTTTATTGATATGATCTGATTCGTTTTTTTCAAATTTATATGACATTAAAGGTGATGGTCTACGGTCGTATAGGCCAGTGAATGTGATGATGTATGAGCATATAGGACAATGAACGTTTTGGTAATCGTTCGTATGTCATATGTTGATTTGTTTGATGGAATGATGTGATGGTAGAAAAGAGTGAATGAAGTAGTATATGAATAGCATCATCCTCTCATGAAAACTAAGTTATAAATTGGCCCCTACACAAGTGAAAAGGTCACAATTATTGGGAAACCTTAGTTATAACTTGTATGTATTGATTTAGTTGCAATTTGTACTATATATCTTTAAAGAGGGCAAACCAAAGGACCTTAGATAAGGGTGGTCAATAATATCATTCTAGATTATTGATGAATTATTCACGGTTGGTATCTTTAAGTTGTCGTAATTTGTTTGATTTTTAATAAGACGTACGTGCTTTTGTTTATTTTTTTTTCCAGATTGTGAGTTGAGTTATATTTTACGATGTATGTTATGTAACTAAAAAATATTTGAACTTTAATGAGACATACTTTGAATTATTTTTTTTGCAACCATGATGAGTACTTCAGGTTACGTTGTCTATAAGTAAAAGTTTAACACGGTGAATAGAAATGTGAATTGGTTAAATACTTTAAATCAAAGTGTAATAATTTTAAGTTGGTTAACCATCGTACATTAACAATTCGTGACAAGTTGGATGCATTTTTGTATATATGCATGTGTGTACGTGCACACATAACATATATATAATAGTATCATATAAGTTGGAATGAAACACATTTATCCAAAGGATCTACTACTTACGATAATAAACATGAGAACACTTGTGAACTTAACTAGTACCTTTACATGTACGTCATAAGAATTTACCGATTATAACTTTTCCCTTCAATGCATGGAACAATTACCTTTGAACTCGACAAGTTACCTAAGATGTAATTTTGAGCTTGGTTAGTTACATGTTATAATTTCCCTTCGTCTTCAAACCACAACAACTTCTTCGAGAAAGCGAAAACAGACTAAAGAGTGAGCATATACGAGAGAATGACGATACATAAATCTTATAATTGAAAATTTGTTTATAGATACACATAATGTGTCATTCGGACCTATGGATACAAACATTATTAATAGGCTTGGGTCCATGTGTATCTCGGCCTTTGTTCAAATTTGTACATTGCAAAGCGTTATGATCGTTTATATTGATAAATATGCCTCTTACAATGTGTATATATTTTCGTTTGCATATGGAAATGAGGAAAAAGTCAAAGAGGATGTTTTGAATAAAAACTTGTTCAATAGGACCTTAATAGGGTCCCACCCGCCACGGTCCAAGAAATAGTGCAGGTTAACCATGTGCTTAAGGATATAATAAAAATAAATATGTTTTTTTATGTAAGATTATGGTCGTAAATGAGTTATGTTCGTAAATTTAATTTTATTCGAGAGGAGACGAACACATAATCGGTGAATATATATTTTTGTCTATGTTCATTTGATAATGATAAAGTTGTTATTAGTTGTTTGTCTTTATTTTTGTGAATACACTAAAAGAAATATATATATATATATATAATCGAACATAAATGAATATAAACAAACACCTAAAAAATACAAAAACAAATGTTCATAACATGTTTTGTATTCATTTGTTTGATTAAATATCAAAAAAGTATTGTTTGTGGCTATGAATTAATTAAATAAATCGAACTTTCTATTCACCTATTCTTAAACATTTTATTAAATCTTCGGTTCTTTAGAGTTTTATTCTTTGCACCCTAGTCTACTAGTATCATACTTTATAATTATTTATTATTGCTAATCATTTATTAACTCAATTAACTCAAGCATTAAACACTTTCTAACTACTTATTAATTACCACTTTGAATGACACTCATTACCTATTACACAAGAAATAAAAACCCTTAGTAGTTAAAAAAATTGTGACTATATTATTTTTTTTTTCTAAAGTACGTTCTCCCTGCAAAAATTTATATTTGATTATATAATGAGATTTTGAAAACTTATTTTTTTTTTCATATTAAATTCACACAACATAAACGATATTGAGATTGTTATAAATTATACCTAGATATGTTATCACACTTTAAATACATGTCTTATCTAATCTTTAAGTATTACATTCTTATTACATGCAACAATTCCTTGATATAAATTTAATTAATAAAAACTTCAAATTACAAATTTTTTACAATAATATTAAAACCACAAACTTGTGTAAATGATAATTTTGTAGTACCAAAATCATTGATAAGAGAAACAAAAATATGCGTATAAATAAGCAACTATGACTCAATGTGAATGAAAACTTTAAACTAAAATATGATAAAATATAATATTTATTTAAATTAATAAATAAAATAAATTAAGAAGAATTGAAATAAACGTTCAAAGTTGAAAATAAAACACTAAAAGCCACTTATCTTTTTCACAAAAATAGAAAAAGAAAACTATACATGTGCATAAGCAACAACCAGAAAATTATATTAACATGACCTATTTCAAAAGTTTTGAATCAAAACTTTATTTATAAACTTGCATATATAGGTAAAGGTGGCATTAGAAGTATAGTTAAAAAACAAATCTTATTAAATGAGTAAATTGACCTTATTAATTTTGCTCAAATTTTCAAGTTGTTAGACCATAATTTAATTGGACTTAGAGAATAACAAAACTAGTGACTGTAATTAATATAATAGATTAAGATGCAAATAGAAAGTAGACTATTAGAAAAACCCTTACTCTAAACCCAAAACATTAAATTTATAAAAACACATGTTATTTCAAACAAGAGCATCTCCTCTCGAGCTCCTCACATACCATGAATGTATGGGGCAAGGCAGAATACTCTGTGAACTTGGTCCCCTTTCATTGAATTCATACCACTGACAAATCTAACCCAATCAATAAGTCCAGTCTCTTTCCCCCAATCAAATTGTACAAGTGACTAATGCATGGAACAATGTTGAATTGTACCTTGTACAAGTGATTGATGCAAGAACAGGGGACAGTTTTCAGGATTTTGGGTCTCAGGCCCTCACCTATCAAGACCATGTAACCAACCTCATTTATGATTCATAACTATATGCAAACTGTAAGCATATCTACAGTAAATTTATCAAATATTGGCAACAAAATTTATATGTTTTAGTGTGTCAATTCTATCAAATACAATTAAATTAACGGTGCAAATCGGGAGTAGGATCATATACAACCCTATTTTTTTTAAAAAACCGTGAAAACCTATATTATTTTGTCACGTGAACTGTTTGTCTAGTAAGTTTGTTTTGTTAACTTCTTATTTCATGCAATTCAAATAACTCCTAAATTAATTTTCTAATTCAAACGTAGTTAACCATCAGAAATTATAATTTTATATTCATTCATTATTTCATTTTCGCTTGCATTCACATTCAAACCACTATTGCGATCACATTCTTTTGGTCGACCGTGCTATTTTACGTTTACGTGTTATTTAAGATTAATGTATTATTTTAGCTGTATATGTTGCTTTTAGTTAAATTTTGATGTTTTTTATTGTTAAAACGATGTTATTTTGAAAATGTACTATATTGAAGTACTACTTTACTTTTGTTATTTTAGGTGTATATGTTGCTATTTATTAAATATTGATGTTTTTCATTGTTAAAACAATGTTATTTTGAAAATGAATTATATTGAAGTACTACTTTACTTTTGTTAAGTGTTTATTGGGTATTTTTTAGTGTCGTTTAGACATTATAAAATGTTGTGTTGAAATTATGCAATGCTATGTTCATTAAGTATTATTTTAGTTTTATGTGTTGTTTTAAGTATATGCACTACTTTGAGGTAAAAATTGATGTTTTAATTGTTAAAATGATGATGTGTTTTACGAATATGTGTTCAAGTGCCACTTTTATATATAAAGTTATTATTTTGTGTTATAAAATTTCAATTTAAAACTATAAAATGCTATTTTCATTGTGTACTATTTTACAAAAATATCTCTATTTATATTTATTAAGTGCTACTTTTAAAAACTTTTTAAAAACATGTTATTATTTTTTTTGAAAAACTATAGCAATATTATACACATATTGAAGATAAAAAAATGCTTGATTTTATGGTTTATTTTTTTTAAATAGTATATAAAAGATATGTTAGTTTTAAAAAAATAGTGCAAGTAGTTATTTTTTGAAAAAAGTCAACACATAAAAACTCTAGAATTTATTGTGGAAGTTGATTTTGTTACCTTTAGTTATTACTAATTACTAAGTTGCCCTTATTTTTGTTCACAATTAGACAAATTATAAATTGATGAGTTGTCATTAATCTTAGTCATCAATATATTTAATCAACGCATCAGATCTTTTCTCATGGTTTTTAGGTAGCATAGAGTATGTACCGAAACTATCCTCATTCAAATTATTATTGTGCGAATCAGGTTTTTTTTCAATAAGAACTCGATACCAATAAACTTATGCATTTATCAACATCT
This sequence comes from Flaveria sonorensis, assembly GCA_025506505.1. Taxonomy (NCBI): domain Eukaryota; kingdom Viridiplantae; phylum Streptophyta; class Magnoliopsida; order Asterales; family Asteraceae; genus Flaveria; species Flaveria sonorensis. The sequence continues at coordinate 1,004,502 of CM046427.1, forward strand.
TCCTAAGAATAGAATTAACTAAAGTGCAAGAAAAACTGATGAAAAGAAGATAGAATTTAAGATCCATAAAACACAGCAAAATCCTAAATGGGTTTACTTGTTTATAAGTTAAATGATTAATTAAATGAAAAAAGATTACAAAACCCCGATTAAACAAGCCACAGGAATAAATTTTATTAAAAATACATACAGATTAATACATAATTTCTTACCACCTCAACCAACTTCTTTTTATATAAAAGGACGAAATGATTTCGATTTATGTGTTTACGGTTGTACTCAAAATTAACATTAGTTTAATTTAAATACTTAAATATAACTAAGAAAATTTTTCTAGATAAAAATTAAGGTGAAAAAAAATGTCAGAAGTGGGATTTGAACCCACGCTCTCTCACGAGAACCAGAACTTGAGTCTGGCGCCTTAGACCACTCGGCCATCCTGACTTTTGTTACTTTATTCGATATAAAATTTATTTAACTTTGAAAAAACTATATTAATTACACACATACTTTTAAAACTGGAAAATAGTTCTCACCATCAATTCAAGCAATTCTACCATAACTATGATAAAATAGCTCATGTTTCAGTTACGATATTAAGGTTTTTCGAAAAGAAAAGAGAACGCAAACATAAACATTTAGTAAGTGGCGGAAGCTTGAAACAAATCTTAAGGGGTGCGGGGGCGAAAGTAAACTATTTTAAGAAGGGCGGACTCCATATTTATTAAAAAAATTTCACTACAAGACAAAAAATTTACACTACCGAGCCGAAAATTAATACTACTGACGAAAAAAAGAGGGGGGCGGAGGCCCCCCCGGCCCCAAAGAAGCTTCGCCAGTGCATTTCGTATTAACAAGACTACACTTGTGCACGAATGGTACTAGCAGCCTAGCCGAGCTGACCCGCGGACCCCTTTATATTATCACATTATTGAAGTTTGGGACACCCGTGGTTTGAATTCTAGATTCATCACTGCTCTCAAGATAACCTATCAATAATCATGGATGATTTAGTTGGATTTATTCAAGATTCACTATAGTGTATAGTTCATTCGCAAGTGATTGATCATTAATGCCTCGTTCATTCACAATTGTTTGTGTTGAGAAGGAAACTCTATATAAGCAATTCTCCCATAACTATGATAAAATGACTTATATTTTACACGGGTTTGTCTTAATTCTCAATAGAAAGGATAGTTCCTCTAGTGTTTGCAAGCTATAATAACTATAAGACGTGCATCACCACAAAGGCAGAGAGGTTACCATTTAGGTTTTATGTCGATTTAACAAACCAATGCCTTAGACCCAATGGCCTCAACCCTTATCTCTTAAACTCACGACATCCCACCAATCGTCAGTGTTCATCCACCTCCAAAACATGGTTGGTCATGCTCAACATCGACTTGCTTAAAACATAAACCATAACAAGGGATCGTTGGTTTGCATTTTGAAATTGATTATCTCATTGTTACGACTGATATTATGAATTGAAGTCCCAAGAAAGGTTTGTGATGTTTAGATAATTACACTTGTTATTATCAATTCGATAAAAATATCCCCTAACAATAACCAAGTTTCTTAAGCGTTTCACACATCATCTCCAACAATCCATTTTTAATAACAAAATTAATTTGCTAATTATTTAATGTCGCATAACAACTTTCAAAACACCATTATAATCATAGAGGATAAGAAGGGTACAGTAAATTCCCAAAAGCATCAAGGTTTAGTAATTAAACTAAATCTTATTGCCTTAATATTTAGAAAGCCATATGAAGTTACAAGTTACAACTCACAAATTACACAACAGCAATAAGTCAACATAAAATATTTGATGAAAAATGTTTAGTCAAAATGAGAGGTATTTACCAATTTAACCTCTCACATCCCCTGCAGAATCATTCTCTTTATAATTTTCTTGTCTGATTTTTGCAATCTCATCTCTTGCTCTTTCAAGAATCTGCCTTTTTTGTGATTCCAAATCTTTATGAAAATCCATCCTCATTTTCTCTAACTCCACCATCTGCTTTCTCTTATCATCTTCAATCTTCTCATATGTCTCACAAAACTTGTTAATAGAGTCTGCAAGCAATTTGAATGAACCACCGTTGACTTTCTCCACATTGTATTTTGACCTTTTTGGTGGCAACAAGTCAAAATCATAACCACCGCCTTGAGAATCTGTGTTACCCGGGCTATCCCTCATTTCATCCAATCCATTTGCACGATTTAAATACGCAGTTGGATTCATGAAAACAAACTCCCCTAAATCCACCCCACACGAGAGTCCCGCCTGTTGGGGTGGTTTTGTTCCCATGAAAATATCCATTGTCTTGAAATACACCCATTTCGTAGTTGCAGTTTTGTTATTTTTTAACAAAGCTTTCTCCTTTTTATACTTTTTCTTCAGTGTATCTAAACGGTTTCTACACTGAGTGTCGGTTCTTTCTATTTTTGATACTTGTGCAACTTTTTCTGCAACTTCTTTCCATTCTTCTGATCTAATACTTTTTCTACCACGTTGAAGAAACCGTTCACCCCATGCATCAAGGAGAACAGACGTCTCGTCTTCACTCCAGTCAGTGAGTGTGTTTCTTCCACCAGGCTTGGCTGCAGGCGGTGTTGGTGGTACACGTGGTACTAATTCAAAACTGGATAATAAGCTCTTCAGTTTCCTCTTCTTGGGATGCTTATGTAAATTATAACCATCACTTCTTTTATAACCTTCACCACCATCATCATTGTCTTCGTCATCATCATTGTTATTATCACCATCACCACCATCATCATTGTCAGCATAACCACCATCCTGCTGACCCGAACCGTTCATTCCACCATCACCAACACCATCTTCTTCTTCATCCTCTTCTACTTCATCAACATAATTGTCAGCAATCAAATGAGAGCGAGGCTGAGTTATATTTCGCGAAGAAACTTCCGGCCGGGTCGACCCGTACCCTTGATTCGCAGCATAATTCGACATACATCTCAAACCCCCCTCACTTCCATCCATCAGATACACCAGATGCACAATCAAGATAAAAAATTTCCCAAAAAGAATCAAACAGCAGCAAAAAATTACATAAAAACCCCTAAATCAGCTGCAGTTCTCTAACAAATCCCAAGCACATACTTACAAACAATCAAATTCAAACCCTAACTTCAAATGTTCAAAGTTCAAACGATCTATGGCTACTAAAGAACCAAAATAGGAACACAATCGATACGCGTATCAGTTAAAGATGCACAATTTTCAGTTACTTAAAGCAGATCAAATAGGGAACCCTTTGTTTACCTTTACCATATCAAATTTTAGGGATGGATCTCGAATTGACATCGATCAACGACCATCGGTGCCCTAATTAGGATGATTGAAACCCTAATTCCAACGTTCATGTGAAATTAGCGGAATGAAATAGGAGAGTTTTGTGCAAGTTTTTACAGTGGTGAAAACTAGGGTTTGAAAATTAGGGATATGCAAAGAGATGATAAAGTTGATTACTTGAATATACCGTGGCCGATAAGATGCTAAAATACTCCGGGTAGTGCAGTTTAAGGGTGTAACCGAAATAACCGAATCGTAATCGTAATAACCGACGCAACCGAACTTTAAAAACCGAAACCAATAAGAAACCGACGGTTTAGTTTGATGATTTTTTAAAAACCAATTTTTTCGGTTCGGTTTCGGTTTTGCTTGTAATAAAAACCGAAAAAACCGAACCGGAACCATAAAACCGAACTTGTAAATTTAGAGGTGTATTAATACATTTATAAACATGACTATCCTATAAATTACTTATTTAACTTATGCTATCTCAAATAGATAGATATTTAGGTTTCGAGAATAATCTTTAAATTTTTTTTGCTTTGGTATATTAAATTATTTTATTGAAATTTTTATTATTGTATTTTATTAATTGTTATTAATTTTAATGTTAAGTAATTATAAGAATCTATATATTATGTTTAAAGATCAACAAAATGATGTAAGACCAAAGGTTTTAGCTTAAATTCATTGCTTTGAACCAAATTTTTTTTAAAAAAAACTTGAAGCCCAAAAACAAAATCGAAAAAACCAAAACCGAAGTGAAAACCAAAAACCGAACGGTTTTAAAAACTTATAAACCGAAATATCGGTTTTTGGTTTCGGTTTTAGCATAAAACCGAACCAAACCGATAATGCACACCCCTAGTGCCGTGTGGCATTTTTTTTCTTTTTTCTTTCTTTTTTTCAGATGACCGGTCGTACGAGTAACTATGGATGGTCCAGATCGGTTTGGCGTCCATAAATTTTCAAGAGTTAAGTTTGATTTTATTCCTTAAAGTTCGTTAAAAGTAACTATTTTTTCAAATACATAAAATATCAATTTATCTTTAAAATTTTCATAAGTTGTTTCAATTTACGTTTAAAAGTTTCATTAGTTATTTCAACCTTATTCAAAATAATGAAACTTTTGAAGTGAAATTGAAACACCATATGCAACTTTTGGAGGTAAATTGATGTTTTTAATCTTTTTTTAAAAAAATAATTATTTTAGTTAAACATTAGAAAGTAAAATTGAAATTAACTCAATTTCAATTAATTATTATCTAGTGTTTGTGATGTAGTTAAAAGATTAAGATGATTTGATCACATGTAAATGTGATAGATTACGATGACAGTAAGAACCATAAAAACCATCGTAGTGGAGGTTAGGGTCGTTTAAAGCGTTCGTTGCTCAACACTTGTTTGGAACTTGCTCGAAAAAATGCCCGTTTGAACTTTTGCTTAACCATAAAACGATTCAATTGACTCAAATCCATTTGTAAATGAATCAAACATGATTAAAGGTCCGCTCGGCTTGATTCGGCTAGAATTATTTTCTATTTTTTATATATATAATTTATATATAGAAATTTAGCAGATTTGGCTCACTATATTACAAATATACAATTACATTTATACATATTAGATCAATCAACCTAATAAAATTTTTTAACACTAAGCATAAAAGTGAAATCCTAAATCGGTAAGAGAAAAATTTTGACCCGCTCTTACTCGTAGTCGATCATCTCCTGCTCTCTCGTATCGTTCTCTACAATATGCCCACCGCCTTATCGGCTACAGCCTTAGGCTCATCGCCAGCCACAACGTATTGTCATTCATGAAAATATTATGCTATGAAATGTGACTGTTTTTTAAGTCATTAAAACATAAGAGCCAACATTGTCACCGTCTCTCGTTAAAATATAAATCAAATGACACACTAGATAGCTGAGTTGCACAAATTGTTCATCTCTCGTTTGCAATCGTTTGATGATTGTTTGCACTCGTTTGATGCTCGATCGGAAAATTAACGCTCGTTTGATCTTACGCTCTATTGTAAACGAGCTTATTGGCTCGGTTCGGTTTGAAAACAAGCCAAACACAAGCAAATGTCCATTTGGTTAGGCTTTACATGTGAACAACCCTAGTAGAGAGGATTATTAGAAAACTGACATTGACTGAACAAATCAGACATGGTTTATTAGACTTACATCTTTCCAAGGGCATGATTACTAAGAAGACTTTTTAAAGATGTATGAAAAAAGTTAGTCATTTTAAGGGGAGTGGACATTACTAGATTAAGCATGATATTTTAGATATAGATCCGTCTGAGAGCATAGTTGGTGATAGCACCCCTCAAAATAAGGTATGTTTTAGTTTTGTCTCATATGTTTGTTGTTCTTACTAGTTACTAGCTTAACCACTAGTTATTTTTCCATGGTTTGATATTTATACTTCTATTTTAGTTATCTTATATTTTCTTTATATTCATGCTCTATGTGTGAAAGCGTAAAACTAAACTTATTTGTACAAATATTAAAACGACACATTAAATTTAATAACAAAAAGTGATTTAGAAAACTTAATAAATAGTTAAATACAAGTATACAACTATTGTCGTAAATAAGCTCAAATCACTCAAAATTTGAAAGATGCATATTGGTAATGGTTGGTGGCCTTGCGGAATGATTTAAATTATTAAAACCGTTGAAATCTTGCAGCAGAAAGACACATGCTTAGCTTTGAAACAATTACACATCTATCACTAAATTAATCATAATTATCTATGAATAAAGTGCTTAATATCATGCACACCCAGATGAATTTTTGCCTATGTATATGTATATGTGTTTTATCATTTACAAAATTTATAGAATAAACGTAAAACAGCTAGGGGAGCAGAGTCTACATTTTTTTTTTTAAATTGCTACTTAAAAAAATAAGAATCAAACCCAATAAACAGACGTTGACAGGTACCCATCATTTGCTGCAGGAAAAATACAAATTTAAGCAGCCCTAATTCACTAAATCGAACTTTAAATCTTGTATTTGTGTCTAAAATCACTTAAACACATACGTATATGCAAATCAAGTATTAAGTAAAACATTCATACATCTATAAACAGGACCACCAACATGTACATACTCAAAATGTCAAATATTAAACTTCACATTATGTTTCCTACGTACTTATCTGCACATATTTAGATATTAAGTTTTACCTGTACCTTTTATATTTTTTAACAAAAGACAGGACATACAATTGAAACCTACAATCGTATAGAGACTAGCCATTTTACTCGTCGTGCGTTGCCGCGCCATTGTACGAAGTGTTTCAAAGTATAGATTACAATCGACCCGTCTCGTTTCCAAACTAAATTTAGGTCAATACGTAGAGTAACTCGAATTTATACCGTTAAATGAAAACACGTCATTTCGAAACTAAATTTATGTCAAAAAGTAGAGTGTATGAAAACATATTATAGTTGACCCAATGTGTTTTCAAACAAAGCTTACTTTGAAACGTAAATCAACTCAAAGTGTACATAAAAATAAGCACGAAAACGTTACGTCGGAACATAGACGTATGTCGAAACGCAGATAGTCTTAAAGTTTATATAAAAATAGACACAAAAACAACTTATTTTTAACCCGACTCGTTTTTTATTACATCCATATGTAGTTGGACTTAAATTTATACCGACCCATACACAAAAATATGAACTTAAAAATATATATATATATATATATATATATATATATATATATATATATATATATATGAAAAGGTAAAAGAAAAATAACATATCAAGGGTTTACCACTCCAACCAAAACCCCTGTTATTGCAACTTTTGAAAACTAATTATATATGTTTAACAAAAGTCGGTGGTTTGTTATTGGTCACAGACCTTTGTTTTAAAACAATAGTATAATGTTGTGTTAAAGCTATGCACCTAACACGTATATATATATATATATAATGTTATAAGTTATGACCAATACCTTCAAATGAGTTCTAAGTTTAAATATTCGCAGGTACCTTAATGATTTAAGTTCCTCGACGCTTTGTGTATTCCAAAGATTGTAACATATAATTACTTTGTCATGTTTGAAAAGAGAGTGCACTACTCCTAATAACCTATTATTTTTAACCACTTCATCTATTGAAGATAATCTTCAATTGAGCTGCAATCAAGACTTTAAGATAACGGAAAACATTAATTAGAAGCTATTTATTAAACAAATTGTTTAGAATTACATCCACCTATGTAGTATTGATAAACTTTTCTAAATGTTTTCTGGTGTGGCTCTTGGGTATTAGCCAAGATTTAAAGCAAATGGAAAGTAGAAACGATTAGAGAGACTAAAAATTTATTAACACATTCTTTCTATACGCTTAAAAATAAAAGCAAAAGGTTATTAATATAGCATACAGAACATGAGATCAAAACTATTAGATTGCATAAATGACTTGTAATATGACAGTAATGATTTGTACTATTGCATGAAGCGGTAAGCACGTATCATTTTCTCAATCTCAATAGCACCAGTCTCAATATTTATCCTTCAAATTTGATACACATGGTAACAACGTTACAAACACACTCTAGTTGTGCGAAATACCAACATAAACCACACATTTTATCACTTAGAACAAAAGAAACATTGATGCCCAACATAGGAAGAATAAATGAAAGAAGACCCACAACCACTATGATAGACACCTAAATCAAGCAATAATTACCAACTAACACTCCACCAAAAGCAAACACAAAAACCAAATTACAAATCAAAAGCTTTACGAAATCCCAAAAATGAAATCGAACACTATAACCAAAACCAAGAGTAAACTTTAAACCAAATTTCTTGGAAACATAGAATAGTAAGCACCAATCAAAGCGGAAGTAATAACTAACCTCAAATCAACAATCGCATAGAGTTGGCTAAAGAAGAAAACGAAAAAGGATTTGAATCATAACCATAAATGGTCATGTAAGTGAAGAGAAACCGCTACATTAGAACATTTGTCTAGATCTAAATTACAATCCAAGAAAAAAAGAGAGGCATATGACAGACTCAAGAACACAAACAAAGGTCTACAATTAAACCAGAATCCCAATTGCGTTCCACAAATGCAAGACTATAAATAACATAGTCTTTGTTCCCAAGAGAAATAAACCAATCCCTAGCCGTCAGGTAGCTAGAAGATATTGTTCATAATCACGTATTTTAATAAGGTGTGTGATTATTAAATTAACTCATGAAAACATCAAACTAATTTGAGATTGGTTCATTTACACATACGAGTTAACGGGTGACGTAGAACTAACCGAACGTTGTCATAGCGATAAACATCTGAGTCCATCTATTAAAGTACCACTAAATCTGTCTCAAGTTCAACCGAACCAATTTACAAATAAGTTCGATCAAACTTGAAACACGGTTGAACTACCCCTATTCAAAGTTCGAAGGATCTTATTTAAATTTCGAACTACTCTACTTAAAATTGAAAACATTTTTAAGAATATATTAGTCAAATGAATATTGTAAAAGACAATATGAGTCAAAGTAACATTTTGAAAAATTTTAATTTACCTCATCACGTAACTTAGTAGAGCATTTACCATAGTTTTTACCCAACCCTTTGGTTAAACTTAAACCCTTCCGACCGTTAGACCCCACGCGATTAATATAAACCCTAAACAAGTTATTTTAATGCATCCGTTGTTAACAGTTTTGTGTATCTTCAAACCCCACAATCTTCTCTCTCACACCATTTACAGAGGTTCTATAACCCTATAAACTATCACAGAGAAGAAAACCTAGCGATTTTGATGTCAATAGGCACACAAATACTATCAAATCGCTCAATTTGGACGGAGTTTCACTCGGATCTTAGGGTTCAAGATTCCGTCACGGATTTCATATCAAACGGCTAATTCTTAGTCTTCAACAATGGTGAGATTCTAGTGTATGCGTTTACTACATTTGCATTTTGATCGGTTATGATTCGGTCCAGTTAGAAATATGTTTGCATGTGATCATTGATTCGATGATCTTAATCTTCAGTAATGGTGAGTTTCTAGTGTATTTACTTGATTCGCATTTTAATCAGTTATAATTCGGATCCAGTTACAAATATGTTTACATATGATCATTCATTCGATGATCTTAATCTTCAACAATGGTGAGTTTATAGTGTATTTACTTGAATCGCATTTTAATCAGTTAGGATTTGGATCCGGTGTCAAATATGTTTACATATGATCATTGATTAGATGATCTTAAACTTCAACAATGTTGAGTTTATAGTGTATTTATTTGATTCCCGTTTTTAATCAGTTATGATTTGGATCCGGTTACAAATATGTTTACATATGATCATTGATTCAATGATCTTAATCTTCTACAATGGTGAGTTTATAGTGTATTTAATATATGATTGATTTGCATTCTGATCAGTTATGATTCGGATCCAGTTACAATCTATTTCCGTATGATCATTGATTCAATGATCCAGTTACAATGATCATTGTTTCAATCGCATTGCCGTTGTTGAATTGATGCATTCTTGATTTACTCGTCAACTTCTAATGAACCACTTGGATCTGGTGTACTAACTGAAGCTTCGTTCTGTTTTATCAGTATTCGCTTGGGGACAGCCTCTCAGACTCGAGATCAAGGTACTGTTGGTTATACAATTTGGATTAACTTTTGTTTTTTCAGTTTAGACATTTACCTGATATTCATGCTGATGAGAGGTAACTTTTTGCAGCGGAAACTTGCTCAAAGATCAGAAAGTGTAAAATCAGTGGACCTGCATCCAACAGAGCCATGGTACATATACCTGTTTTTGTTACCACTACATTTGATTATTGCTGTAAGGAAGTCCATTAGTTAGCGATGGTGTTTTTAATTGGTTTTCTAATGGGCATTGGTACTATGTTTTTACAGGATCCTTACAAGTTTGTATTCAGGAACAGTCTGCATCTGGAATTACTGGTCTCAGGTATGAAACTATTTAACCATTCGAATGAAGAGCAAGTTCTAGTTAAAGTGCAAGAAGAGCCTAATAGTCTATCGAATTCAGTTGTCCCTTTGATCAAACATACAATCATCTTTTTAAGTTGTATCCAATAAGCCTAATATCTATAATAGACTTTAGGTTTATTACTCTTATGTTCAAGACCTCTTTCTTATTCTTTGATAATTCATTTGGCAATATTAAATGCTTTGGTCAGTGAGTCTTTATGTTGGTTCTATGAAGTGAAATCTTTGGAAAAAGATGACTGCATCAATAATCATTTTAGCATTAATGAGAAAACAGTTCATTATTCATGCAAATTTCTTCTGTACAGGATTGCTATCGACTATGATGAAGGGACTATAATGGTGAAAGTTGGTCGGGAAGAGCCTGTTGCTAGCATGGACAACAGTGGAAATTTGGGCTAAACATAATGAAACTCAAACTGTAAACATCAGGAGTGTGGGAGCTGATTATGAGCTTTGTCCACATTGCCACATTTTTTCTGTCTTGTTGAAGATGAAACAGAAAATATGTTATTTTGTTGTGTTCTGGTTTTTTTGTCAATGTAACTGTAATTTGTTTTCTCCTCTGCTTCTCAGGTGTCTGATGGAGAGAGGCTGCCTTTAGCAGTTAAAGAGTTGGAAACATGTGATCTCTACCCACAAGTGAGTTGTGCCTTTCTTTGTCATGTTACCTACAAATTGAAAATGATCTTGACACAAGTTAAAAGACCATGATGTTTGCAATAAATTAAAAAAAAAAATTATTTTTTGTAAAGACTAGATGTGGCAATCTCGACCAATTTATTTTGTATAGGTCGGTACGGGTAGGGGCTGAATAAAAAAATCAGCTAAAGAAGGAAACAAGTCAATCAAGTTGAATGGTAAAAGTCACCCTGTATGTACATTAAGATGGTGTTTGCAGCAGCTTACTAAAGCAGCTTGTCTGCTTATTGTGTTTTGATACTCCAGATAAACAATTTTGAGTGTTTAGGTAAAAGCAATCTGCTTATTATTATATGCACATTTGATAGTGAAACAAGTGGTTTGGGAGTTGCTTGTTAGTAGGGGCGTACCTGGTGCTTGACTAATCTCCCTCTTTGCGCAAGGTCTAGGGAGGGCCGGATCGCCTCGCGATTTGATCTCAATTTACACGTTCACATATCCAAACACTATTTCCTGCATTAGCCTTGTAACAGTTGATTACCTGCTGCTTATTTTAACAAAAAGTGAAAAAAACCCCAAACATCCCCTTTGATGAGTAGAACCTTCTAAGTCCTATTTTAAAAAGATATTATTGATATAATATAACTGTGAAATCATATTTAACACACTAATTATTTATGAAAAATATACAAAAGTTTCAACTTATAATGTTTTGGGGGTAAACCTAACCCCTCCCGCCCATACCGAAAGAGAACTTGTTACCCTACCTGATTGCTCCATCAATTTTGCAACCTCTAGTAGTTACACAAGTACCAGCATAAGTTGGTCTTTTGATTTACCTGCCAAACAAATAGATTTGCTTTATAAATATTAGACATGGTATTATTTCAAGATTTTTGTCTTGGTTTTGATTTTAATATGCCCTTGTTATTTTTGTCTCTTTTTTCCCAGAGCTTGAAAGACAATCCAAATGGGAGGTTTGTTGTTGTCTGTGGTGATGGTGAATACATAATATATACTGCTTTAGCATGGACAATTAGGTCTTTTGGCTCTGCATTGGAGTTTTTTTGGTCATCCGATGGTGAATATGCTGTTAGGGAGAGCACAACTAAAATTTAGATCTTTGATAAATCTTTTCAGGTTTGTTGACTTTCCTTGACCTCATAGCTAGATTAAGAAAAAATGTATATGTTGTCATGCTGTGTACATAATATACATATTCTTTATATTATACTAAGGACGAACGACACTAAATAGAAACGAACGTTATACCTTTTCTCAATTCTAGTAGCCAACTGGAAATTAGGCATGTAACAGAAAACAAATTGCAGTTTATTACTGATTTTAGCAAAGGATTTACACTTATCAATCCTTGTTTGCAACGAATGACCAGTTTAACTGCTAGAACTTCGTTTATTGGTGGATTTTTTCAAAATTTTGACGTAACTTCTTGTTTCTCTTTTTCTCCTGTATGTTTATGCTACGTGACATTTGATATGGCATCTAATAGTTATTATAAATACAAATTTATAAATATATAGTTTTTTAAAGCTGTAAACAAATTTACTTTTTTTATTTCCTTTGGCATAAGCATTCTTTGCATATATGACGTTTCACATTTATGCCTCAATCCTTGTTAACAGTTTACAAGTAAAATCAGTTAAAATGAGGTTGATTGCTAAAATTAGTAATAAATTGCAAGTTGGTTTTTTATTTAATGCGTGATTAGAAGTGGGCTTTAAAAATGGGCAACAAGTGTAAGGTTCATTTATGTTTCAATAAATTTAAATATTTATTTGGATGTTTCCCTTCTTTTTATTAGGAAGAAAAGAGTATCTGACCAACATTTTCTTGTGAGCGCATATATGGAGGATCTTTGCTAGCAGTTTGTTCAAATGATTTTGTATGTTTCTATGATTGGGCTGAGTGCACATTGATTCGATGGATTGATGTTAATATCAAGGTAAGCAGCTCTTACTTTCTCCAATTAGATTTAATGTTTCACCTTTTCTTTTGCTTATGCATTCAGCATAGATTCACATGTCCAATATTTTTCTTGTCTATTTTATTCTCTCCTTAGTTCACAGAACCTTTACTGGGCCAATAGTGGTGATATGGTGGCAATTGCCAGTGATTCATTATTCTACATACTACATATATTTGCATTATCTTTGCTTCCTTGGGTCTGTTTCGTTGGAGGGAATGGAATAGAATGGGATGACAAAGGATGGAAAGAGTCATTTAAGTATGTTCTATGTTGTTTGATATGTAAATTTATTTTACTTATTTTTCTTCATTGAATTATCATTAGACATTATATGCTTAGTAAAAGATAAAGTAGTATCTATTTTTGTATTTTAATAAATAAGTACTAGTTTATATATCAAAATTTCATATTATATATAAAAATCCAGATATGTATTTTACTTCTAGTTAGTACATAATTTAATTAAGAATACACAAGTTATATTCACAAAATAAATAACATAAAAAGGAGAAAACCTTAAAATGATATTATAATTGAAAAGTTTATTTTGTAGTTAATTTTGAAAATAAATAGATAATATTTTATTTTTTTTTCTATGAATAAATTTCACTATAACTTTCTAAAGAAAAAGTTAGAGATTAAAACCTTAAAATGGAAGGATTTACATTCTATATTGAGTGGTGTATTTCATTTCTTTGCTGTCAAAAACACTTTTTTCATCCTTTATGAATATTGAGTGGTCCATTCTGTTCCACTTTATTCCTGGTTACCAAACACTACCTAAATATGTATTATCATGCTTTATCTTCTTTAGCAAAGTGTTTTTTAAAGCTTGATTAATACTTTGAATAATATTATGCTGCAACGCGATATAGTATCTGCACATCTGGAGAGTGGAAGATCTGTAGATGAGGAAGGTATTGAAGATTCTTTTAAAATTCTATCTGAAGTCTGTGAGAGAGTTAGAACAGGATTTTGGGTTGGTGACTGTTTTATATACATCTTTTCATAGTATCTTCTACATTGTGTTAATTAATTTCCTTAGATATAGGATTGTAGTTCCCTTGTTTAAGGATTTTTATCCTGCATATATGTTAATCGATTGAATGAGAGGAATTATCTTGGAATTCTATACCTTCTTTCATGGTATCAGAGCTCCGGTTTTGAATCTTACCCTAGCCACCCTATGTTCGGTTTACTCAACTTTATCCCTTCAATCTTCCTTTTCATCCACTGCCTAATCTAAAGTTACAATGGGAGACGAGCACAAGCCTGCAAATGCCAAAACACCCAATACCAAAAAATCTACATCCAGCCTACACTGTCACCAATCTCACCCGAAAGGTGAGAATGCTTGTTGGAATGAAGGTCTCGTATGCACAATAGGTTAAGCTTTTCACATTGCATGCTAAAGGATATAAGGTGATGAACCATATCGACGAAACAAAGGCACTAGATGAAACCGATCCAGATTATGAAGCCTACTCAGAAATATATGCTCTCATACTTCAATAGATCTACAGATTATTGTCGGGAGATCTTCTCTCCCAAGTATTGGACCCTGATTCCATCGTTTTTCAAGCCTGGTCACACATCAAAGAAGTTTTCTCAACAACAAAGGTGTGAAAGCAGCAGCACCTAGGCTCCAATTTCACAATCTTACTCTCAAGTCCATGCCGCTTCTTCAACCCTATTATCAGAAATTGAAGGACCTTATACATCTATTGAACTCTGTGGATAGCCTGGTCAATGATATGAGACTCGTGCTCCAACTTGTCACGACCTGCCAAGTAAATTCGCTGTCATCAGAGCTCTCATCAATCAGATAGTACCCACCTGGGATGTTGCAAGCAACATGCTTCACACTGAACAATCAAGGCATACTGCTCACGAAGGTCAGTCCACACCTACGACGCGGTCTCAAATCGTTCTTCTAAAATGGAGCGACCAGTCTCGGGCCATCGTCGTCAGGTTAGCAACCGCCCTATCTTTGATCGCCGACCTCAGAAGCACACCAACACAACTTCACGCGGCTGAGGATCTTCTTCGCAATCCAGTGCTACATGGACCAACCCCAAGAACGGGGCCTTCCCCCCTTGGCCTACTGGGCTCCACCCCCTGTCCTTATCCCACACAGCCTGGTTGGGCTCCCGCTCTCTCATGGGCTCCATACCCATATCAGGCTCGCAACCCTGATCCCGATCGTCAACCTGGCCCACCTAAGCAAACAAGCCAATCTGGTCAGGCCCATCACACTGAACTTAACCTTCTAGAGCTCCCAACTTAAAGAAGCAATGCAGGATATGACTTTTGAGTCTGGGGATGACTCGCCCTTGTTCATGGACTCGGGGGCCACTGACCACGTCACCAGAGACCAAGGTAAAATCACACATCCCTTATTATCTTCTCATTTTGGTTCAATATTTGTTGGTAATGGTGCGTGTGTTCAAGTTCTTGGATCGGGTAACACAACCCTTTATAATGACAATAGACCTTCGCACCTCAACAACATATTGGTTCAATATTTGTTGGTAATGGTGTGTGTGTTCAAGTTCTTGGATCGGGTAACACAACCTTTCATAATGACAATAGACCTTTGCACCTCAACAACATTGTAAGAGTTATACTTAGAGGCTGATGCAACCAAAGTTCTCTCAGCATGCATACTGAAGTACGGAGAAAGTTAATTCGGAAGATTTGATACAACTCAATGAAATTCACTAAGTATCAAATCTTCCGAAGCCAAAGATGAAGTCTTTCGAAGCTTCAAGACAAAGTCTTCCGAAGACAGAAAAAACATGCTTTCTTTGGCATGCTTTTGACAAAAGTTGAACAAATTTCACTGCCAACTCTGTATATAAGTTGGTGATATGTCCATACTTTTGTCAACTGTAGATTATGGTCTTAGAGTCTGTAACTTTCTACTTTCTACTTTTATTCTTTTTGTAATAGATAAGGATATGGGCTATAGCATGTTATAGTCACTAGTCAAAAGGCAATATGTCTTTTGACTTTATATTTATCTTGTTGTCTAGATTAGTGTTCCAGCTGGCCTTCAAAGTATGGCGGGCTGTAAGATGTAGTATAAAATATCTCAGGTACTAGTCCTTAGGACTAAGCCTTGTAACATTTGTAAAACACTTGAGAGCAATATACATCATTTTTGAAAACGAATCACTTGTGTTCTGCTTGTGTTCTTTACCTTTGTTCTTTGTTTCACTTAGCTGGTTCCCTATTTGATCTGTTAAGTGTTCTAGTCTTTCCATCCATTGTGAAACTGTTGCATTGCTCCCTTGTACCGGTCCTGCAATTGGTATCAGAGCATTTTAGGCTCTTGATTGTAAGATCTTACCATCTTAAATCCCTTCAGTTTTACATAACGCTTACCAGCTCAAATGGCAGCTCTCACTAATGCTAACATGGAAACCGGTAGCATGACAAAATCTCCACTGATCACTCCCAATGACTTAGATACTTAGTGCCAACGAATGGAAGGGTTCATCAAGTCTCAAGACAGCAGGATGTGGAGATCTGTTGTCTTAGGACCTCACATCCCAAGCACCTCTTCAGCCACTGTTGGAGGTGGGATGATTTCAAAGGAAGTGGCTGGCTATTCTGAGAAAAATTGGAAGAAGATTGACATAGATCAGAAGGCCATGACCGCTCACCAAACTACTCTTTCCAGCTCTATATACAGAGGTTTCAAGAATTGCAAAACTGCTAAGCAGCTCTAGGATGCATTGAAACTTATGTATGAGGGGTCTGATGAAACTAAAGAAAACAAGAAGGACCTTATAAAGCAGCAGTTTGAGAACTTCACCTGCAAATCAGGTGAAACTATGATTCAACAATACTTTAGGTATGTTGATATTGTAGATACTCTCATGGATTTTGGAGTTAAGCTTGAGAATAGGGACATTGTGAGGAAGTTCATGTTCTCTCTTCCCAAACAATGGACTCACTACTGTGTGGCCATTAAGAGAACTGAAAACCTCTCCACCTTTACTTTCATAGAGCTGTATGGTATCCTTAGGGGCTACTTGATAGAGATGAACATGCATAATCCATCCAGCAGCTCTTCCAGCAATCAACAGAGTTCAGCCCTCCATATGGTTGAAAGGGATAGTAGCGAACCACAATATCATCTTATCTGCTATCCTGACAACTCACAAAAGGGCCTTTTCATCACCTTCCCTAAGACACCAAGGGAGAGCTACATCCAAGGAAGACCATTCCAAGAGACAAGTTCATCTTAAGCCTTTGTGTGTGCTGATAAAAGTTATGGCAACTTTCTCTTCACTCTTGAAGACTTGGATTGTATCCATCCAGATGACCTGGAGTATATGGAGATAGTCCAGCAAATGGCTCTTCTCACTCATAAAGACAAGAAGTTTTACAATAAAACCAGAAGAAAGTTTCCTTGCAATGTATCCAGTGAAAAGTTTAGACTGAATAAAAGCAAAGTGAAGTGTTACAATTGTAACCAGATGGGACACTTTTCTAAAGAGTGCAAGGAATCAAGGACTAATGGTGGCCAAGCACAATCCAGACCAAGCTACACTGATGTAGCTCCCAGATCTAAGAAGCCAAGCCAACTAAAACAACAAGCTATTGTTCCTGTTGAAGAGGACACTTTTCTAAAGAGTGCAAGGAATCAAGGACTAATGGTGGCCAAGCACAATCCAGACCAAGCTACACTGATGTAGCTCCCAGATCTAAGAAGCCAAGCCAACTAAAACAACAAGCTATTGTTCCTGTTGAAGAGGAAGGCTTTGACTTGAGCTTTCAGGTAGACGATTTTCTCCAAACTAAGCACTAATGGTTGATCATGAATAAGCCAAGGAACAGCTAAAGGCCAAGAGAAATGTATGGATCATTGATAGTGTATGTTCTAGGCACATGACAGGCAATGACTCTCCGCTTCAGAACTTTGAGAAAATTGATGGAAGGCCAGTTGATTTTGGAGGAGAATCAGATGGTTACATCACAGAAAAGGGCAGGGTCATAAATAGTAAGCTCAGCATTGAGAAGGTAAACCTCCTTTTTGTGACCAGAGACATAACATGCTCTTTATTGAGCATGAGTGCATTGTTCTCAAGCCTGGGGTGGTCATTCCTCAAGAGCATCTGCTCAAAGCTCCAAGGAAAGGAAACATGTACAAGGTGGATTTGTAGGAAACCTCCCCTTCAGGAGAAGTTTTTTGTTTTCTATCTAAAGCCAATAATGATGAGTCTTTCCTTTGACATAAAAGAGTGTGCCATATAAACTTTAAGAACATGAATAAACTGATTAAGAATGATCTGGTAACTGGAATGCCAATGAAAGAGTTTACAAGTAATGATCATGTGTTGCATGTCTGAATAGAAAGCAACACAAAGTGTCTCGCAAGCTAAAGGAAAAAAACTCTATCACTACTCCCATACACTTATTACATATGGATTTCTTTGGCCCCACCAGTGTAATGAGTTTAGGAAGAACTTCATATTGCCTAGTGATCACAGATGACTTCACAAGATTTACTTGGGTCTTCTTTCTTAGAACTAAGGATGATACCCCTGAAATCTTGAAGAACTTCATTCTGAAAATTGAGAATCAATGTGATCACAAGGTCCAGATCATAAGATGTGATCAAGGAACTAAATTCAAAAACCAAATCCTTGATACATTTTGTGATGAAAAGGGTATTATAAGACAATATAGTGCTCCCAGGACTTTTTAGTAAAATGGTGTTGCTGAGAGGAGAAACAGGACACTTATTGAGGCTGCAAGAACCATGCTTTCTGACTTTAAACTACCTATCAACTTCTGAGCAGAGGCAGTTATCACTGCCAGCTATGTGCAAAACAGAGTTTTAGTAGTCAAGACTCATGATAAGACTCCTTATAAACTGTGGCAAAAAAAGAGACCTTTCATTGGTTTCCTCAGGTCATTTGGATGTCCATGCACCATCTTAAATACCAAAGATCAGAAAGCCAAATCTGCTGATAAATCAGATGATGGACACTTTATTGGATACTCTTTCCAAGCTAAGGCTTATGGAGGATACAATCTCAGAACTAGAATAGTTGAGGAGTCAGTCAATATGACCTTCAATGAGCACACACCCAGTGTGAAAGGTTTTGGTCATGATTGGCTATTTGATCTTGATTTAATTACCAACTGTTTTAACAAATCTTGTGAAAATGTTTCAGGATTTATAGGTAGCTTATCATTAGGATATCTTGACCCAAGATTTGAGCTGAGAAGTCCAAGTGATAGAATTCCTTCAGCTCTAATGGTAACAAACCCTGCAGTTGGAAATCCTGTTAGTCCTACATTGACAAACTCTTCAACTGATACATCTGAGGTGCCTATAAATTCTAGCACCGAGCCACAAAACTCAAACGAAGGGGTTTACAATGTAGGAAGAGATGGAGATCGTGAAAGTGATCAAGAATTTTATGATGCTGACAACCTCTCCACTAAAGACAAAATCAATGATGTCACACATTAATTTAGATATGTCTAAACAACTTCCTGTGATTACTCAACTGAGAATCCATAAGTCCCATCCTACTACAAACATCATTGGAGATGTTAAGACTGGGTTGAGAACAAGTGGACATACCCATAATAAAAATGTTTGTTTGCATTCTTGCTTCTTGTCCCAGATCGCGCCAAAGAAAGTTGATGAGGCTCTGAATGATGGAAGTTGGGTTGAAGCAATGCCGGAGGAGCTGCTTCAATTCAAGAGACAAAAGATTTGGAACCTATGCCCTCTTTCTCATGGGAAGACACCAATAGGTACTAAGTGGGTTTTTAGAAATAAGAAGTATAATAACAAGTCATCAAGAACAATGCAAGACTAGTTGTTCAAGGGTACACTCAAGAAGAAGGCATTGACTACACGAATGTTTTTGCTCCAGTGGCAAGACTTGAAATTGTTAGGATATTCTTTGCTTTTGCTGCATCCAAGGATTTCAAGGTCTATCAACTTGATGTCAAGTGTGAATTTTTATATGGAGTGATTGATGAGGAAATGTATGTCAAGCAGCCACCTGGATTTGCAGACCCAGATCATACTGATTATGTCTGCAAGCTTGACAAAGCTCTCTATGGGCTGCATCAAGCTCCAAGGAAGTGGTATGAGACACTTTCACAGTACCTTTTCCAGCATGGCTACAAGAGGGGTACTATTGACAGCACACTCTTCATCAAAGAAACATGAAATGACTTGATGCTGGTTCAAGTTTATGTAGATAATATCATCTTTGGGTCAACTAATCCAAAGCTTTATAAAGACTTTGAGAAGCTGATGAAGAATAGATTTGAAATGAGTGTCATGGGGGAACTCAACATCTTTCTAGGAATTCAAGTGAAGCAGGTTGACAATGACATCTTCATAAACCAGTCAAAGTATGTTCAAGACATACTAATCAGATTTCATCTGGTTGAGTGCAAGGTTGCTAAGACACCCATAGCGAGAAAGCACTCCCTAGGACCTAATCTTGAGGCGGAGTGTGTTGATTAACATCTCTACAGGTCTATGATTGGGTCTCTTATGTACCTCACAGCCAGCAGGCCTGGTATCATGTTTGCCACATGAATTTGTGCAAAATATCAAGCCAACCCCAAGATGTCACACCTGGTTGCTGTCAAGAGGATTCTTAGATACCTTAAAGGTGCTCCTAAGCTGGGACTTTAGTATTCAAACAATTCTTACTTCAATCTGTATGCTTGTACAGATAGTGACTATGGTGGCTGCAACATGACTACAAAGTCTACATTAAAGGGATGTCAATTCCTTGATGGAAAGATATTCTCATGGCAATGCAAGAAACAATCCTACGTGTCTGCATCAACTACTGAAGCTGAATACATTGCTACTGCAAGCTGCTATGCTCAAGTGCTTTGGATTCAAAATCAGATGCTGGACTAGGGGTTCAACTTCAAAGAGACTCCTATCCATATAGACAACAACAGTGCTATCTCTATTACAGAAAATCCTGTGCAGCACTCAAAGACAAAGCACATCAATATCAGGTATCATTTGATAAGAGATAATTTTGAAAAATGATTGATAAAACTAGTCAAAGTTAACATAAATAAACAATATGCTGATCTGTTCATAAAAGCTTTTGATGAACGAAGATTTAAATATTTTGTATCAGCTATTGTGATGATTAACCTTGAGTAGATTATCTTAAATTAATTTCAAGATTAATTTTCATGCGTCTTAAGTTGTCTATATCATCACATATATAAGCCATGTTTACCTTGGGAGAAAAAAATTTCAAAATGATATCTCTTAGAATTTTAAGAATTAAAGATATATTTTCTTTGGAAAGACATTAAGTTGACCTGGGAAGAAAATTATGACTTCAAAACTAATAACTACTTACTAAGAAATTTACCTTCAGAAGAAATTCTGATATATATTCCGAAGCTTAAATATGTTTCTAAGTACTTATATGTTTTGAAGGACAATTCTTGCAAAAGCAATTAAGTCTAGGAAGCTTTATTTGTACTTTGAATAAAACTTCGAAAGTTAAATATCTTTCAAAACCAAATATATCTCGAAAGCAAATTACTCTAAGTATTTTTCTTCCGAAGCAATTCTTATCAAGCTAAGGAATATCTTCCGAATTCA
The DNA here is from genome assembly GCA_025506505.1 of Flaveria sonorensis. Taxonomy (NCBI): domain Eukaryota; kingdom Viridiplantae; phylum Streptophyta; class Magnoliopsida; order Asterales; family Asteraceae; genus Flaveria; species Flaveria sonorensis. The sequence goes on from CM046427.1 coordinate 1,026,117, forward strand.
AATTGGCTTCGGAAGTTTTTCTCACAAACGTCCGATGACAAGTTACTTTCGAAAGATTTTCTACTTCCAATATAACTATTTTTCTGGGCACTTTTTCAGAGGTGGGACCGACATTCGGATTTCAAATTTTATCCTTTTGCATTAACTTTGTCTCAAATCCATCCATATAAATATCCTTACAACGGTTCCCCCTTTTTCTTCTTCCCATTCATCTGCAAACTTCAAACCCTAAATTCACCCACAAACCCTCCTTAGCTTTCTTCGTCCCAAAGCTTTCACAAATGGCCAACCCTGAACCCCAAAACCAGCCAGATTTTTCCATGCATCTTCACAGATAATATAATTAGGTTGCTCTGTTAACATCTGAAAAAAATCCTGGTTTCTCAAATGTTTGCCGTTTCCTTGCTCACTCATCCTAGCTCATCGCACTTACAATCGACCCTCCCTTTTATAAAGAACAACTGCTGGATTTCTGAAGGATCTGCCAAGAGTTGATCTTGGACGGTGAGAAGGTGTTGTCTGCATAAGTGCAGGGAAGACAGTTTTCATGACCTCAGCTACAATCAACGCTCATCTAAGGCTGGATGATAAAGAAGGCAAACTGTCTCTTCCCAAATCTACTGTGAATGAATCATTCAGGCAGATGAGTTATGAAGGGGACTTCACAGTTAGAACCTTCAAGAAGGGTAAGGTCTCTTACCGGTGGAAGTACTACCTCCATGTTGTTATTCACTCTTTATCAAATAAACATGAAAGATGGGACCAGATTCCTGAGTATTTATCCTAGATAGTCCATGGAATGGTTCAAAGGATCAAGTTTAAGTACTCTCAGTTTGTTTGTGCAAACTTGCTTGCCATCTTACACTCCTTAGAGTACTACATGTTCCCTTGATATGTCCAGCACATTCTTAACTGTGAATTGCGCTCACAGTTAAGGGGAACAGGTGCTACTCTTAAATTGGGACAGATGAAGCCCAGTATCTCTAAAATCATGAGAAAGACCACAGTTGGCTTCTCGGGGGTAGAAACAGCCCTAGTCCCAAAAATGTTAGAGCTCATTGCTCAATATGACAACTTGACAGCACCAGTCAATGTTGAACCCACACTTTCTACATCTACACCACCCACATAACCACTTATAAACCTCACCTACTTAAGAAAATCCAAACAAACCCCTGCTCAGTCTATTCAGATTGAGCAGGCACCCATACAATCACCCATGCAGGAGGAAGTGGAACCAAGAGCTTCCACTTCTCTTGAGAAGCAAACCACTCCCATTAATTCATTGGTCAGTGCTGAGGTTCATCATGCTCAACCTAATGAGCTCATTGCCCAAACCTCAAGCCTTCACTCTGAGTCTCAAAACTCGGATGATCAACCTTGAGGGTACAGCTATCGTCCACAATCATTATACTTAAACCAACCAATCACTGACCTTCAATTCTATGATGATGAGGATATGGGTTTCGTTGAGTACCATGAGTCTCTTTTCTCCTCCCCTGCTCAAGGAGAGATGAGTGCTCCTGACACACCTAGATTTAGCCCACATCATCCATCCCTAAGTAAGGTGGACTTTGTTCTGGAAGTCCATAGGGAAGAGACTCTCACTTTTGCAAGTGATTACATTATTAAGACCTCAACCATGGCAACCTAGCCCCTTGACACTTCTCTTGAAGTTGTCATGAAGTAGGGGAAATCCAGCAGCTAAGAACCATAAGCTGGTGGTGAGGGAGATGACTTTGGTTATGTCCTCTCATCCCCTCTTGATTCCTTCAAATGAAGATGTGGGGAGTATGCAACTAAAGGTGCAAAAACTATCCAAAACTTGCACCTATTTAGTTTCAAAGGTAAGTCACCTGGAATCTTAGGTGGCTACCTTGTAAAGGCAGATCATTGATAAGCAACTTGAGATCACCGATCTCAAGGGCAAGCTAGCTGAGAGACCTGCCAGGCAAACTCAACTAGGTCCACAAGAACATGTGGATGTGGTGGACCTAACTCTTAGCTCCCTTGTGCAAGAGGGTGATGCTATCAAAATGTAACTCCCCGAAAATTTCAAAGGAACAAGGACAGAAAAAGTTCTCGCGCGAAGAAAACTTCTCATGCGAGAACCCTGAGCGAAAACTTGAGCTGGGTATAAATAGCCTAGAACACCTGTTTGACCCCATATTCGCGCGACAAGTGCTGCTGGTAGAGAGAGAAAGCAGTTGTGTGGAGAGAGAAAGTGAAGAATCGAAGTGTTTAAGGTATGTAACTCGTGTAGTAACTCGTGTTATGTACTAAGAATGGATTATTGATAAATGTAACGCGTGGATATGTGGTTTTTGTTTGGCAAGAGCTCTCGAGAAGGTCGTGTTGGTGTTAGAACTTCAAGAGGTGAGTTTCTAGCCCCTTTTTATGCGAGTTTTTATGTTTTGGGGCTATTATGCATACTAAAATGCTTGATTATGCTTGTGATGATGTTGTTTATGGTGTTAAGCATGTTAGGACAGCCTTAGACGCAATAAGTTATGTTTAGGCGGGATACTGTAAGTTTTTGCGTGAAAAGTTAGATTGTACGGTATGAAATTTGAATCTGGTAAGTTCTCGCGCGATAGGTCAGTTCTCGCATGACCTGTAGTTTTCACGCGACTATGAGGATTTGATGTGTAGGGTTTGACTGTGGTACCTCGCGCGAGATGATGTTTTCGCATGATCTACTATTTGTGTGTTATGTTTTCTTTTTATGTTTAAACGATTTTCAAAAAACGATATGCTTTACGATATGTATATGTACGTAAAGTGTTATGTAATAAAAGTGAAAGATAACGAAGATGAAAAGTGGAATGTAACGAACGAATGAAAGTCTTGCAAGCAAAATGAATGGAGGTGCACGACCATGTTGTCGTTATCTCAACCGAAGTGCGGCTTAGCTAGCCCATGAGGATGCACTTCAGGGGTCCAATCCTTGAGATTGACTAAAATGATACGGGATCCTTATCGCTTTATCCCAGTACTGTAGTCAGTTTCGTGCACAATGTTTGGGGGTTTATTTATAAATCTCGGCACAGTACCAGCTTCATGCACAATGTTAGGGCTTTAGTATATGGCAGGATCCAGATGAAAGTGAAAGATGTTAATGAATGAAAGTACGAAAACGAAAGGATGAACGATGATGAAAGATAATAAACGATTATTATCAAGATGTATGTATAATGTATGTGTAAGGTTATATTAGAAGGCTGATGCAACCAAAGAAGCCAAAACAACCAAGGAGCTTCCTGTATGCATGCACTGATGTACAAGGTAGAAGTTACTTTAAAAGTTTTACACTCATCACAGAAATTATTCTAAGTGTAAAATCTTCGGAAGCCAAAGACCAAATCTTCCGAAGCCAAAGATGAAGTCTTTCAAAGCTTCAAAGACAAAGTCTTCCGAAGCCAATGAAGTGAAGACTGATTTCTTTCAAAGACAGAGAAGACATGCTTTCTTTGATGTACTTTTACATAAAGCTGACTTACTTTCCGCTGCAACTCTGAAGACTCACCGAAAAGGTCCATGCTTTAGTAAACTCTAGATTATGGTTTTGAGTCTGTAACTTTCTACTTGATACCTTTTATCCTTTTTGTAATATATTAGGATGTGAGCTATGGCATGTCATAGTCACTAGTCCAAAGGCAATCTGCCTTTTGACTTTACATTGATCTTGTTGTCTAGATTAGTGTTTCCAGCTGGCCTTCAAAGTATGATCGGTTGTAGGATGTAGTATAAAGTATCTTTTTATGCTTTGTAACACTTGTAAAAGAACTTAAGAGTAATATACAACATCCTTGAACCATACGTATCTTTGTAACACTTGTAAAAGAACTTAAGAGTAATATACAACATCCTTGAACCATACGTATCTTGTTCTTGTTCTTGGTTCTGTTTCATTGTTTACTTGTGTTCTTAGTATCATTTATATAAACCTGGTTCCCTATTTTATCTGTTAAGTGTTCTAACACTCTCCTCATTGTAAGACTGATTGTATTGACCATCCCTTAACCGGTCCTGCAATTGGTATAAGAGCATTCTAGGCTCTTGATTGTAAGATCTCACCATCTTAAATCCCTTCAGTTTCACAAAACACTTAACAACTCAAATGGCAGCTATCAAAAAGGCTGATATGGAAACCGGTACCATGACAAAGTCTCCACTGATCACTCCTGATGATTTTGATACTTGGTGCCAAAGAATGGAAGGCTTCATCAAGTCTCAAGACTCCAGGATGTGGGGATCTGTTGTCTCTGGACCTCATGTACCATCCACCTCTTCAGCTGTTGTTGGTGGTGGTATGATACCAAAGGAAGTGGCTGATTATTCTGAAGAAGACTAGAAAAAGATAGATATAGTGAAAGCCATGACTGCTCTCCAAACTACTCTTCCAAACTCCATCTTCAGAGGCTTCAAGAAGTGCAAGACTGCTAAACAACTATAGGATGCACTGAAGCTGATGTATAAGGGGTCCACTGAAGGAAAAGAGAACAAGAAGGACCTCTTCAAGCAGAAGTTTGAGAACTTCACCTTCAAAACAGGTGAAACCATGACTTAACAATACTTCAGGTATGTTGAGATTGTGGACACTCTAATGGATGTTGGAATAACTCTTGAGAACAAGGACTTTGTGAGGAAGTTCATGTCCCTTCTTCCTAGACAACGGACACGCTATTGTGTGGTCATCAAGAGGACTGAGAACCTCAAGACCCTTACTCTCACTGAGTTATATGGTATCCTCAGTGGCTACCAAATGGAGATGAACATGCAAAATCCATCTGGTAACTCCAACAATCAGCAGGGTTTAGCCCTGCATGTGGTTGAAAGGGATTGCAGAGAACCACAACATCAGCCCATTTCAAGAGACAATCTCTTCACAAGCCTTTGTGTCTACTGATGAAAGCACAGGCAACCTTCTCTTTACCCTTGAAGACCTGGATTGTATCCATCCAGATGATCTGGAGTACATGGAAATAGTCTAGCAAATGGCTCTTCTCACTCATAGAGCCAAGAAGTTTTACAAGAGGACAGGGAGGAAGTTTCCTTGTAATGCAACCAATGGAAAGTTTGGGCTGGACAAAAGCAAAGTAAAGTGTTACAACTGTAACCAAATGGGACACTTTGCTAGAGAGTGCAAGGCACCAAAGAAAAATGGTGGCCAAGCACAAGCCAGACCAAACTACACTGATGGAGCTCCCCAGAATGAGAAGGCTCCCCAGAAGGAGAAGCCCAAGCAGCAAGCTGCAGCTGCTGTTGAAGAAGGATTCTTTGACTGGATCTTTCAGATTAAGAATGCATCCAAACCAAGCACTGATGGCAGATCATTAAGAAGCCAAGGTATTGGAACATCTTTGTACACCTGAATGTATTGCTAAAATTAACAGTTATAGGTCCTATAACTTAGAGATAAGGTCTGATCTTGAGTCCTTAAACATTTTAAAAGCTGATTTCAAAAGAGCTGAAAATAATTACAAACTTAAAATAGAAGATCTAGAGAAAACAATTTTAACTCTTAAGCATGAACATACCAACTACAGGACTCAGATAAAAGATCTCATCACTATGTTAACTGAATGCCAAGCTGAGCTTGTGATCAGCAAAGCCAGGGCATAAAAATATGTTCTTGAAGAAGAGACCTTCAAGAACATGATATCCTCATCTCTGCATGCAAAAGTTTGTTATCAGAATAAGCAGGGACTGGGATCTACTAAGATAGCTCCTCCACACACTCTATTGTCTGTAAGATCTCCAAGGTGTGAAACTTGTGAAGATGAGCTTCCTCTCATAGACCCCATTGATGAAGAGGATGAAAAGGAGATAGTGAAGGATGATTCTGAGAAGAGTGAAGAAGATCATCCTAAGAAGGGACACTATTCTCTTGAGGAGAGAAAATAATATGGGATGACCAAGTCTAAGAGGAAGAACTTGATCAGAAAAGCCAAGAGGAAATCAAAGAAGGCTCAAGAGATCAAGGCCACTTTCAACTCTAAGCAGAAACAAGTGTTTATCTCTACAGGATTTGAAGACTCAACTATAAACTTTAGTACTAGGAGTTCTAGTTCATGTCCAACTCATTCCAGCAAAGAGAAGAAGGCTGCTCAGTTGTGTACCACTATTACACAGCCTGAACCATCTAGCTCCAAAATCAAGCCACACCCTAAGAAGCTTGCTGCATCATCTGTAAAGATGAAGATGGAGGTGGAAAGTGATCAAGTTCAGCCTTTCTCTCAGAAGAAGGCTCTCAGAAGGAAGCAAATGGATTGCATCATGTGTGATAGTACTTCCCATCTTGCTAAGGATTGCATCTACAATCCTAAAAGTACTGTCCACATGATCAAAAAGAAAACTTTTGATAAGAAGAAAGAAAAGCTAGCTTTGGAAGGAAAATCTTTTCCTTTCGGGAGCTCCAAGGTGAAGAAGAAGACAAGTGAAGACTTGCTTTTGGAAGAAAAGTTGATATCGAAAGAAAGAAATGCTTCTGAAGTACTAAAGCCTGCTGCAGTGAAAGCAAGATCTTCCGAAGGTCCAGTCTCCAAAACTTCCAAAGTTGTCAAAACTTCCAAAGTATTGAAGGTCAAGTCTAATCTTCCAAAGATGGTGTGAAAGATGAAGGAAGACCAAGTGACTGAAAGTTTTTCATCTACAATAGCTAATGATCCTCAAAACTTGAATATAGGATCAATTATTGTTATATTGTCTTCAAATCACTTTGATAAGCCTAAGACCAATGAGGCTTGGGTTTCCAAATATAACTAAACACGTTTTTCTTGTGCAAGAACAGCTAAAGACCAAGAGAAATGTATGGATCATTGATAGTGGTTGTTCCAGGCACATGACTAGGAATGGTTCTCTACTTCAAAATTTTGAGAAAATTGATGGAGGGTTAGTTGCTTTTGGAGGAGATGCTGGAGGTTACAGTACTGGAAGGGGCATGGGCACAAATGGTAAGCTCAGCATTGAAAAGGTAAACTTTGTCAAAGAGTTTGGGTACAATCTACTAAGTGTATCTCAATTTTGTGATCAGAGACACAACATGCTCTTCACTGAGCATGAGTGCATTATTCTCAAGCCTGGAGTAGTCATTCCTCAAGAGTATATCCTGCTCAAAGCCCCCAGGAAAGAGAACATGTACAACATGGACTTGCAGGAAACATCTCCCTCAGGAGAAGTTTCTTGCTTTCTATCTAAAGCAAATAGTGATAAGTCTTTCCTCTGGCATAAAAGAATATGCCATGTAAACTTTAAAAATTTGAATAAATTAATTAAGAATGATTTGGTAACTGGAATACCAAAGAAAGAGTTTATAAGTAATGACCACTGTGTAGCATGCTTGATGCCTGAAAGGAAAGCAACACAAAGTGTCTCACAAGCCAAAGAAAAGAAACTCCATCACTACTCCCCTACACTTATTACATAAGGATCTCTTTGACCCCACCAGTGTTATGAGTCTAGGAAGGACCTCATATTGTTTGGTGACACAAAAGACTTCACAAGATTCACTTGGGTCTTTTTCCTTAGTACTAAGGATGAGACTTCAGAGATCTTGAAGAACTTCATTCTGAAAATTGAGAATCAATGTGATCACAAGGTCAAAACCATAAGATGTGATCAAGGAACATAATTTAAGAACCAAATCCTTGACACATTTTGTGATGAAAAAGATATTACAAGACAATATAGTGCTCCCAGAACTCCTCAGCAAAATGGTGTTGCTGAGAGGAGAAACATGACACTTATTAAGGCTGCAAGAACCATGTTGTCTGACTCTAAATTGCCCATAACCTTATAAGCAGAGGCAGTCAACACAGCCTGCTATGTGCAGAACAGAGTTTTAGTGGTTAAGACTCATGGTAAGACTCCTTATGAGTTTTGGCACAAAAGGAGACCATTTGTTGGTTTCCTCAGGTCATTTGGATGTCCTTGCACCATTTTGAATACCAAAGATCAAATAGCCAAATTTGCTGACAAATCAGATGATGGACACTTTATTGGATACTCTTGCCAAGCTAAGGCTTATAGAGTATGCAATCTCAGAACTAGAGTAGTTGAGAAGTCAGCCAATGTGACCTTCAATGAGTACACTCCTAGTGTGAAAGGTTCTGGTCCTGATTGGCTTTTTGATCTTGGTTTAGTTACAAACTGTTTTAACAAATCTTGTGAGAATGTTTCAGGATCTACAGGTAACTTATCAATAGGAGATCCTGACCTAAGATTTGAGCTAAGAAGACCAAACAAGAATACTACTTCAGCTCCAGTGGTAACTAATCCTGCAAGTGAAGATCCTATCAGCACAAACATGTCAAATTCAACTGATACATATGAGACACCTACAAATTCCATCTCAGAGACTCAAAATCAGATGAAGGAACCTCAAATGTAGGAGGAAATGGAGGTGGTGACAGTGATCAAGAATTTCTTGATGCTGATAACCACTTCATAAAAGACAACATAAATGATGTCACACACTCATTGGATCAAGCCTCTCTTGATAAGTGTGCTGATGTGGTAGGTGATATTCCATTGCCAGATCTAAATTTCTCAAATTTAGATCTTTCCAATCAACTTGCTGTGATCCCTCAACTCAGGATCCACAAGTCATACCCCACCACAAACATCATTGGAAATGTTGATAGGTGAGAACAAGAGGACAAACCCATGACAAAAATATTTGTCTATACTCTTGCTTCTTGTCCTAGATAGAGCCAAAGAAAGTGGATGAGGCTTTGAAGGATGGAAGTTGGGTTGAAGCAATGCAAGAGGAGCTGCTTCAATTCAAAAGACAAAAGGTTTGGAACCTATGTCCTCTTCCTCAAGGGAAGACTACCATTGGAACCAAGTGGGTTTTTAGAAATAAGAAGGGTGATAGAGGACTTGTCATCAAGAACAAGGCCAGACTAGTTGTTCAAGGATACACACAAGAAGAGAGAATTGACTACATAGATGTCTTTGCTCCCGTAGCAAGACTTGAAGCTGTTAGAATATTCCTGGCTTTTGCTACATCCAAGGATTTCAAGGTCTACCAACTTGATGTCAAGTGTTCTTTTCTATATGGGGTGATTGATGAAGAGGTGTATGTCAAACAACCACCTGGCTTTGCAGACGTAGATCATCCGGATTATGTCTGCAAGCTTGATAAAGCTCTTTATGGGCTGCATTAAGCTCCAAGAAAGTGGTATGAGACACTATCTCAGTATCTCTGTCAACATGGCTACAAGAGGGGTACTATAGATGGAACTCTCTTCATCAAAGAAACAGGGAATGACTTAATGCTAGTTCAAGTAAATATAGATGACATTATCTTCGGATCAACTAATCCAAAGCTCTGCAAAGACTTTGAGAGGCTGATGAAGAATAGATTTGAAATGAGTGTCATGGGGGAACTCAATTTCTTTCTAGGAATTCAAGTGAAGCAAGTTGAAAATGGCATCTTCATAAGTCAGTCAAAGTATGTACAAGATATCCCCACAAGATTTAACATGACTGATTGAAAGGTTGCAAAGACTCCCATAGCTAGAAAACACTCCCTTAGACCTGATCTTGAGGGGGAGTGTGTGGATGAACATCTCTACAGGGCTATGATTGGGTCTCTTATGTACCTCACAGCCAGCAGGCCTGATATCATCTTTGCCACATGCATCTATGCAAGATATCAAGCCAACCCCAAGATGTCACACCTGGTTGCTGTCAAGAGAATTCTTAGATATCTCAAAGGTGCTCCTAAGCTTGGCCTTTGGTATCCAAAGAATTCTGACTTCAATTTGTATGCCTATACAAACAGTGACTATGGTGGCTGCAACATGACTGCAAAGTCTACATCTGGGGGGGTGTCAATTCCTTGGTGGAAAGATTGTCTCATGGCAATGCCAGAAACAATCCTGTGTGTCTGCATCAACTGCTAAAGATGAATACATTGCTGCTGCAAGCTGCTGTGCTCAAGTGCTTTGGATTCAGAATTAGATGCTGGACCATGGATTCAACTTCAAAGAGACTCCCATCCACATAGATAATAACAGTGCTATCTCTATTACAGAGAATCCTGTGCACCACTCAAGGACAAAACACATCAACATCAGGTATCATTTGATTAGAGATAATTTTGAAAAATGATTAATCAAACTAGTCAAAGTTAACACAAATGAACAATATGCTGATCTGTTCACTAAAGCTTTTGATGAATAAAGATTCAAATATGTTGTATCAGCTATTGAGATGATTAACTTTGAATAGATTTTTGTTAAACTTACATCAATTCTATTTCTAAAACCTGTGTGTCTTAAGTTGTCTGTTTTATCATCTTCATAAGCCCAGTTTCCTTTGGAAGAAAATTTTTCCAAAAGATATTCCTTAGATTTTTTGAAAATTTTAAACATATTTTCTTTCGAAAGATATCAAGTTTTCTACGGAAGAACATTATGTCTTCAAAACAAATAACTACTTATAAGACATTTACCTTCGGAAGAAATTCTGATATATCTTCCGAAGCATAAATATGCTGTTAATTACTTACTTGTATTTGAAAGACAATTTTCTTCTAAAAACAATTTAGTCTCTGAAGATTTATTCTCTTAAGAATAAAACTTCCAAGTCCTGATTTCTTCCGAAACCAAACATGTCTCGGAAACAAAATTCTCTAAGTATTTTCCTTCAAAAGCAAAATTTTCACAAATCTTAAGAATATCTTCCAAAGCCAAATTGGCTTTGAAAGCTTTTTTACAAAACTTCCGAAGACAAAAATACCTTCGGAAGATTTTAGACTTCCAAGAAAACTACCTTTTTGGGAACTTTTTAAAGGTGGAACCGACATTCGGATTTCAAAGTTTATCCTTTTGCATTAACTTTGTCTCAAATCCATTTCATATATATTCTCTCTCAACGGTTCCCTCTTTCACTATCTTCTTCATCTGAAAATCTTCTAACCTAAATTCACCCACAAACTGCCATTGTTCTTATCTTCCTTCACAACAAAGCTATCTCAAAATGGCCAACCTTCATCGTAGAAACCAACCCGATTTCTCCATGCAACTTCACAAGCAACATAACCAAGTTGATCTATTGAACTCTGAGAAAGATCTTGGTTTCTTAGAGGTTTGTCGCTTTCTCACTTTATCTAACTACTTCACCTCCCTCACCATCGATCCTCTACTCTATGAGGATCAGCTGTTGGAATTTTGGAGGACCTATCAAGAGGTCACCATGGATGTAGAGAAGGCACTGTCTGCCACAGTGCAGGGGAGGACAATCTTCATCACTCCAGCATCCATAAACTCACATCTAAGACTGGATGATGTTAAAGGTTATTTGTCCTTCTCCAAGTCTAATGTTAACCATATCTTTGATCAGATGGGCTATGAAGGGGATTTCTCCGTCAAGACCTTCAGGAAAGGGAAGGTTTCCTCTCAATGGAAATACCTCCTCCATGTTGTCATTCACAGTCTATCTAACAAGCATGGAGGATGGGACCAAGTTCCAGAGGACCTTTCCTACATAGTCCATGGGATGGTTCAGGGAGTCAAGTTCAGGTATTCATATTTTGTGTACATTAATTTACTTGCAAACTTGGACTCCTTAGAATATTACATGTTCCCTAGATATGTCCAGCATATTCTCAACTGTGAACTGGGCTCACAGTTGAGGGGAACAGGTAATGTTCTAAAATTGGGACAGATGAAGCCCGACATCTTCAAGACTATAAGAAAGCCAACTGTTGGCTTCTCAGGGTTAGAAACAGCCCTAGTCCCAAAAATGTTAGAGCTCACTGCTCAAGGTAACAATCTAGCAACACCAGCTAGTGTTGAATCCACACCTTCTACTTCTCAACCCCCTATACAGCCATAAATAACCATCACCTACCAAAGAAAATCCAAACGAACCCCTACACATGCTACTCAGTTTGTGCAGGCCCCTATATTACCACCCACGCAGGAGGAAGTGGACACTAGAGCTCCCACTTCTCCTGAGGAGCAAACCACTCCCATCTCACCAATGATCAGTGCTGAGGTTCCTCATGCTCAGCCTGATGAGCTCACAACCCCCCAAGCCTTAAGCCTTCACTCAGAGTCTCAATGCCCTAGTGAACAACCTTCAGGGGACAGTTACCATCCCCAGCCTTTTGATCTAAACCAACCAATTCTAAACCTAGATTTCTATGATGATGAAGACATGGGATTCAGTGAGTATCATTAGTCTCTTTTCTCCTCCCCTGCTCAAAAAGAGATGAGTACTCTTGGTTCTCCCATGTCTAGCCCACATCATCCATCTACTATTGAGGTGGAGCTTCCGGAACTTGTTCAGGAGGTCTATATGGAAGAGGCTCTCACTTCAACAAGTGATTACATCATTAAGACCTTGACCATGGCAACCCAGCCCATTGACACTTCACTTGAAGTTGTCATGGTGCAGGGAAAATCCAGCGGCCAAGAACAAAGTGCTGGTGATGAGGAAGAAGACTTAGGTCCTATTCTCTCATTCCCCGTGATTCTTCTGATGAAGATGAGGGGAATATGAGACTAAAGGTGCAAAAGCTGACTCAAACATGCACCTATTTAGTCACTTCGAATCTCAGGTGACTACCTTGCTAAAACAGGTCAATGATCAGCAACTTGAGATTTCTGATTTCAAGGAACAACTAGCTGGGAGACCTTTAAGGAGGACTCAACCAGAACCACAAGAACATGTGGATGTGACAGACCTAACCCCTAGCTCACCTATGCAAGTGGGTGATGCTACCAAAAAAGGGGAGAAAGTCAAAACAATCACAGAACCTGGGAGTTCTTCACAAAGTATGGACATTGAGGATTCACCAACCTCACTTGCAATTGTCCATACTCAGCAACCTCCTCAAGTCCATATTTATGTGGACTCACTCATTCAAAGTCTATTTGAGGAGGGTATTCCAAGAGCTATGTCTACCCCACACCATGATGCTGAGAATGAAATACTTGGGTGGAGGTATGATGCTGACAAGAGAGCTCTGATCTTGCATAGACTTTAGGGGCAGCAAGAGGTTTTCAATTTTCAGACCCTAAAGTTCTATGACAGTCTTCCTCTAGTCCATATGCCACTTGCTAATCCTAGTCAAAACAGGCAAGCTGACAGACTGGCTGAGAGGATTCAAGACAGGATTGTTGAAGAGTTCAGACAAAGAAGAAGACAAAGGCTAACAGGCAATGTCATTGGTCAACTAGATGTTGAGATGGAACCTAAGATTAGCTTCGAAGGGGAAACCTTGACTGAAGGCCTAGTGATAGACCCTGTGAACCTTGTTACAAGAGTTGCTTCAACATCATCAACCCTCAGTGAGGCACCAGCTGGTGAAGGTGCTTCACAACCTCTCTCTGGCCAGAGCTTGACTTCTAAACCAAGCAATGAAGGCCAAAGCTCTCTCTACCTTGAGTCACCAAGGCCTGTGCGTGACAAAGGGAAGAGGAAGATGACCTTTGAGGAGATCGAGGAGGAGGAGAGAGAGAGAGGAAGAGGAAGCTAAGGGGAGAGAGTTCAAGAAGGTCTCCAGGGTTCATGAAAGCTGCTATCAGGGCTGCCCTCAGGCCAAACACTCAGGATGATGAGTTGAGGGCAGCCAGATTAAACTACCTAGGGACCAGAAACTACCTGCCAGACACAAAGCTGTTAAATGAGAGGAAGAAGGCAGAGGATGCAGAATTGCTCCTAAAAGTCAAGGAAGAAAGGGGACAGAAAAGGATCTACAAGTATGCTCCTATCCTCTCCCCAGTTCAGGAAAGTCCTGAGAAAGAGGCTGTGGCAACTGAACAACCTCAGGTAGACAAGGAAGCTGATAGACAAAACATGGTTAGCTACCTGAGTGCCATAGGTCTCTATCAGACATCTGCACTTCTTCCCTTATCATATGAATATGTTGAATTCGAGTATCTTAAGCAGCTGGAGCAATAAGTTACCAAAGAACGAAAGGCTGCTAAGAGAAAAATGAGGGAAAAAGCTGCAAAGTCAAGAGCCATCATCCAAAAGAGTCAAAAGAAGTCTGCTGATATGCAGAGGATGATGAGCTTCTTGAAGCTGTACGGATTCTCCGGAAGGAGGCTTGGTACAATGTCTCTATCCACTATGGATGAGCACATTAGAGTGATCAAGCAGAAGATTAAAAAGGGAGAGCTTGTTGACTTGCATTCTCCACTAAGTCAAGCTCAACCTGAAGTTAAGGTAAAGGTTGAACCCACTGAGACAATACAACCTGAGCCTAGAGCTGCATCTCAGCCAACTTCATCTTCTAATCCACAGCAGGGTCCAAATCCCTCTACCTCTGACCTTGTGAGGGAAGAGGACCCAACTGAGAAAGACACAACAAGTCAACCTGGTGCTGAAGGCCAGTCTTCTCAGATAAAGACTTCAAAGAGGAGGAAAAGGATGGCTAGGAAGAGTGTTTCTAAGAAGAAGTCAAAGGCATCCACCTCTACACCTCAGGATGAGTCAGAGCATACTGAGGTAGTGCAAGAAGAGACTGCTCAACCAACTCCAATTCAAGTAGAGCCTCTTGCAACTGGAAGACCCATCCTATCCTGAACTTTTTGCTACTAATCTAGACAGGTGGTATGTCATCAGAGATCAAGGAGGTCAAGATGTTTATTTCTGGCAAGACATGCTTGATCTTCCTCTACATGATCTCCATGACATGAGAAGATATTATGAAAGTCTGAGGGGTCCTGACCAGATGATGAAGAAAGGTATGGTCTTAATCCTAATGAAGACTGTCAACATCTGAATAACTTTTCTGTTTCGGTAGCATCAGCCTAGGGGGAGTTTGTAAGGTTATATTAGAAGGCTGATGCAACCAAAGAAGCCAAAACAACCAAGGAGCTTCCTGCATGCATGCACTGATGTACAAGGTAGAAGTTACTTTGGAAGTTTTACACTCATCACAGAAATTATTCTAAGTGTAAAATCTTCCGAAGCCAAAGACCAAATCTTCCAAAGCCAAAGATGAAGTCTTCCGAAGCTTCAAAGACAAAGTCTTCAGAAGCTTCAAAGACAAAGTCTTCAGAAGCCAATGAAGTGAAGAATGATTTCTTCCAAAGACAGAGAAGACATGCTTTCTCTGATGTACTTTTACATAAAGCTGACTTGCTTTCTACTACAACTCTAAAGACTCACCAACTTAAACAAGTTGGTGAAAAGGTCCATGCTTTAGTAAACTATAGATTATAGTTTTGAGTCTGTAACTTTCTACTTTGTACCTTTTATCCTTTTTGTAATATATTAGGATGTGAGCTATGACATGTCATAGTCACTAGTCAAAAGGCAATCTGCCTTTTGACTTTATATTGATTTTGTTGTCTAGATTAGTGTTTCCAGTTGGCCTTTAAAGTATGGCCGACAGTAGGATTTAGTATAAAGTATCTCAAGTCCTTGTATTTCTTTTTATGCTTTGTAATACTTGTAAAATAACTTGAGAGCAATATACAACATCCTTGAAAACCATACTTATCTTGTTCTTGGTTCTATTTCATTGTTTACTTGTGTTCTTAGTATCATTTATACAAACCTGGTTCCCTATTTGATCTGTTAAGTGTTCTAACACTCTCCTCATTATGAGACTGATTGTATTGACTATCCCTTAACTGGTCTTACACTCTCTCACATGCTCATTCCCACACTTATTACATATCTTCATACCCGTACATGCTGTCACCACCCTCCGGTCATCCACCCTTGCCTTTTTGTTCTTTGGAGTGAAACCAGCACGGCCAAACCACTTCCCTTTCCAGTTTCTGTCACCACCATCTTTCTTACTCACCTCCACTGCTACCACCTCCTGTTTCTCTCATCATACAGTCTCCCCGCCAGATCAACCACCGACCTGAACGTACCTGGCCGGGCGGCAATCAAATGTCTACGGATATCCGCCGGCAGACCCTAGATGTATCTCTTGATCTTTCGTGACATGGGTGTCACCTGTTCTGGCACCAGCCTTGCCATCTCATTGAACTTGGTCGTATACTGCTGGTGTGTCATGGTTCCCACCTCCTACTGCAGGAATTCCCTCTCAATCTTGTCAAGCTCCCTGTGAGGACAAAACTCCTCAATCACCAGCTTCTTTAGTTCACTCCATCTCATTCTTCCAATCGCTCTGCTACCCTCGGCCTGGACAATGTTATCCCACCAGCATAAGGCCGAGTCCATAAACGAATGGGTAGCAAACTTCACTTTCTAGTCCTCCCTACACTCGTTGATATCCAACACAGCCTCCATTTCCCTCACCCATTAGCAGCAGCATTCCCATTCCCATCAAAAGTCAAGGGCTTGCATCTCTGGAATGCCCTATAATTGCACTCCTTTGCGGTGTCCTGCACGGTTTCCTCTTCCTCATCGTCACTAGAGACAACCATCTCAGTCTCTGGTTGCTCCCTTTCCCCTGAACCTCTCTCCTCACCCTCTCTCCCAACGGTTTTCCTCCCCTCCTCCTTTTCTTTCCTTTCATCCTCTCTCACGGCTCTAATAACCTCAATCACCACAGACGGCAGAATCGTCTGCATGACTTGATGAACTTCCTCCACTACTGCCTCCTTCAGTGAGGCCCTCGGGATAGCATTCTCATCACCGCCTTCATGGTGATGAAGCTCGAGCTCTTCAGGAGCCGTATCAGCAGTCTTAGCCATGTTCCTCGTGACACGCGGCCCAACACCACGTCCACCACGACCTCCACCTCGTGAAGCCTTTGAAGATCTACCACCAGCCATCTTTAAACACTATAAGATTCTAACACCAACACGGTCATTCAAGGTAATAGCTCAGATTATGTCAAGTATAGTAAGTCCCTAATTACAGTGGCCAGTTGTGATTAGCCACTTACTTTACTCTTCATTCCCCAAGCATTTTCTATCCTGACTACATCAGTATCCAAATCTACTAAGAGCACATAATTCACACACACATAATTCCTTTTTACCTTAACGTACATAAAATGTTTACATAAAACCTTTACCTGCAGGCAGGTAGCTACTAGGACTAGCATCCGTTTCCCTTTCTTGTCCCATTCTTAGTTTAAGTTTAGGTTTTGAAAATAATTTACCCAATTCTCTTAAACTTTGGCTCTGATACCAACTTGTCAGGCCCCGTTCCCGGGACGCTTACAGTTGGTCAATCATCGTATAAAACATATAAAACACATCATTTTGCAGGGGAAATATAACTTTTCATACATAATTTGTAAATACATGACAAAACATTGTTCTTATAGTTGCATCACAAAAACTAGAATGCCAGACTCGAATCGTCCCAGTAGCTATCTCATCCATGCCTGCACTCCTCAGCTGCATCATTTACCTGCCAACTGATATGCATATAAAAAGTCAGCGTTGTTGAGTGAGTTCTAGTTTTTATAATAAAATACATTGCTTTCGTATAAACATATCCTTTACTTTCATACGTGATCACATATCATACGTACATCTTGATAATAATCATTTATTATCTTTCATCATCGTTCATAATCGTTCGTTTTCGTACTTTCTTTCATTATTATCTTTCACTTTTATCTAGATCCTGCCATAGGCTATGCCCCATCATTTGTGCACGAAGCAACTATAGTCTTGGGGTCAAGCGGCAAGGATCCCGTTTTCGTACGTCTTGATCAATCACAAAGATTGACCCCCCTGTATGCATTCGGCACACAGTTGAGCTAACAACCCCTCACGGGTTGTGAACCTCCATTTAATTTGCTTGCAAGACTTTCATTCATTCATTACGTTCCACTTCTCATTATCTTTATCTTTCACTTTCATTACAATAGTACTTTACGTACATAAGCACATATCACACCACGTAAAGTCACATCATAATACATAATATGGAACATAATCAACATAACAACAGCCCACAAACATACAACATCAACAAGCATAGAATAGACCCCCATAAAACATCAGTACTTAGCACTTAATTCTATTTCCCAAATTTCAGAATAAGCCTAAGGGTTCACAGCGCCTAAACACGTCACTAGATACAACCATGAAGCTTCGGAAGACTTCATTATACCTTCGGAAGATTTCACCTTGGCTTCAGAAGATTTCTTCTTGGCTTCGGAAGATTTCTTCCTAAGCTTCGGAAGATTTCTTCCCAAGCTTCGGAAGATTTCCCCTTGGCTTTGGAAGATTTTCCCACACTTGGCCAAAGTCCACAGCGAACGACCAAAGTCCACAGCGCATGAATGAAACACTAAGTATGCCCATAATGGATTACTAAAACATTCTTAAGTGTCCACAGCGGACAGCCAAGTCCACAGCGCACAGCCAAGTCCACAGCGGACAACATATAACCTCTAAGTGTCCACAGCGGACATGCAAAGTCCATAGCGGACATGCAAAGTCCACAGCGGAAGTCTAACGGCCTAAGTGTCTACAACGGACACCTTATCCATGCTCAAGTGTCCACAACGGACAGCTAGTGTCCACAACGGACACCAAGTCCAACAACTGCGATTCAACTTATGCAGTTTCTAGTCCCAAACATCGCTTCTAAACATATACTTAGCATAGATCTACCAGTCACACGCTTAACATCACAAACAACCACACACAACATCACACAAATCTTAAAAAACATACATCTTTCATAAACAGTTGTACTTTCGTGGAAAACCATAGTATGTTTTATAAAACAACAGTTTGATATACATATCAGCCCCAAACAAGTAGAAAACATGTAAAAGAGGGGGTCTAGAACTCACCTCTAAGAGCTCTCGAGTAAAACACCGCCAACCCAAGAGCAACCTGGAGTTCTAGCACCTAAACACACGAAAACAGGCAACCAAACACACAGAAACACATAAAATCGGTCCAGAAGCTTAAACGCAACTGAAACCAAGAAGAAACACCTTAAAATCTTACCTTTCTGAAAATTTCTTCCACTTTCTCTCACTAAAATCAGATGAGAGCTTCTTTTTCCTCACTCTAGCCGAAAGTTATGCATGAGAGAAGGGGTATGGGCGGCCATACCACCTTTTTGAACCCATTATGGGCAGGTTTGACCTTTGTACACCTTTAACCCCTTACTTTGAAATAATTCCCTTTTCTCCCTTATCTTTTCGTTTCTATTTCTTTTCTTTTACTGAAATTTTTCGGGTGTTACAATGGCCGTAAGGAGGGACAAGAAGAAGAATAATAAGTCCAAGGCATCCACCTCTACACTTCAGGATGGGTCAGAACATCCTGAGGGTGATCAAGAAGAGGCTGCTCAATCAACTCTACTCCATGTAAAGCCTCTTACTACTGAGAAACCCATCTTGTTTTGGGCTTTTACTACTAACCCAAACAGATGGTATGTCACTAGAGATCAGGGGGGTCAAGATGTGCACTTCTGGCAAAACATGCTTGACCTTCCTATGCATGATCTTTATGACATGAGAAGATACTTTGAGAGTCTGAGGAATCCTGACCAACTGATAAAGAAGGGAATGGTCTTGATTCTGATGAGGACTGTCAACAGATGAAGAGACTCAAAGTTATCCTCCAGTTTTAGTAGCATCAGTCTACGGGAGTTTGTAAGAATTATACTTAGTGGCTGAAACAACCAAAGTTCTCTCAGCATGCATACTGAAGTATAGAGAAAGTTACTTCGAAAGATTTGATACAACTCAATGAAATCCACTAAGTATCAAATCTTCCGAAGCCAAAAGACCATTTCTTCCGAATGCAAAGATGAAGTCTTCCGAAGCTTCAAAACAAAGTCTTTCGAAGCCAAGAGACTGATTTTTTTCGAAGACAGAGAAGACATGCTTTCTTTGACATGCTTTTGACAAAAGCTGAACAACTTTCCGCTGCCAACTCTGAAGACTCAACAACTTATATAAGTTGGTGATATGTCCATACTTTTGTCAACCGTATTAAGGTTTTAGAGTCTGTAACTTTCTATTTTGTACTTTTATCTTTTTTGTAATAGATAAGGATGTAAGCTATAGCATGTCATAGTCACTACTCAAAATGCAATCTACCTTTTGATTTTACATTGTTCTTGTTGTCTAGATTAGTGTTCCAGCTGGCCTTTAAAGTATGGCCGACTATAGGATGTAGTATAAAGTATCTTAGGTAGAAGTCCTTAGGACTAACCCTTGTAACATTTGTAAAATACTTGAGAGCAATATACATCATTCTTGAAAACCAATTACTTGTGTCCTGCTTATGTTCTTTACATTTGTTCTTTGTTTCACTTAGTCGGTTCCCTATTTGTTCTGTTAAATGTTCTAGTCTCTCCATCCATTGTAAAACTATTGCATTGCTCCCCTGCACCAGTCCTGGTAACATATTATATCCTAACATAACATGACTAAAAATCTTATATCCATCCGAAAATTTACCATTGATAATAATAATGTATCTGTTGATTTTGACCCTTATGGTTTTCCTATGAAGGATTACCCAAGTGGAAAGACTCACTTCCGACACAATAGCTCAAGCCGTCTCTATCCTTTCACCTACCCCGGTCACCGCTCTTGATGAACCAGTTGCTTTTGCGTCCACCTCCCAAGATCTGTGGCATGATCGGTTGGGTCACCCTCGTATTCTTGTTTTTAACTTTTTAGTTTCCAATAAAATTATCACATGTAATAAACGTATGAAGACTTTGGTTTGCAATTCTTGCTAATGTCTAAGCACGAACGTTTACCTTTTACAATTTCTAATTCCACTACGGTTTTACCGTTTGATATTATTCATTGTGATTTGTGGACGTCTCCCGTATTGAGTAGAACGAATATAAATCTTACATGGTCCTCATCTACGATTACACCCAATACACATGGGTGTAACCTATAAAACCTAAATCCGAGACATTAATACAATTTGTAGCATTTCCTTTTAAAACTCACAACTCAATTTAACACCATAATCAAATCATTCCAATGTGATTTAGAGGCTGAATTTGACAATTATCTTTTTAAATCATTTGCCACCACAAATGGACTTTAATTTCGTTGTTCTTGTCGTCAAACGTCGGCATATCGGAGCATATGATCTGTAGATTAAACGAAATAATGCTCACGTTGCTCACCCATGCATTTCTATCACTAACATTTTGGGCTGAAGCTCTTTACATAATGTGTTATTTGCACAATATCCTACCCACCAAATTACTTCGTTTTCAAGCACCCACTTCCTCCCTATACATCAAAAATCCATCATGCGACCATCTACAAACATTCGGATGTGCTTCACGTCCCCACAAACTTGCTCCTCGGTCTACCTTATGTAGATTTCTAGGATACCCGGTTGATTACCATGGGTAAAACCATTCTTTCCCGCCATGTAACCTTTAATGAAACCTACTTTCCCTGTGCCAAAAACAACCCGCCATCAAAACCCCATGACTTCTCCTTCCTGGACCCCTCCCCTCTATTGTTTCAACCAACTTCCTCCCCTAATCCTACCTCACCTCCATCTCCAACTATTAGACTAGGTTATTATTAGTGAATAGTTTAGGGTTAATTATGTAATATTGTCCTCTATATAAGGGATCCTCTATTGTAACCCTAAACACAAAATTACTTAATACAATTACAATTTCAAGGTTTAATTTGGTATCAGAGCCAGGAGGGCTCGATCATCGCCGGAACCCTAATCAGGGCGGCGCCCTGTCCAACCATCCATCACTGTTCCTCTTTTCTTTTTTCTTTCTATTAACCAACAAGGTCTAGATCCAGCCTCCAACCCCTTATCCTTACGACATCACAACATCTCTCACACGCCACCATAGCAGCACCACCGCTGTTCCTGTTACAATAACCACCACTACCATCTTCACCTTTAAGAGGCGAATACAAACCGCCATCGTCTCTTTCCTTTCACACAACCACAGCCGTCGCAGCCAAACCATAACTCGGGCTGCCACCAAACCCTAATCCTAGTCATCGCTAAACCCTAACACTAGCCGCCATAAACCCTAACCCTAGCCACCAAACCCTAATCCTAGCCATCACTAAGCCTAACCCTAGCCGCCGCTAAACCCTAATCTTAGCCGCCACATACCACATACAATCACCGCTGCTCCTTTTCGATCTCAACCCGTCATTGCATACAACATGATGCTTCAGCTTCATTGCCGCTGCTATACAATAGTGACTCCGCCATACAACGGCGGCGCATCTTCGTGCAAAAGTTTTAGGTGTGGAGATACGCAAGAAGATTCATAGGATAAGAACAACAATAGTTTCAAACTCGCATCGCATACAACGCGATAAGCGAAGAAGAACAACCGTTATTTCATACACTCGGCAATTGCAACGGCAAACATGGCTGCTAGATTAAATGGGAGAGCCAACTGGGTGAATGCAAAACCCTAATTTTCGAACGGACATGGGTTCGGATGAGAGGTTTTCCCAAGCGCGGGCCAAATGGTGGTGTTTGGCCTTAGTGACCTGGATTATACTTTGAACAAGACCAATAATTTACTTTACTTATTTTTATTTTTTATGTTTTTTAGATTTCAAGCTAAATATCTCCCGAGCTTAGCTTGCGGGAGAATATTAGACTAGGTTATTATTAGTGAATAGTTTAGGGTTAATTATGTAATATTGTCCCCTATATAAAGGACCCTCTATTGTAACCCTAAACACACAATTACTTAATACAATTCCAATTACAAGGTTTAATTCCAACCAACCCCGCCCCAATCCATCATTCTCTTCCACCTACCCCCGCACCCCCCGCCACTTCTGCCTTGCTTGATGGGGAATTCAATACCAACGAGCACCAAAACCACCTATACATCCACCTTTACATACCACCCAGCAACCGACTACCACCTAGCAGCCCTCAAATACCACCCAGCAACCCCTTATCACCACCCAACAGATCCCTACCACCACCTAACAGACCCTTACCATCACCCAACAACCCTCAACCACCACCCAACATCCCACTACCACCAACTAGCCGCCCATCCACACCAAACAACCGCCCCCCACACCACCACCTTCCACCCACCCGATGACTACTAGGTCAAAATCCGGGGTCTCCCACTAGTGAACCTTTCTCCATCTTCACACACCAACAAAAACACACACAAAAATATCACCCATTCCTACCTCCCATCTTCGGGCGCTAACTGATCCAAATTGGCACACCGCTATGACTTAAGAATTTCAGGCCTTAATGGATAAGAATACTTGGGTTCTTGTACTGAGGCCTTTGGATTCAAATATAATTCGGTGCATGTGGCTATTCCGACACAAATTTAAAGTAGATGGCACATTGCAAAGATACAAAGCCCGCTTGGTGGTAAATGGAAAAAACCAACAAATCGGTGTCGACTGTGATGAAAAGTTCAGTCTCGTGGTCAAACCCACCAATAGTCACACTGTACTCAGCTTGGAAGTCTCACAAGGTTGGTCAATATACCAACTCGACATTAAAAATGCATTTTCCATGGTCATCTAAATAAGATAGTTTATATGTTTTAGCCACCTAGTTTCATCAGCAAACACTATCAGTGTCGGACCTTGATCACTTACATCGTTTTTTGGGCATAAATATGGCACACCAAAACAGGGGTCTTTATTTCTCAAAGCAGCTATGCAACCAAGATTTTACAACGGGCAGACATGTCTGATTGTAAACCTGTAGCCACACTCGTAGACACGTGCTCAAAACTGAGTGCAATAACAGGAAATTTTTAAGCTGATGGCATAGTGTATCGACAGCTGGCAGGAGCCCTTCAGTACCTCATATTTACATGACCGGACATCGCGTATGCAGTACAACAGATTTGCCTGTTTATGCCCGCCCCTCGTGAGCCTCACTTTCAGTTCTTAAAACAAGGTCTGCACTATTTAAAGGGCACGAATGATTATTGTTTATCGATTCCTCCTTTAAAATCACAACAACTCATCGCCTATTCCGATGCATATTGGAGAGGGTGCTCGGACTCACAAAGATTAACCTCGGGTTACTCTGTGTTTTTAGGCGATAATAAAGGGGTGTGGCAAACGCCTTAGCCAAAACTGGTTGGCTTCGAAATCTTTTCAGGAATTTTAATGCCAACCTGAAGAGCGACTCTTGTTTATTGCGATAATGTTTTTGTAATTTATATGTTTGAAAATCCAGTTCAACACCAACGGACCAAACATGTCGAGCTCGAAATGTGCGGGAAAAAGTTCAAATTGGCCAAGTCCGAGTTCTTCATATCCCTGCTGATTTTCAGTACGCCTACCACGTCATTTGTTCACACGTTTCAGATCCAGTTTGTGCCGACGACAGTCTCCGGCTGCAACTGAGGGGTGTATCAGTAGCTGTATATTGACCGCATCCTGGTCAATACACCTGTTATATTGTAGGATATTAGCTGTATATTATTTGTTAATTAGTTTCCTTAGATATAAGATTGTAGTTCCCTTGTTTATGGATTGGTATCATGTATATATGTTAATCGATTGAATGAAAGGAATATCGTGGAATTCTATACCTTCTGTCATATATATGAAATTTGCCATTTGGTCCTTCGTTTGATGTCATATGTTTGTAATTGATCTGATATTTTTTTAGGTAACCACGATGTTTCATTTGGACTGACCAATGTATCTTTTAGGATATTTAGCTAATCAAAGCAGGGTTTATGTCATTGACAAGGAATTCAAGTGAGTAGCCTTTAGTGTTCATATTATTGGTATAAGACTCATATAACCTTCGTTTTTATTGGGTTTGTAAGTTCATACAACCCAACCTGAATACCACCTGATTACAGAAAAGTTGAACCTAACAAGGACACATGTACCTGAACAGGTAACAAGGACACATGTACCTGAATACCACCTATTAAGCCCAATCTAAACAGGTCAAATGGGTTGGTCAGTACAAGGAGTTGTAAGTGATTTGGGAAGTTGAATTTGATTTAGAATTTCATAAATTTCAGTTTTATTAAACCAGCTGGTCAGGTTGACCCAGATCCATCTTGTTTATTAAAAGCATTAGCCCTTTCTACCTGGTTATGATCTATGTCATTTAGCCACAACCTAACCCGTTTATTTCTTGTCATGTATACTGACTCTTAGTTTCAACCTTCTTTTGGTTCTTCATATTTTAGTGTCATTGGGTACACATTGCTGCTCACCTTGATTCAGAATAAAACACTTATGAGCGTGGAGACCTAGAACGAGCTAAATGTTGTATTGCCTTTAATCCCAAAACTACATCATAATAGGTATATTTCATATATCTAATATCTAATTCTATGTAAGAGGTGACATTATTTGATCTTGTATTACTTAATTCTGATATATATGAATACTTTGATACCGTTGCTCATTTCTTGGAATCACGAGGAATGATTGAGGAAGCTTTAGAAGTTTCTATAGATCCTGACTATAAATTTGAGTTAGCCATTCAGCTTGGCTAACTAGAGATTGCACAAGTAATTGCACTTGCACTTGACTGGCAAAACATATATATTTTTTTTAATAGGGATAATGCATGTGGAGGCCGGCTCATGTATTCACTTTTTTTCATTAAGGCCACCCATGTGTTAAAAATACATTATAGGAGATCCCAATATGCATTTGGCGTTACTTATACCAAATTCTACCTGAAACATGCCAAAATATAGTAAAATGATGAGAATAACCTACTATTTTATACATTGCGTCATTGATTTTTGAGAGATTCAAGCAATTTTTGTCTTTCTAAAAGTTTAAATGGGTTTTTCACCATTAGGTGTGTTTTTGGGAACATCTGGTACAAATAAAACCAACTTGGTTAGCTTATAAAGTAGCTTTAATATATAGGTGACCTTATCACCTTAAGAAAAATGTTGAATACTGAGGTGGCCTCAGCATTCATTTTCCCCGATTGAATTCTTAAATCTTAAGAGAGAGAACCTAAGCACCCATTCTTTACAAATTATGTCTTAGTAGTTTCCGGGGGGATATATATACCTTCTTAAACACATGATCCCATTTGTTTCAATGTATATAGTATATAGCCCTGGTAGCACAAAATGAGTCTACCCGTGTCATGTGAAATCGCTATGTCTACTGGACTGGTATTTGTTTTTTAATTCTAATATCTATTCTTTGCCCATCACAGAAATACACATTCTGGAATTTTTGGCTTTTAAAAGAAAAAGTTTAAATTAATAATCTGTTATCTATATGATAATTGATAATAATATTAACACAGTGCAGTTGGACATGACTGAAGATTGTTTGAAGCATGCAAATGATTTGAGTGGTCTGCTGCTTCTTTATTCTTCTTTAGGTTATGCTGAAGATATGGCAAAACTTGCATCTCTTGCAAAAGAGAATGGAAAAAACAACGTTGCTTTTGCTTGTCTATTTATGCAGGTAAATTGGAAGGTTGTCTACAATTGTTGGTTGACAGGTTGGTCTTTTCCTTCCATGGTGGCAAAATGGGTGGGCCTGGCGGGTTGGGTAATTAATAAAACATGTACTTTTCATACAAGTGAAGCAGGTCAGTGTGGATTTACCCAGATTACTTCCAATAACTGTAAATGTTTTTTTTAAATCACTGGTGTTTCAAATCTGACTATTATTTAAGTACTAATCAGTGTTTTTAACAAAATGATTTATGAAGTTCTATGCATTAAAAATTCAGTTTGGTTGACTCTATCTGACTCATTTTCTCGTTAGCTCATTTGACCTGTTTAGCTCATTTGACCTGTTCAGCTCATTTGACTTATTTTCTCATTAGCTAGTTGTTTCGCTTTAACCACATAACACTAATTGACTCATTCTTCTTATGACTTATCTTCCAAGAAAGGTTTCAGAAGTAGTATCTCTGTAGAGAAAAGATCTTAACAAGGTTAATTCTGCATTTCCTGGTCTTTCATTTTTTTCAACATTTTTTCTGCTATTTAGTTGCTTAAACTTTACACATTAAAGTATCCTAAGTTGGATTCCAGACATATCTCTATAGTGTCCTTTTTGGCCAATACTTCTTGGGTGGTGATTTCTACACAACACAACTGTTACGACTAAAGGAAATTAGTTAAAGATAGTTTATATTTCATAATTAATTTAGATTAATTTAGTGTTGTAAACTCAATAGTCTACCTAATTTATCTCCTAGAATTCCTCCTGCTCAATTGTAATATCATGGCTATATAGCGTCTTCTCTGTAATTCAGTTTTGCCATACCAAAAGATTATTATTCAAAAGCTTCAATACCACAATACAAATCACTGCTGCAACACACTTTCCAATAAAACTTACTGTAGGGCTGGAACTTTATGGGTTCATCACCGGTACACAACAACCTCCAAAACCTTTCCTCGATGACAAAGATGGAACCAAACCAACCCAGATTACCTTCCCTAGTACCGCTAGGATCAAATTATCATCATTGCTTTACCTGGTTGCTGCTCAAATCAGATTCAACCCTTAATTTCATCACTGGCCACCTCCCGAGATGCCTAGGAACGACTCAACACTAGTTTTTCTAGCGGGTCTCGATCTCGCATTATCTCACATAAATCTAAACTTGTCAAAAATCCAGGCCACATGACTCGGGATTGCCGCAAACTCTCCAAGTTTCTCAGAGAGCACAACATCACTATCAGCTCGTCTCAGTTCATCTTCGATTTCACCAACTTGGCTATTCGATAGTGGTGCTTCAAATCACATTACAAGTGACTGCTCCACATTGCAAAATGTCTCGGATTATGGTGGACCTTATGAGATTATTCTTAATGACAGTAAAGGTTACAAAATTTCTCACATTGGCCTTAACCACGTTAACACACCACTCAAAACTCTTTCTTTACCTCATGTGTTATGTGTTTCGCATTTACGCTGAAACCTTATTTATGTGACTAAACTATGCAAGACTAACCAAGTTTGTGTTGAATTTTTTCCCCTCATTTTTTTGTGAAGGATCTTTGCACGGGACGTGTCTCATGTAGGGGTAGAACTATGAAGATGTTACCATGCCAAGCTTCCATCCACATTGCAATTGAATGTTACACCAAAGCCTCACCTCTCCAGTGGCATCATACCTTGGGTCATCCATATAATAAAGTTTTCAATTCCCTTGTTTCTAGTCAAGGCCTTAGCTCTAAGCCTCTTTTTGATTCTCATATGCATTGTTTATCTTGTTCGATTAATAAAAGTCATAAGTTCCCGTTTGGTTCAATTCCTTCGTTGTTACAAAACCATTGCAATTGATATACTCTAATGTCTGGGGTCCGGTTCAAAAGTCTATTGATCACTTTACCTACTATGTCATATTTGTAAACTATTATTCAAAATACATGTGGCTCTATCCAATGAAAAGAAAATTTGATGTTGCCACTCTATTTCCACAGTTTAAGCTACTTGTTGAAATTTTTTTCCAACAACCTATCGTTTCTCTCTTCTGTGATAATGGTGGAGAGTATCAAGGTCTTCTTCCATTCCTAAAAGCACACGGGATCTCTCACTACACCACCCCACCTCACACTCCCGAAAAGAATGGTGTCGTTGAACGACACCACAGACATGTAGTTGAGACTGGTTGGCCCTTCTTCATTATGCCAAAGTCCTGTTGATGTTCTGGTCCTAAGCCTTTGAAATAGTGGTCTACCTAATCAACTGGCTTCCAACACCTATCCTTAGCAATCAAAGTCCCTATCATCATCTCTTTCGTCAATCACCCAACTACACCTAACTTAAGCCTTTTGGTTGTTTATGCTATCCATGGCTACGACCTCACCCCACTAATGCTATGATTCAACTACTCGTCGTCTATACCACTCCCGTCATGTTCAATTTGTTGAAACTAATTTTCCGTCCCAACACATCTTACCTAACTCCCCACCTACAGTCAATGCTTTCCTTTTCCTCTCCACCTCTACCTATCCACCAACACCCATCCTATCCCTCCTCACACCACCTCTACCATTTGCCACTACCATCTCTATAGCCACCTCGCCCTTACCAAACACAACTTTAGCCCTAACTTCAAATCAGCAACCTTCATCTCCCTAATCACCACCCTCGACCTTTCGCTTTACCTACTCTTATAAAACAAAACTACCTCCACATCCATCTCAAATCAAATTTCCCACCATTCCAGATGCCTTCATACTGCCTATTGTCCCTATTCCCGCCACCCCTATTGCCTCCTCCACCCCAACTCCCAATTCTCCTTCTACCTCGCTTCCTACTTCTCCAACTTCTCCTTCCACACTGGCCTACCAACCCTGTCACCTCACCTACTTCCCCTCCTTCACATTCTTCTCTACCCTACTCGTCGTTCCTAAATCCACCACGAACCAGGAAACAAAACCCTAAATATTACAATGCTTACTTCATCAACTCCATAACTTTTCATCCTCTCCCTGCCACCATTGAACCCCACACACATCATCAAGCTCTTAAAGATCCCAAATGGCGCTATGCCATGGATCAAGAGTTTAACGCTCTAATGCAAAATAGGACTTCGGAATTAGTTTCCCGTGCTTCTCACAATCCTATTGGTCATAAGTGGGTGTTTCGGATAAAACGAAACCCGGATGGCACCATCTCCAAATACAAAGCCCGTTTAGTTGCTAAAGTATTTCTCCAACAACATGGAAATGATTACTTTACACTTAACAAGAAAAATATTCCAAGTGTAAAAACTTCCGAAGCCAAAGACCAAGTTCTTCCGAAGCCAAAGATGAAGTCTTCCGAAGCTTCAAAGACAAAGTCTTCCGAAGCAACTTTGCTGTGAAGACTGATTTCTTCGGAAGACAGTGAAAAGATGCTTTCTCTGATCTACTTTTGATAAAGCTGACCAACTTTCTGCTACAACTCTGATAACTCACCAACTTGTATGAGTTGGTGAAACTTTCATGCTTTAGTGAATAGTAGATAAAGTCTTTGTCTGTAATTTTCTTCTTTTGTTCCTTTAGACTTTTTGTACTAGGAAAAGTTAGTGAGTTATGGCATGTCATAGTCACTAGTCAAAAGGCAGATACACTAGTCAAAAGGCAATATGCCTTTTGACTCCAGATTGATCTTGTTGTCTAGATTAGTCAATTCCAACTATTCTTCCAAGTATTGACGGTTGTAGGTTGTAGGTTGTAGTATAAAAGAGTCTCAGGTCCTTGTATTTTATTAATGCTTTGAACACTTGTAATAGAACCTGAGATCAATATTCAACATCCTTGAAAACTAATACTTGTGCTATTGTTCTAAGTTCTGTCTCATTGTTACTTGTGTTCCTTGTATCTTCAAAGTTTCTTGTTCCCTATTTGAACTGTTAAGTGATCTAAGATCACTCCTCTTGTGAAACTAATTGTTGTTAACACCCTAACCGGTCCTGCAGTTGGTATCAAAGCATTCCAGGCTCTTGATTGTAAGATCTCATCATCTTAAATCCTCTTAGTTTCACACTTCACTTAACTTTTCAAATGGCAGCGGTCTCAAAGGCTGATATGGAAACTGAAACTATGACAAAGTCCACACTTATCACTCTTGAGGATTTTGATACTTGGTGCCAAAGAATGGAAGGCTTCATCAAGTCTCAAGATTCCAGGATGTTGAAGTCTGTTGTCAATGGATCTCATGTACCATACACCACTTCAACTGCTGGTGGTGGTGGTATGATACCAAAGGAAATGGCTGATTTTTCTGAAGAAGATTGGAAGAAAATTGATATTGATCAGAAAGCTATGACAGCCCTTCAAACTGCTCTTCCTAACTCCATCTACAGAGGTTTCAAGAAGTGCAAGACCGCCAAACAACTACGGGATGCACTAAAGCTGATGTATGAGGGGTCTAATGAAGCCAAAGAAAACAAGAAGGACCTCTTGAAGCAGCAGTTTGAAAATTTCACCTTCAAGACAGGTGAAACCATGACTCAACAATACTTCAGGTACGTTGAGATTGTGGATACTCTAGCTGATGTTGGAGTAACCATTGAGAATAGAGATATTGTTAGGAAGTTCATGTCCTCTCTACCTAGACAATAGACATACTACTGTGTGGTCATTAAGAGGACTGAAAACTTCAAGACTCTTACTCTCACTGAGTTATATATGGAGATGAACATGCAAAACTCATCTAGTAACTCCAACACTCATCAAAGTTCAGCCCTCCATGTGGTTGAAAGGGATTGCAGAGAACTACAGCACCATCTCATCTGCTACCCGGACAAATCACAAAAGGGTCCTTTCATCATCTTTCCGGAGATACCAAGGGAAGGCTACATCCCTGGAAGCCCATTCCAGGAGACAAATTCTTCACAAGCTTTTGTGTCTTCTGATGAAAGTTCAGGCAACTTTCTCTTCACCTTTGAAGACCTGGACTGTATCCATCCAGATGATCTGGAATATATGGAAATAGTCCAGCAGATGGCTCTACTCACTCATAGAGCACAGAAGTTCTACAAGAGGACTGGGAGAAGGTTTCCCAGCAATGCAGCCAGTGGAAAGTTTGGGCTGGACAAAAGCAAGGTGAAGTGTTACAACTGTAACCAAATGGGACACTTTACCAGGGAATGCAAGGCACCAAAGTCAAATGGTGGCCAAGCATAATCCAGGCCAAACTACACTGAGGGAGCTCACCAGAATGAGAAGCCAAGACAGCAAGCTGCAGTTGTTGTTGAAGAAGGAGGCTTTGACTGGAGCTTTCAGGTTGAGCATGCTTCTTCAAACCAAGCACTAATGGCAGATTATGATGAAGCCAAGGTATTGGAATATCTTTGTACTCCTGAATGCATTGCTAAAGTTAATAGATACAGGTCCTATAACTTAGAGATGAGATCTGATCTTGAGTCCTTAAATATCTTAAAAGCTGACTTTAAAAGAGCTGAAAATGATTATAAACTTAAGATAGATGATCTAGAGAAAGCCATTTCAACTCTTAAGTATGAGCATACAAACTACAGGACTCAAATCAAAGATCTCATCTCAAAGTTAACTGAATGCCAGGCTGAGCTTATGATCAGCAAAGCCAAGGCAGAAAAATGTGTTCTTGAAGAAGAGACCTTCAAGAACATAATATCCTCATCCCTACATGCAAAAGTTTGTTATCAGAATAAGCAGGGACTGAGATCTATTGAGATAGCTCCTCCACACACTCTATTATCTGTAAGATCTCCAAGGTGTGGAACTTGTGAAGATGAGCTTCCGCTTATAGACCCCATTGTTGAAGAAGATGAAGAGGAGATAGTGAAGGATGACTGAGAGAAGAGTGAAGAAGGTCATCCTAAGAAGGGTCACTATTCTCCTAAGGAGAGAAAAGAGTCTGGAATAACCAAGTCAAAGAGAAAGAACTTGATTAGAAGAGCTAAGAGAAGATCAAAGAAGGCTCAAGAAATCAAGGCCACCTTTGACTCAAAGCAGAAACAAGTGTTTATTTCTGCAGGTTTTGAAGTGGTAAAGATTGAAGACTCAACTATGAAATCTAGTACCAGGAGTTCTAGTTTAGTTCCAAATCATTCCAGCAAGAAGAAGAAGACTGACCAGCTGTGTACCACTGCTACACAGCCTGAACCATCCGGCTCCAAGAGCAAGTCTCTCCATAAGAAGCTTGTTGCATCATCTGCAAAGATGAAGATGGAGAAGGAAAGTGATCAAACTCAGTCTTGCTCTCAGAAGAAGACTCTTAAGGAAGGAACTCAACTGTGTCATGTGTGGTAGTACTTCTCATCTGGGTAAGGATTGCAAGTACAATCCCAAAAGTACCATCCACATAACCAAGAAGAACATTTCTAAGAAGAAGAAGGAACAAACAGCTTCGGAAGGAAAATTTGTTTTCTTCGAAAGCTCCAAAATGAAGAAGAAGACAAGTGAAAAATTGCCTTCGAAAGAAAAGTTGGTCTCGGAAGAAAGGAATGCTTCCGAAGTACTGAAGCTTGCAGCAGTGAAAGCAAAATCTTCCGAAGGTCTAGTCTCCAAGACTTCCGAAGTTGTCAAAACTTCTGAAGCTTTGAAGGTCAGGGCTAATCTTCCAAAGGTGGTGTGGAAGATGAAGGAAGACCATATGACTAAAAGTTCTTCATCAACAATAGCAAATGATCCTCAAAGCTTAAATATAGGATCACTTACTGTTACATTGTCTTCAACTCATTTTAATAAACCCAAGACCAAAATCTAATCACCTCTTTTTGTGCAGGAACAGCTAAAGACCAAGAAGAACGTTTGGATTATTGATAGTGGTTATTCCAGGCACATGACTGGCAATGGTTCTCTGCTTCAAAATTTTGAGAAATTTGATAGAGGACCAGTTGCCTTTGGAGGGGATTCTGGTGGTTACATTTCTGGAAGGGGCAGAGTCACAAATGGTAAGCTCAGCATTGAAAAGGTCAACTTTGTCAAAGAGTTTGGATACAATCTTCTAAGTGTATCCCAATTTTGTGATCAGAAACACCATATGCTCTTCACTGAGCATGAGTGCATTGTTCTCAAGCCCAGGGTGGCCATTCCTCAAGAGCATATCCTGCTCAGAGCCCCCAAGAGAGGGAACATGTACAAGATGGATTTACATGAAACATCTCCCTTAGGAGAAGTTTCTTGCTTTCTGTCTAAAGCAAATAGTGATTAGTCTTTCCTTTGGCATAAAAGAATATGCCATGTAAACTCCAAAAACATGAATAAATTGATTAAGAATGATTTGCTAACTGGAATGCCAAAGAAAGAGTTTACAAGTGATGACCACTGTGTTGCATGCCTGAAAGGGAAGCAACACAAAGTGTCTCACAAACCAAAGGAAATGAACTCCATCACTACTCCCCTACACCTATTACATATGGATTTGTTTGGCCCCACCAGTGTAATGAGTTTAAGAAGGACCTCTTACTTCTTAGTGATCACAGATGATTTCATAAGATTCACTTGGGTCTTTTTCCTTAGAACTAAGGATGAAACCTCTGAGATCTTGAAGAATTTCATTCTGAAAATTGAGAATCAATCTGATCACAAGGTCAAGACCATAAGATGTGATCAAGGAACAGAATTTAAGAACCAAATCCTTGATGGATTTTGTGATGAAAAGGGTATTACAAGACAATACAGTGCTCCCAAGACTCCTTAGCAAAATGGTGTTGCTGAGAGGAGAAACAGGACACTTATTGAAGCTGCAAGAACCATGTTGTCTGACTCTAAACTGCCCATCACCTTCTGGGCAGAGGCAGTTAACACAGCCTGCTATGTGCAGAGTTTTAGTGGTTAAGACTCATGGTAAGACTCCTTATGAGCTGTGGCACAAAAGGATACCATTTATTGGTTTCCTCAGGTCATTTGGATGTCCTTGCACCATCTTGAATACCAAAGATCAAGTAGCCAAATTTGATGAAAGTCAGATGATAGACACTTTATTGGATACTCTTCCCAAGCTAAGGCTTATAGAGTATACAATCTCAGAACTAGAGTAGTTGAGGAGTCAGCCAATGTGACCTTCAATGAGCACACTCCAAGTGTGAAAGGTTCTGGTCCGGATTGGCTATTTGATCTTGACTTAGTTACCAACTGTTTTAACAAGTCTTGTGAGAATGTTTCAGGATCTACAAATAATATATCAACAGGAGATCCTGACCCAAGATTTGAGCTGAGAAGACCAAGCAAGATTATGACTTCAGCTCCTTTGGTGACTAACCCTGCAAATGAAGATCCTATCAACACAAACATGACAAATTCAACTGATACATCTAAGGTGCCTTCAAATTCCAGCTCAGAGGTTCAAAACTCAGGAGAAAGAGCTTCAAATGCAGGAGGAAATAGAGGTGGTGATAGTGATCAAGAATTTCTTGATGCTGATAACCACTCCATAGAGGACAACATAAATGATGTCACACATTCATTGGATCAAGTCTCACTTGATAAATGTGCTGATGTGGTAGGTGACACTCCATTGCCAGATTTAAATTTCTCTAATCTGGATTTGTCCAACCAACTTGTTGTATCCCTCAACTAAGGATCCACAAGTCATAACCCACTACAAATATCATTGGAAATGTTGAGACTGGGGTGAGAACAAGAGGACAAACCCATGACCAAAATGTTTGTCTGCACTCTTGTTTCTTGTTCCAGATTGAGCCAAAGAAAGTTGATGAGGCTCTGAAGGATGGAAGCTGGGTTGAAGCTATGCAAGAAGAGCTTCTTCAAATCAGAAGACAGAAGGTTTGGAACCTATGTCCTCTTTCTTAAGGGATGACTGTCATAGGAACCAAATGGGTTTTTAGGAACAAGAAGGATGATAGAGGACTTGTCATCAAGAACAAGGCAAGACTAGTTGTTTAAGGGTACACACAAGAAGAGAGAATTGATTAAACAGATGTTTTTGCTCATGTGGCAAGACTTGAAGCTGTAAGAATATTCCTGGCTTTTGCTGCATCTAAGGATTTCAAGGTCTACCAACTTGATGTCAAGTGTGCTTTTTTGTATGGGGTGATTGATAAAGAGGTGTATGTTGAACAACCACCTGGCTTTGCAGACCCAGATCATCCTGATTATGTCTGCAAGCTTGATAAAGCTCTTTATGGGCTGCACCAAGCTCCAAGGAAGTGGTATGAAACACTATCTTAGTATCTCTGCCAACATGTTTACAAGAGGGGTACTATAGATGGAACTCTCTTCATCAAAGGGACAAGAAATGACTTAATGCTGGTTCAAGTATATGTGGATGACATTATCTTCGGGTCAACTAATCCAAAGCTCTGTAAAGACTTTAAGAGGCTGATGAAGAATAGATTTGAAATGAGTGCGATGGGGGAACTAAATTTCTTTGTAGGAATTCAAGTGAAGCAATTTGACAATGGCATCTTCATAAGTCAGTCAAAGTATGTGCAAGACATACTTACAAGATTCAACATGACTGAATGTAAGGTTGCTAAGACACCCATAGCCAGAAACCACTCCCTAGGACCTGATCTTGAGGGGGAGTGTGTGGAAGAACATTTTTACAGGACTATGATTGGGTCTCTTATGTACCTAACATCCAGCAGGCCTGATATCATGTTTGCCACATGCATTTGTGCAAGTATCAAGCCAACCCCAAGATGTCACACATGGTTGCTGTTAAGAGGATTTTAGATATCTCAAATCCCAAGCTTGGCCTTTGGTATCCAAAGAGTTCTGACTTCAATCTGTATGCTTATACAGATAGTGACTATGGTGGTTGCAACATGACTGCAAAGTCTACATTGGGGGATGTCAATTCCTTTGGGGTGTCAATGGCATGCAAGAAGAAACTCCTATGCATCAACTGCTGACTGCTGCATTGCTGAATACATTGCTGCTGCAAGTTGCTGCACTCAAGTGCTTTGGATTCAGAATCAGATGTTGGACTATGTATTCAATTTCAAAGAGACTCCCATCCACATAGACAACAACAGTGCTATCTCCATTACAGAGAATCCTGTGCAGCACTCAAGGACCAAATACATCAACATCAGGTATCATTTGATTAGAGATAATTTTGAGAATGGACTAATTAAATTAGTCAAAGTTAACACAAATGAACAATACGCTGATCTGTTCACTAAAACCTTTGATGAATAGAGATTCAAATATCTTGTATCAACTATTGGGATGATTAACTTTGAGTAACTTTTTCTTAAAAACTTAAATCAACTTTATTTCTAAAACCTGTGTGTCCTAAGTTGTCTATTTTATCACCTTCATAAGCCCAGTTTATTTTGAAAGAAAAATTTTAATGATATTCCTTAGATTTTTGAAAATTTTTCAAAACATATTTTCCTCGAAAGATTTCAAGTTGCATTCGGAAGAAATTTAGGTCTTCAAATCAAGAACTACTTATAAGAAATTTACCTTCGGAAGAAATTCTGAGAATATCTTCCGAAGCTTAAATATGCTTTAATGCTTGCATGTATTTGAAGAACAATATCTTCTGAAAGCAATTAAGTCTCCGAAGATTTATTCTCTTTAGAATAAAACTCCCAAGACTTAATGCCTTCCGAAATCAAATATGTGTTTCTCTTCCAAGTTTTCTTCTTCGGAAAATTACCTTTTCCCTTAACGGTTCCCCTTCTTCTCATTCCATAAATTCTTGACCTAGAATTCTCCCAAAACTTACCTTCTTCTTCACCAACAAACCTCCTTCATGGCCAACATTGATCGACGAAACCAACTGAGATTACCATGCACCTTCACATACAACACAATCAGGTTGCTCTGTTGGACTCTGAGAAAGATCCTCATTTCTCAGAGGTTTGTCGATACCTTTCAGCATCTCACTACTTCACCTCCCTTACTATTGATCCTTCTCTTTATGAGGATCAGTTACTTGTATTCTGGAGGACCTGCCAAGAGGTCACCATGGATGGGGAGAAGGCACTATCTGCTATAGTGCAGGGGAGGACAATCTTCATCACTACGGCCATCATAAACTCACACCTTCAGCTGGATGATGAAGAAGGTGAGCTGTCCTTTCCAAAAGCTGCTGTCAACCATTCTTTTCAGCAGATGGTCTATGAGGGTGACTTCTCAGTCAAAACCTTCAGGAAAGGGAGGGTCTCATCCAAATAGAAATACCTCCTCCATGTCATCATACACAGTCTCTCTAACAAGCATGGAGGATGGGATCAAGTTCCAGAGGACCTCTCCTTCATAGTCCATGGAATGGTTCAGGGGGTCAAATACAGGTACTCTCAATTTGTCTATACAAATTTACTTGCTAATTTAGATTCCTTAGAAAACTATATGTCCCCGTGATATGTCCAGCACATTCTCAACTGTGAACTGGGCTCACAGTTGAGGGAAACAGGTAATATTCTTAAATTGGGACAGATGAAGCCCAGCATCTTTAAATTACTGAGAAAGCCTACTGTTGGCTTCTCCGGGGTAGAAACAGCCCTGGTTCCAAAAATGTTTGAGCTCATTGCTCAGGGTGACAACCTAGCAGCACCAGCTAGTGTTAAACCCACACCCTCTACCTCAACTCCACCCCCACGGCCTCAAATTACCATCACCTACAAAAGAAAAACCAAACGAACCCCTGCACCTGCTACTGAGCATGTGCAGGTCCACAGATCACAACCTACATAAAAGGAAGTGGAATCCCGAGCTCCCACTTCCCCTGAGGAGCAGACCAATCCCATCTTTCAAATGATCAGTGCTGAGGTTCCTCATGCTCAGCCTGACGAGCTCACATCCCCAATAGCCTTAAGCCATCACTCTGAGTCTCAACACTCAAGTGATCAACCTTCAGGGGATAGTTACCACCCCCAGCTTCTGAACTTAAATCACCCTATTCCCAGCCTTGATTTCTATAATGATGAGGACTTGGGTTTCAATGGGTACAATGAGTCTCTCCTTTCTTCTCACACTCAAGGAGAAATGAGTACCCCTGACTCACCTAGGTCTAGCCCACATCATATACCCACAACTGAGGTGGGTCTTCCTAAACATGTTCAGGAGATCCATAAGGAAGAGGCTCTCACTTTAGAAAGTAATTACATCAGTAAGACCTCAACCATGGCAACCCAGCCTCTTGACACTTCTCTGGAAGCTGTCATGATGTGGGGGAAATCCAGCAGCCAAAGACACTATGCTGGTGATGAGGAATAAGACTTGGGTCCAAATCTCTCATCCCCCAGTGATTCTTCAACTGAAGATGAGGGGAGTCTGAAACATAGGGTGCAAAAACTGACAAACACATGCACCTATCTAGTTTCAAAGATAGTTCACCTGGAATCTCAGGTGACTATCTTACAACAAAGGGTCAATGACCAGCAACTTGAGATCACCGATCTCAAGGGCCAGTTAGCTGAGAGATCCTTAAGGAGGACTCAACCAGGTCCACAAGAACCTATAGAAGTGATGGATGACACCCCCAGCTCACCTATGCAAGAGGGTGATGCTACCAAAAAGGGGAGAAAGTCCTCACAACCACAGAACCTGGGAGTTCCTCCCAGAGTATGGACATAGAGGAGTCACCAACCTCTCTTGCAATTGTCCAGACTCAGCAACCTCCTCAAGTCATGAATATAGACTTACTCATTCAACACTTGCTTGAGGAGGGAATTCCAAGAGCAATGTCTGCTCCCTCTGAGAATCCAATTAAGGTATGGGGGTATGACACAAACAGAAGAGCTCTTATGATCTCTAGAGCTCAGGGTCAACTGGAAATCTTCAACTTCTCAAACCTGAGTTTCTATGAATGCATCAATCTGGTGAATCTTCCATTTGTCAACCCAAGCCACAACAGACAAGCTGAGAGATTAGCAGACCGGATTCAAGATATGATGCTAGAGGAATTCAAATTGAGATCAAAATTATATAGACAGAGGCTAGTAGGTGAGATCTTTGGTCAACTGGATGTTGAGGTGGACCCTGAGATTAGCTTCGAAGGGAAAACCTTGACTAAAGGCCCAGAGGTTGAGCCTATGAACCTTGAGACAGATCTCCCTCTGCACCCAGTACCCTCAGTGAGGCACCAGCTGGTGAAGGTGTCTCACAACCTTTCTCTAGACAGAGCTTGAATGCTGAACCAAGCAATGAAGGCCAAAGTCCTCTCCACCCTGAGTCACCAAGGCCTGTGGTTGACAAAGGGAAAAGGAAAATTGACTCCTGAGGAGTTGAAGGAGGAGAAGAGAGAGAGAGAGGAAGAGGAAGATGAGGGGAGAGAGTTCAAGTAGGTCCCCAGGCTTTATGGAAGCTGCAATCTGGGCTGCCCATAGGCCAAATACTCAAGAAGATGAGTTAAGGGCAGCCAGGCTAAACTACTTGGGGACCAGGAACTACAATATAGATGAACTCATCTCTCTCCCTTTAGAAGAGTTAAATAAGCTGGCTGATACTGAGCTGTCAAAGGAGAGGAGGGAGGCAGAGGATGCAGCATTGCTCCTCAAAATTAAAGAAGAAAGGAGACTGAAAAGACTCTACAAACATGCTCCTGTCCTCTTCCCAGTTCAAGAAAGTCCTGAGACAGAGACTGTGGCACAGGCACAACCTCAGGTAGATAGGGTAGCTGAAAGAATAAATATGATCAACTACCTGAGTGCCACATGACTCTATCAGGCAGCTGCACTTCTTCCCTTATCCTTTGAGTATATAGAGTTTGAATATCTCAAGCAGCTGGAGGAAAAAGCCATAAAAGAAAGAAAAGCTGCTAAGAGAAAGCTAAGGGAAGAAGCTGCAAGGTCAAGGGTCATCATCCACAAAAGCCAAAAGAAGTCTGAAGATAGACAAAGGATGATAAGCTTCTTGAAGCTGTATGGATTCTCCGGAATAAGGCTTGGTCCTATGTCTCTATCTACAATGGATGAGCATATAAGGGTGATCAAGCATAAGATCAAAAGGGGAGAGCTTGTGGACTTACACTCTCCACCAAGTCCAGCTCAACCTGAAGTTAAGGTAAAGGTTGAACCCACTAAGACAACACAACCTGAACCTAGAGCTGCATCTTAGCCAACTTCATCTTCTAACCACAGCAGGGTCCTCTTATCTCTCCTTCTGAACCTATGAGAGAAGAGAACCCAACTGAGAGCGACATTATTGAACCATCTGGTGCTGAAGACCAGTCCTCTCAGTTGAAAACATCAAAGAGGAGAAAAAGGATGGACAGAAGAACCCCTACAAAGAAAAAGAAAACTAAGGCATCCACCTCTACACCTCAGGATAAGTCAGAACATTCTGAGGAAGTGCATGAAGAGGCTGCTCAACCAACTCCCATCAGAGTAGAGCCTCTTGCAGTTGGAAGACCCATCATGTCCTGGAGTTTCGCTGACAATCTAGACAGATGCTATGTCACAAGAGATCAAGGAGGTCAGGATGTCTACTTTCAGCAAGACATGCTTGCCCTTCCTTTACATGATCTCTATGACATGAGAAGATTCTATGAAAGTCTGAAGGATCCTAACCGTATGATGAAGAGAGGTTTGCTGCTGATCCTAACGAGGACTATCAACATTTGAAGAATCTGTCTATTTTGGTAGCATCAGCCTAGGGGGAGTTTGTAAGGATCTATCTGAAGATTATGAGGCTGAACATGCACTAAGGAACAAGGATGAACTTGCTTCGGAAGCTTTACACTCTCTAAAGAAAACTCTAAGTGTAAAGTCTTCCAGAGCCAAAAGTTCAGAAGAAATTACTTTGGAAGCTTTACACTTAACAAGAAAAATATTCCAAGTGTAAAAACTTCTGAAGCCAAAGGCCAAGTTCTTCCGAAGCCAAAGATGAAGTCTTCCGAAGCTTCAAAGACAAAGTCTTCCGAAGCAACTTTGCTGCGAAGACTGATTTCTTCGGAAGTCAGAGAAAAGATGCTTTCTCTGATCTACTTTTGATAAAGCTGACCAACTTTCTGCTGCAACTCTGATAACTCACCAACTTGTATGAGTTGGTGAAACTTCCATGCTTTAGTGAATAGTAGATAAAATCTTTGTCTGTAATTTTCTTCTTTTGTTCCTTTAGACTTTTTGTACTAGGAAAAGTCAGTGGGCTATGGCATGTCATAGTCACTAGTCAAAAGGAAATCTGCCTTTTGACTCTAGATTAATCTTTTTGTCTAGATTAGTCAATTTCAACTGACCTTCCAAGTATTGACGGTTATAGGTTGTAGTATAAAAGAGTCTCAGGTCCTTGTATTTTATTAATGCTTTGAACACTTGTAATTGAACCTGAGATCAATATACAACATCCTTAAAAACTAATACTTGTGCTATTGTTCTAAGTTCTATCTCATTGTTACTTGTGTTTCTTGTATCTTCAAAGTTTCCTGCTCCCTATTTGAACCGGTAAGTGATCTAAGATCACTCCTCTTATGAAACTAATTATTATTAACACCCTAACCGGTCCTGCAGTAACCATCATATTAGGCTACGATTTTCTCTTTTGCTTTAGTTGTTCTCTTCTAAAAATCCATGGTTCCATTAGGTCGAATTATCAATCACCTTCATTCTATGTGGGCTAAAAACAAATCATTCTTGTAGGGTCGCTAGGGTTGTCTAGAAACCGTTGATGTCCAAGAATTTGTTAATGAGCATTTAACGCCTCAAAAGGTTATTACTGAAATTATCTATAGTTGAGAAGATTTTTGACCTGTTTAAGAATGTTTGACTATTTGACATGTTTTCTTTTTAGCATTTTTTTTGTTTTTGCATGTTATAGATGGAACATTACCCATTTACAATATGTGTTTCTTTTTCACGCACGTTCGTAATGTAATTTTTTTTTTGAACAGCAAGTTTATTAAAGAGAGACGAAAGGTCACTAGCAAGACGTTAGGACCCAAAAAACATCAAAAACAAAACCGCAATTACAAAACAACGCACCCCTATCCAAATGGATTACAACACCAATTGTGTCACAACACATCCACTCTCCTAGCTCTATGTTTTAACCAAGCAAAGGAATTAATTTTAATCTTATCCACAACATCTTCCACCGACGGGGTTATAGAGTTGAAGATAAGAGCATTTCTGGCCAGCCAAATATATCACACCGTAGCCATAACAATGACCGATAATGTGTCTTTCAAGCTCTTAGAAGCGTCCAAAGTTGAGATACTGTCAATGTGTTCTCTAATCAGCTCAGCCGAGGACTTTGACCACCTGCACCATGTACAAATTTTGTCCCAAATAGTAGCGGCAAAACAACAATTAAGGAGGACATGATCCGCAGACTCGGGATTTCCAAAACATAACGAGCAATCATTAGAATCAACACATATACCACGGGAGCTCAAGGCCATTTTGCTTGGGATTCGGTTGAGTCTAACATTCCACACGAAGCTTCTAACCTTTAACGGAATCCAGTTCGACCAATCCATAGGATTAAGATCCACCGGGGCTCGGTTTAATTCAAGCAAACAACACATGTTTTTTACCAAAAAATCTTCTGAAACAGTATCCCACACCCATTTGTCACTCGAATTTGAGTAATTAAACCCCTGTAACATCACATGTAGTAATTGTAGTTGAGTTGTCTCCGGCCCTAACGATGGCGAGCGAGTCCAATTCCAGTGCCGAACCGTCCCACCTCAACCCAACTGAGTTTCTCTCCCACCCGTGCAACGCTTATTTTTCTCAAGCATGAAAAGATCCGGAAGTTGAGTTTTTAAAGGTTTATCTCCCACCCACCAATCGAACCAAAACATAGCCTTTGAATCCATCCCTGGTTTCACTTTCATCAGCCTATTAATGTTAATATTTTCTTTCAACAAATCAGTCTCCAAATTTATAATTTGTTTCCAAGAGCCATTATAAGCTTTATTGCATGAAAACTGCAAATTAATCCTCGGTTGGCAGTGAATGGCATGGACAACTTTCGCCCATTGGGAGTTAGTATTTATTTTATAAAGCTACTTTCATTTGCTCAATAAAGCCCAATTTAAATCTCTAATACTACCTACACCAAGACCTCCCACCTCTTTAGGAGCCAAAATATGTTTCCATTTCACTCAAGGGATGCGATGTTTATCCTCCTCCCCGCCCCATAAGAATTTTCTTCTAATACTTTCCAAACTTTTAATAACCGCTATTAGAGCTTTAAAAATAGAAAGAAATTATATAGGAAGACTCCCCAGTACACTTTTCACCAATATCAATCTCTCCCCAAAAGATAAAGAATTAGCCTTCCAACTTGATAATTTTTTTTTAAATTTCTCAAAAATCGGTTCCCACCCTTTCACTCTATTCATATTTTCACCAACCGGAATACCAAGATACAAAAAAGGGGTTTTACCTTTTCTACAATGTAAAATGTTAGCTGTCATATCTTCTTCAGAACCGGAAGTATGAATACTGATTCAGGTGCCTTTATGGAAGTTCACTGTCAACCCGGAGGCCATGTTGAAACAA
Source organism: Flaveria sonorensis (assembly GCA_025506505.1). NCBI lineage: Eukaryota > Viridiplantae > Streptophyta > Magnoliopsida > Asterales > Asteraceae > Flaveria > Flaveria sonorensis. The sequence continues at coordinate 1,069,823 of CM046427.1, forward strand.
TTGAGAATCCTAGACATATTTTTTTGCATTAGTCAACGACCATGAACCCATAAACAGAGCATCATCCGCGTAGAAACAATGAGTTATGTTCGGGCCCCCATGCGGGAGTTGTATCCCGTGAAATAACCCGATTGTACTAGCCGCCCTTATGGAAACACGAAGAGCTTCCATCAGACCATCACCAAAAGGAGATAATGGATCTCCTTGTCTCAAGCCTCTATAAGCAGTGAATTCCTTCGTAGGAGATCCATTTACCAAGATAGAAGATCTATTCGACGAGACGCAACGACGAATCCAACTTCTCCAAATATTCGGGAATCCCATTTGCATCATCACCGAATCCAAGAACACCCAATTAACCATGTCATAAGCCTTCGCGAAATCCACTTTGAAAAGCATAGCTTTGACCTTGGATTTCTTTAACCATCCAAGCATCTCAATTACAATCAACGGGCCTTCCAATATGTTTCTTCCTGCAATAAAACCTGACTGTTCCGGGCCGACTACAAAAGGGAGCACCTTTTTGAGCCTGTTAGCTAGCACCTTAGAGTAAATTGTGTATAAAACATCAATTAAGCTAATTGGTCTATATTCCGCTATCAATTCAGGATCAATAATTTTCGGAATTAAAGTAATAAAAGCTGAGTTACAACCATTACTTATCTCCCCTTCTGCATGATAGAAATCCAAAACTTCTTTCACATCTGCACGAAACAACAACCAACACTTCTTAACGAAATTAAAGTTGAATCCGTCCGGGCCGGACGACTTGTCTCCCCCACAATCCCACACCGCTGTCTTGATCTCCTCCTCCGAAAAGGAAGCAACTAAGTAGTTAGTCATCTCCGAAGGAACTTGTTTAAAGCCACTGTTGAAAAAAGATGGTCTTTCAATGAAGGGTTCCACAAATCTACTGCTAAAGTGGTTAAAAAAGGCTTGTTTAACCAAATCCGGATTGTTGCACCACTCCCCATTGATTGACAGCCCATGAATTCTTGATGTTATGTTTTATAGACCCATGAAAAAAATTTGAGTTCTTATCACCCTTTTTGATCCATTTAATTCTAGCCTTTTGTTGTACATCTCTAAGCTTAGATTCTTCAATATCTTTTAGTTCTTTTTTCATTCCCAATCTCAAAGCTTTTTCATCTTCTGTTAAAAAAAGGCTTCTTCCGTAATTTTGTAAGGGCAATGTTGATCAATGTATTTTGGGACATACGTGTATAGAATTCACCTCAAGTTTAGTAGCTAGGCACTCCATATAAATATTCCTTTTTGATGTGTTAATTTCCATCCTTTAAATCATTTTAATTGTTATTGTGAATGTAATATATTTTTATAGCCTGTAGGGGTGGTGGTGCAAGGCGACTACAATTATATAGTTGTTTTCATCTAATTGTAATGCTTTATTCGCACTTTTAGGATTCTTATTATGATGAATGCCTTCTTGTTGTGAATGTAAAAATATTATTTACTAGTCTTTTGATTGTTGATTATATGCAAGTTAAAGTCAGGCTTACGATATTAGACAATTTTCATGTGTGTAGTGAAGTCAAATTTCAATCATCCATCTCTCCTACTGCATCACTATGTGTTCTTAGTGTTCATGTCTGATTATGTGTCTATTCACATTTATGTATTTGCGAAAGTTCACTTCTCTATAAACATGTCACCGGGGTCTATGTATCTGACCTATACTATTAACTTATGGCTTGAAATCACTCATAAGTTGTAAGTAGCTTAGTAAAAACATGCTTGTAATTTAACAAGTTGATTTGGCTTGAGCTACCTGCTTATATAAACTTTTAATTCAAGTTGGAGTTGGAGTTGGACTTGCAAAATGGCTCAAGTAAATTATCATCCTTGACTTTCCTACCATATTGCTAGTTTGAAGCTGTTTTTGAGGCTCGTATAACTTAAGACCGTTGTTAACTTATTATGCCACAAGCTACCTCCAATTGAATTGAGTTGTATGAAGTTAGCTAATTCAATTTGACTTGTATTGTTACGAGCTCAAGCCAAAATGGATAACGACTCAACTCAATAAGTATAAAGAGAGAAAATGATGTTGTTTTCAAAACCAATTTACATTAAGGACTACTAAAACCGCATCATACATTTGTTTGTTTTATTTAAGGGTAATGCTCGAGAATAGTACATAACTGTTTATAAATAGTAAGTTACATTAATAAAACTAGAAAAAGTAAGTGTGACTAAAGATGAGTTATATCACCAAATTCAAATTTAATCTAGGGTGGTGTTTGGAACTACACAATACCGAGTGAGTACTTCTGAAACGGGATCTCAACAGTTTATATTGATTTTGACGCTCCAAACTCGATTAACCCAGGAACACTTTGAACGAGGAAACTCAACACTATGAAAAAAAACCTTAATTTTAAATCTGAGACCTTAAAAATTTTAAAAAAACAGACTATCAGTCTATCACCCTCGTTGGTGTTGTTAGAGCATTCACGTTAGATTCTTTATCTGTATCATTGTAATTACAGTATTATACTAAAATCACTATTTTGATCTCTCTCTTTTTTCAATTAAAATTTTTTTTTATACCGTTATCATTACATTTTCTCACTCCACTTACAAACAATGTTTTCTCAAATATACAGACGAACAGTAACATATTATCTCTACTACATTTACAATCATCCAAAACCATTTCTTATAATTTAAAAAACACACTCACATATTTATCGAAAATCTACACCGAATGTTATTATACATGTGCTTCTAGAGTTTTATAGCTTTATGCAACGTGACCTAACCAATAACCATAGAGTGGTGTTTGGTTTATTTTCCTCACCACCAACTGTCCCAAAACTTAAATTAAACATATGAAAGATGTTCAAATACAAAGTGTTTTTTTGCTATAAAGTGTGAGAAAACACAATAAGTCAAAAAAAGTTACAAAAAAATTTATATCTCACAATATAAATCGAATTTCAAAAAAGTAATTCCGAGCTTTTGTTTCCCTAGCCGTCCTCACTAAGAAAAAAAATAAAAAAAAAAAATAACCTTATTTTATTGTGTCATTTATGAAAGACACAATGACGTCGTTGTGTTATTATGAAAGACACAATGACGTGATAGTGTCATTATGAAAGACACAATGATTTCATCGTGTCATAAAAGACATAATGAAATTTCTTTTTTTTTTATTTTTTTCTGAAAGTTTTTAAAATTCGATTTAGATTATAAAATATAATTTTTTCGTCACTTTTTTAGTCTTATTGTGTCTTTTTACGATTTGTAACAAAAATAAGCTTTCTAGAATAACCTCCCCTGAATATATAAACAACAAAAAAATCTACGATGATTGATCACCGGCACAGAATATTTCACTCATAACTCTAGGGTTCATATAACACCTCTCGCACACACCGATCTAAATCAACGCTACCTCATAACGCTTTCAAGGTACCAATTCATCTTCATCTTCATCTTCATCTTCATCTTCATCTTCATCTTCATCTTCATCATCTCTAGTTTTCTATCGTTTGATGCTTTCTGTCCGTACAATTTCCGTCAATAGCTGTGTTAATCGCTGGATATGTATGTGTTATTGTATTTCTGATGGATTTAGCTGTTTTCTGTGCCAGATTTGATGTATTCTGCTTCGTTATGTATCTAATCGTGTTAGTATTCGTCGTGTTGTTTAATTTGCTGTTTAATGGTGTTCGTTGGCGTTGATTCGGTGTTTGATGCTGTGTTGTGTGCGTTGTGAACGATTTGATGCGGTTTATGATTGACGAATAGTTTGTTGATTATCTATCTGATACGGTGTTATGTATGGGGATTTAGAATTGGAAATTAGGTTATGGTGTTCTAAGTTTTGCTGTTTGTGATATAGCTCAGGAGGATTTGGTTGATTACTTAAGAGCTGAAAAACTGTATACTGATGAGGTTATTGATAGATCTATATGTGGACTTAAGTTGTATGGTTTTTAATAGTATATTACTGGTACTTTTTCAAATTAAGATGTGTTTAGTGATCTTAAGTCATTTAAGTTAATCGCCCACTGGGGTGCACAGTAAAAGAAATATTTAAGGGATGATATTTAGACCTGGAAAAGTACAATTGGTTTCTAGAGAAGTTAGTAAAATGGGAGTTATAGGTAATCAATTTTCAGTAGTGGATGTGCTTAGTGCTCAGTTAGTCATGTGAGTTAATCGACCACAGGCGCGGGATAATTTGAGATATTGAAAAGTATGATAGACTCTTTGAGTAGTTAGGAAAAACGGAGTTCATATTTTTTCATCAAATGCATTTATCGGCTGCATTTAAGTAATCGGTTTTCAGTTGTAGTTAATTGGTTTATACTTGAACTTCACATGCTCTCATCAAATTTATCCAAGGAATTTTTGTATCTTGGATGTTATTTATTTCAGATTAATTATATAAATATTACAATTACAATTTAATGGCATGTTCTGTTCCCATAGCTATAGGTCAATTGAACATTATAATCAAGGGTCATCACTGATTCTATTACATTCATTTCATTTCATCCAACAATTCAAAGCAAGATTTTTCAGTTGCTAAATCCATATGCAGATAGATACAAGTACAACCTGTTGTAATTAGTAACTATTGAACTAGGTTTTTCGTCTACATGTTTTACAACTTAATTCCTTAGATAAAGATGATATGATGCACATGGTTTTGTCACCATGAAATATGATGCATCGCTACATGGGATGAAATATAAAACCAAATTGACCGATTTTAACTATTTTCTTATTTTTGTTATTTGACCTGTTTGAGTTAAAACATAACTACTTAAATATCTTTTAGATGTATGATTTGAAGTTCCTGACTCTAATTACGCTCTTGGTCCCATACCCAAATTAAACCGTTGTTTAGTTCTCCTCACATTATTTTCCACTTCTGATAATGTATTGTTATGCCAGTTCCTCAATTTACCTTTAATTATCCTTATCTTTAAATATTGCAAGTTCTCCGAGTTAAATTGTATCTTAAATGCACTAATGGCAAAATTAGAATTCTGCAAATTAAGTATTCTGTTAAATATAGTACATATATCAAGTAATGTGTTATTGTTTCTGGTCAATAGTTTTGGGATAGAGGGAGGAATAACCGGATCATTTAGTCTCACAAGTGAGTGGTCCAGTTTTTAAATATTTGTTTAACCAAATATTCTGTTGGGTATCACTCACAGTCACACACACACACACACATGTGCACATATTCTATTTATTGAGCCTCGTGTATTACCGTTCTTGTATGTGTTTCTTGCAGAACCACATTCTTCATAATCTTGTGATGGGGGATGCAGAGAATACATTTCCACCTAACAAAAAGCGAGCTGCTGGTAGAGAATTGTCCCGGGAAAACCCGGATCTTGATGACGAAGAAGAGAATCCAGGGCAAGATATGGGTACATTTAAAAGGGCGAGTGATGAAGTGCTTGCAAATAGAAGAATAGTCAAAGTCAAACGTGGTCAAACATCGTCAACCACCTCTGCACCTTCATCTAATCCTTTTGCAGCAATTCGTTTGGTACCCCCTACAATTTTCACTCCTGCACCCATCAATGAGTCACAAGAAATCGAAAATCCGGCTTCTGAAAAGATAGGGGAAAATGATGAAAATACCCCAGCAGCCGAGAAAACGAAAAGCTCAGCTGAAAATGACGGAATCACCCCCCCATCCGAAAAAGAGAACTGTGAAAACAGGGACAAGTTGGTCGGAAATGACGAGAATGCCCCTGCAGCTGAGAAAGATGATGAGAAAAAAAAATATGATGGAAATACACCTGTGGAGGAAGAGAAAAATGAAAACAAGGACAACTTAGAGGGAAAGGATGGAACCACCCCTGCTTCCGAGAAAGTGAACGACGGGGAAAAGGAAAACATAGATGGAAATGACGGGAAGACCCCTGTGGGCGGATCAGTTAACGCGTTCCAACAGCTTTCGAGTAGCCAAAACGCATTCACAGGACTTGTCGGGACTGGTTTTTCGAACTCTAGCTTTTCATTCGGGTCGATCCCAAAAACCGACTCGCCCATTTTCTCGTCCTTTAGTTTTGGTACAAACGGAAACTCGTCTCTGTTCGGCAACACAGATAAGAAGACTGAGGAGACCAAAACAACATCGTCTATTATGCAGGAAGTACAAGTGGAAACTGGTGAAGAAAACGAAAAGGTGGTTTTCACAGCTGATTCTATACTTTTTGAGTTCATCGATGGCGGGTGGAAGGAACGTGGGAAAGGAGAATTAAAAGTCAACGTGTTGACTTCCGGAACAAGAAAAGCCAGACTTGTGATGAGAGCGAGAGGGAATTACAGATTGATTCTAAACGCGAGTATCTTTCCTGACATGAAGCTGACTAATATGGATAAAAAAGGTATCACGTTTGCGTGTTTGAACAGCACTGGTGAGGGGCAAAATGGTCTTTCGACATTTGCGTTGAAGTTCAAAGATGCATCAATTGTTGAAGACTTTCGCTCTGTTGTTACGGCACATAAAGGCGCCCCGTCGACTGGTGCAGTAAATCTGAAGACTCCTGAAAATTCACCAAAACAATCCGATGAGTAGGAGCAAAACCGGAACCGTAAAGGGGTAAAAAGGTAAAACTCCACATCTAATGTTGGATATTGTAGCAGAGTCTTAAGTGTAGAAGGCCTTTATATCTTGATAGACATTTTGTTGTGTAGGAGTCATTTAACTCTTATATGTTATAAGTATTGTTGTGTTACTTGGGAGTCAAGTCTCCACCTGGGCATGCAAGAGGTTCAAATGTTTATCCCACATTTTGCAACTGCCGCGCTAATGGTTTTATGTTGCTCTTATTATAAATTATGGAGAGGTGAACTGGAACTTATAGCCTCGTGGGAAGCTTCGAGGCGTTTATATCCTAAAATAAGGAAGAGGCAAGAGCTACCTGAGGTGTTGCTTTATGTATGATCAAATAAGCCTTACGTGCAATCAGAAGTTGCATCTCTTACATATAAATTTTTTTATCAATAATTTTTTAATCGCTTTGGTTGTTTTTATATGTTAGTCTTCTAGAGATCCTGATTTTTTTTGAATTTTTGACCTAGATGTGTATGCCGCATCATCTCAATCCCTTGTGGTGTTTTCTAGATTGCCTTGTTGGTTTTTAGAAACAAGCCACATAGTAGTGATTTGGTATGATTAGATTCTAAAGTTTTTTTTTTTTTTTTTTTTTTTGAGTTTTATCATGGATGCACTTCAGTCCATACTCTCATAGGTTGGTCTTTGTACTCTAGTTGCACTTGATTGACACTTTGTTCAAAATAAAATTTTAAAAGATACTACATTTAATCATCAAGCAGATTTAAGGGTGTAAATGATATGTGTTTAGGATTTTGGTGATCACTTAGAATATGCAAATCTTTTAGGATTGAGAAATTAAAATCAAACATTGACAGTTAGGTTATTGACATGGTACAATGATGATTCGTTGCATGTACTATAAGACCATGTGTTGTAGGGCTAAGCTGAGGTTGAAGCCCTATTAATCCGAAAACATCGGCTTGTGAGCATGATGAGGCCTAGAGTGATGGTTGTTATGGGCATGAGTGTAGATATTTATTTTCTTTTTAGTATTCTACAAAGTGTTTCTGTTAATTAACAAATTCACACAAATACTATGACCACTTTACTTTTGTTTTACATGACATATTTTCATCACAATAGTATTAGAGATGACCTCAAGTCAACTAATTAAGTGTGGATGCAAAGATGTCAATTTGTCAAGGATTGCTTGTTGATACTATAAAGCTTTTAAACGCTTATATTAAGGACACATTCATTTTTATGACTTCAAAACCCATGGCTCTTGCTTCTTGCAGAACATTCTTTTGACAAACTTTTTAACCAAATACTAATAAAAACAGTTTTCATGACACTTGAGATTCATTTCATTTTAAACTATCTTCTGGTTTCACATTGAAAAACATAACCCCATTCAGTGCAAATGTAAACAATAATACAAACCCATAACCAATACAAAATGGCAAATCAATGTCCGAAAACATTGATTTAACTAACAAGTACAGACGTTTGTACATTGCATAGCCATTTAAAAGTAACTTTAAATGACCGATAATTGTTAGTTTTATACATATCATCCTTCGCTGCAATCTCAGTTTTAATATTGCCAAAACAGAAACAGATCTCACAAGAACATGTTAATGCAAGGAAATCAACTCAACAAGATCTTTATACTCGTCCGCCACGAAAGATTTAACCTTGAAACCAGGTTTCTCGCTGTTGGCGGTAGGGGAGATATACTTCACACCGACCACAGTTGGTAGACCTGCAAAAGTTACACGTATTTTAAAGATGATAGTTACATAAAAATAAAAGCTATATACATTCACACCAAAAGTGGGATCAAGTCCCTTAAATTTCTTTTGTGATTGATCGAGTCCTCATAGTTTGTTTTACCGGAAACAAACTCCATGGAATCCATGATTATTGAAAAGGTTTAAGAACTTGAACGATTTATTTTCAAAGCATATTAGATTTCTTGACGATAACCCCTTTTTTGTCTGATCACTTAGACGTACATATACATAAACACATCTCTTTCTATATATGTAAGTAGATGAACGAATGTATGTATGTACATGTATCTATGCATGTATGTGTGTATTGTGAAATCTCATACGAGCCCAAAAGGTAAAGTTAGAGATATGATGTAAAGGGGTCCTGTCAGACGGGTACCCCTTAAATCAGTTGATTGATATTTCGTAATAGTTTTTAGTCACAAGTAAATATATTTAGTGATTAGTAATTAACAAGTGGCAACGATATATTGATCCCCTGTCCCATAGACAGAAATTGTGATACATGTCAAAACAGGTTGGTTGACCCGAAGCATGTTTCTCCAAAAGTAACTTCCATAAATACCAAGTGTGAAATATGATTACTAAATTTAACTATTCATAAAGTAATTTATTTTTATCAAATGTGCAACGCTTTTGGCAACTTCTAAGTTTCTCTCATTCAACTCATGGTCTTGTTTCTTATTATACATATTTTACCCGATAAAGAAAAAACATAACCTGTATTGACCCATACATAAGTAAACATTATACGAATCAAAATTCCACCGTCTCAGATCAGGTGTCGGGTCAATACGGATTATGTTCAACATCCAAAGTTAAAACAGTTATTTTGAGAATAAAACGAGCAACTTTTTTGTGGAACTAAAATATAAACTGGAGAAAAGAAAAGCACTTACTGTTATGGACTCGTGCATACAAGAGTCTTTCACCCTTCCAATATTCCAAGGGTTTACTTTTAATCCTACTGCTTCTTCTTACACCAGCTGTCCAAGAGGACCCGCCACCTGCAAATTATATAAATAAACATTTTCCATAATATTAGAAAACTACAAAGTTCGTGGTAATTGTAAGTTTGTAACCAACTTTTACCGATTCACAAAATAAGTCCCTAAATCATTTTTGAGCTATTCTATGAAAAAACCTGACATGCTTTCATTAAAAATGTGGTGAGACCCGTTATCAAAAAACCCATAGGAACCTACCAACAATACCATGCTACCCAATGGGATCATGTAAAAAACAGCTTGCACTAGGCAGATGGCATTCAAAAGGGTTAAAAGTAGAAAACCAGGTAAAAAGCAATTTGCACTAAGCAAGTAGCGTTCAAGGGGGTTAGAGGTAGAAAACTAGTGTTTACCAATGCGTCACTCCCTTGAAGGTTGATAGAACTAATTTTGAGATTGAGTAAAAAGTTTGAAATATGTGGCTACTCCCCCAACTTCAAAGGACTTAATCGGTAAATCAAAGACAAGTTCAAGAGCTTAACCACTCAAAGAAAAGTTTTATAAATTTTTTAATAAAAGACTCAAATCAATCACAAAAATAATTTAGGAACGAAACAACACTTTTAGTGAAAGTGTGTAGGGTCTTTTTCAAAGATATAACCTTTTGGTGGTTTAACCCAAAACTTTTATTTGTTTTATCCAAATATTAATAAAGATAAAATAAGTGGATATTAATTTCCGTTATCGATCAAGTACCCATGGTTTATTTTCCTAATTCAATAATCAACTCATCCAAACATGGATAAAAAGTAAAATAAAATAAGTGGATATTATTTTCCCTTATCGATCAAGTACCCATGGTTTATTTGCCTAATAATCAACTCATAAAATCTAAGTCCGAATAAAACGAATAAAGTTTAGGGACTTAATTATTAACTGAGAAAAGTTGGTTGGTTAAAGCATAGTCACAGGATTCGCTCCCCCACCCCACGAATCGCGAACCAGATCGCCTGTACCGGATTCGGGTTCATTCGCGTACCAATCGCCCTACGATTCGCGATCCGGTTCGCTAAAATAGGCGAATTTCGATTTCAATGGAAACTGAACCAGTCTACTCCGATTCGCGAACCGGATCGCAGCGATTCACGAATCCGATCAATTAGAAACGCGATTGGGAATCAAAAAGGCACGTTTAGTCTTTCAATCTTATTAATTAATGGTTAATTGCTTACTCTTCGTTAATAGCTTTTTCCCGCTATTTGATATTGGTGTTAATATCATTGCATCTATTATAAATTGGCACCTAATAATCCACTAATTATCTTTAAAAATATAATATAGATTGTTTTTATAGGATACGGCGTACCGCACTATATGGTACACCGTACCGCGTACCGAATTGGCGTTCCGAATGAACCTACCCCCCAACGTACCGAATTTTATAAATTGACGAACCGCGTACCCGTTTCCGTACCGCGTACCGAAACGTACCGCGATCCATGTGACTATGGGTCAGTGTTGCAAAAATCGGATTAGTCGGCCGATTAATCGGCGACTAATCCGTAATCGGAGGCTCCCCGCTTCGATTTTTGCTAATCGGCAACAATAATCGCTAATCGGTGAAATTGGTTAAAAATCGGGATTAATCGGCCCTAATCGGCCATAGTCGGCCAATAATCGGCGTTTTTTCCAGATTCCGGCGAGTTTCCGGCGAAGTCTAAAAATTCCGGCGAAAACTCCGAAATTCCGGCAATACATGTGTATATATATATATAAAACTAACATTTTTAGTAGAAATACATATAAAAATGTGTGTATATATATAAAGATTTGAAAATTACATATAAAAGTTCCAAACCGATTAATCCCGATTACTCCCTAGTCCCTACCTCGCCGCCCGACTAGCGCCTAGCGATTTTTACAACACTGCTATGGGTTAAAGTTAACATAAACCCAAAAATAAAACATGGAGATAACAAAATTACATAAAAAATGAACAAAGAAGATACCTGCTAGGCTATGGCGCTTCTTTTTCAAATTATTTTTACTTGCTTTTGTCTTCCTTCTGTTATTCATTGACGTCTTCGAGTGTTCCTGTATTATTGGGGGAGTTTTTCTTGATATTTTAGGTTTGTAGTATGAAAAGGCTCTCTAACCATTTTCTCCCAATCTTGAAAAACAAAAAGTAGAATAAATAATGTTCCCCGGATAAGGAGGAACACTATTCATTCTTCTAAAATTCATTTCTTTCATTCTAACCTTGTTGGTTATAATAAAGTTATATTACATCTGTATCATGTTTTGACGTTTTAGTATAGTTTGTTAAATATATATCACAAAACTCAAAACTATTATATACACAAGGTATCATTCCATTTATATTTGAATTAATCGGTATTATAACTAATTAAGTTTTGCTATATACTTAAAAAGAGCACTTATAACATAAGAGTACAGTACAAAATTAAACAGCCTTGACAGAACTGCAAATTATTGACAGAAATGTAAATAGTGTGTAAACATAAATCATTTTGGTATAAAAAAAGATTTAAAGTTAACTTTTCCTCTATAAGTGAAGATAAGAGGATTAGGTATGGTTGGAGATGGCCTTGGTCAAAACAAGAATTATTGCATCACGAAATATTAACTGAGCATTATTTATAATGACGCTACTAATATATGTAATATGTAAATAAAAGAAATAAAAGGATGATTCTGGTTACAAACCTTGTTTTGTTGTTCAGGAACAATATCTAGATTTTGAACAGGTAGGCTTACATCAGGGACATTGATAGAATTATCATCTGTTTGAGCTGACAGAAGTAATCAAAATTGGGATTTTAGTGTCACAAATAAACAAGACAAAGCAGAATAGTTTAATTAAACTACTGGTTCTCCACCTTGAACAACTTAAAGTAAAGATGGCATGATGGGAAGGTCTGGTAACAGGTCTAGTTGAAACAGGTCAATTTTGTACGGGTTGAAATAGGGCATGACAGGGTTGGGTTGGGTTGACTTGCGAACACCTTTGTCCATTTAAAAGATAATAAACAATTAATGTGTTCGATCATGGTCGGAAGCACACTTTTAAAACAATAATAATAAACTATTTAAGAGCTTGTACACATTCAAAATAGACTTTCAGTAACTTTTAATTAGTTTGACTAGTTCCCTTTTTAGCCTGTTTGAGATTTTATATGACCCAAAATTAACTGACTCTCAGGTATATAGGTTGAAATTGCCACTTCTGGTCAGAATAGCTTATAAAGGCTGCCAAGATTAGTGAATATGGCGGGATTTAGTACAGAACGACACTGATCAGGTTGTGTTGGGCCCAAAACATTTTTTGTCTATTATATAATACATTAATGTGTTGATATGACTAATAAAAAGAATATAATTACAATAAAAACTACATCATAGATTGTACGAATTGAAAAGACTTTCAACTAGTTCAACCCATTTGACCCTTTTAAGATAAAACACAACCCAACTCAACCATTCATAACTATGTGTCAAAGGTGCACCTCTAATTGGAATACCGTATGAAGGCTAAACATAACCACTGAAAGGAAAACTAAAATGATTATGCAAAAATAAAAATTAAAGTAGATAAATGTTTTCTTAATAGCAGTTACGAATAGAACTAATAGCTTAAATAATCAAAGCTTCATAAAGGTGTTTTAAAACAGGTTGATTTGGGTTGTGACTTGTGTATCTAAAACAGGTCAAATCTAAAAAATTGGCACCTCTAACAATCATCTTTGAACAGTTATGTATTGAAATAATACGCTAACTTCATATGAAAGACTATGTGATCAGTTTTGCAATATATAAGTTTACATTAATTAGAAAGAAACGATTCAAAACAACAAAAACCTGAATGAAAACCATTGCTTTCTGATTGCCCTCTCATAGTGATCTCAACATTTTCTTCTGGTTGACTCGATGACACCACCTTTTCTGTTGCGTCCTCAACCTGCTATGCCAATAGATGGGACCTTTTAGTGTCAATCATCAAAACTAGAGGTGGCAATAACAACTTACTCATGTTGTATTAATCAATAATGAGTCAAACGGATAGGTAACAAAAAATTAAAAAAGAAAAATAGGACAAAGTTCACCTAATGTGTTATAAAAAACTTACAACACCCTAAATGTTTTATTTAGATGACATATTTTATGAATATAGTTTTTGTAATCTTAAGACATAAAAAATACTTTAATTTAGTAAATAAAATTGTGATGATATGTAATACATTGACCATTTGACCCAAAAAAAAAAGACTCATTTGGACCCAAACAAACTTTGACCTGTTACTCAGCCCATTTTGCCACTTCTACTCAAACAATTGTTATGACTTGGGAAGCAGGTACATGGAACTTACATTCTCCCCTATATCTTGTTTACTGTGCAGATTATCTGTAATATCTTCAACATTTAAGTTAAGTTTTGTAGGAGACACTGCTTTCTCCACTGTGACTTCAGCCTGCATATTGACAGATCCATGGTATTAATTGTAGACCTTGTAAACTACAAAAATGTAATGATTATATGCAAGGTTTAAAAGTACGGAATCAAGCCTCGAGGCGTTTTCCCTTCGCCTCATGAGGCGTAAGCCTCGAGGCGAACCGAGGCGTAAGCCCGAGGCGGAATTAAAAAATAAATATAAAAATTATATATCTTATAAAAAATAAAATACAAATTAATTTCATCATAGAATTCATCAAAAACATCAAAAAACACACATTAAAAAGACATGGAATGTTTGAAACTGACACAAAAAGTCTAAAACATCAAAAACAAAGTGAAAAAACCCCTGAGGAGCACCTGAGGCTCACGCCTCATGTGCATGAGGCGCACGTACAAAACAATCCACTGAGGCGGCGCCTCAAACTCGTTTTCTGGGCGCCTTGCCTCGAGGCGTACGCCTCAACCGTTTTTTAAAACCATGGTTATATGGTAGATGTATCAAAACGGGTGGACCATGCATGTCGTGCAAGGTTAAAACATTGTGCTTTTATGCAAGTCAAAACATATTGGGACGCACCGGGTTGACCTGAAATAGTTTTGTCCAAAATATGATATTTTTAGAAACATTTAGTGTGTTAAACATGATTAAAAAAAACCTATTATCTCCATAACAATTAATAAACGAATATAAATGATTGTTATTATGCATTATTAATACAATTTAGATGACTTTAGACCCGTTTCGACCTAGTTGAGCCATAAAAAATAATAATACATAACCCGAATCAGAAGTCCATATATAAGTAATTGAGTCAAAATTACAATATTTAGAATATGGTATGAGAAGCCTTACATTTCGTTGTATGTCCACATCCATTTCGTCCATATTACGGCGCTCACGGTCTTCCGTGCTGATTAGATGTTCTGAGAGACTGTCCTTGCTGCCAGAAACCGGAAATTCCATATCCTTGCCGACAGAAACTGGAAACTCATTTTCCTCGCTGTGAGAAACCGGAAGTTCCTTGTCCTTGTTGGCACGAGTTGAGGGTCCACTAACGATTTCTGAAGTTGTGGTGGTGGGAAACAAATCCATATCATGGGCAGAAAAGGGATCATCTGATTCAGTTTCAATTGATTTTGACAGAAGTTTACCAAATGTTGAAATTGCCAAAAATGGACTTCTAGGTGGTGTAGGAGAAGACACAGGATTAAATTGTTTGTCCAATATTTTTTTCTGTTTCCCAGGTGTCTTCTCTTTTAAATTATCTGACAAAGAACATTTATCAGGCAACATGTTCTGGTCTTTTATCAAGTTGACTGAAGAGAAAAGGTTAACTGTAGGTATATCATGGAAATCAGGAAGTTGTAAATTGTTTATATCAACAGATTTGATCTTCAAACGATCTTTCAAATAGGACAATGCTTCATTTCCATCTAAATTGGCAATGTTGCTAGACATTAAATCGTCAAAAAGTTTGTTGACTCTGTCCTCAGCCTTTGTTATTGATCCTGTCCGCACAACAGAAAAGGAAAAAAAAATGTAGTAAATTACATAGTATATGAATGAAACAGAATACATTTAAAAAAAATTAACTTTATTACTTTAATTCCCAAAATTAACTAAAAAATGTATATTTATATTATAATCTCAATTAACTTTTCAACAAAATTTTACTATTTAATTTATATTATTTAATTAACTACAAAAATTTTGCATGATAACTTATTCCAATTATGTAGGTCAACCAAACATGAAAAAGAAAGCTGATTCAATTGCCATGTCATTCCATTTATTTGGTATCCTAATCCTAGAGTCAGTGGTAACTGGTCATTTAAATTAACTTGTGATGATGTAACATTTTCCTTTCTTTCACTGTGTCAAGTACATCAATAATCCAAAAAAAGCTGCATGGTGTATTCAATTACCAAACTTCAAAAACATAAACTCACCAGCTACTTCTTTCTCCTTGGATTGGCAGTTGGGGGTGACAGATTCATGTTGAGAATCATGTATAGGTTGACTTTCAATAGTATCTTGCAGTGGTTCTTGAGAAAGTAATGTATCATTTTCAGGCTGACTTGAGTATACATGATGCTGATAACTAATTTTTCTCCTGGGGTAAGAATATAATATTACACCATGAGAAATTACTAATCCATGTAATAGAACTTAGAATATCCCAATTCAGTTAAAAAAAACTAAAATAGTATATAAGTAATACCGTGGTATTTCAGGACGACGTTGCCTAGCAGTAGTAGGAATTTTGGGCTCATTTGGGTCTTCACCTCTCTGCCTCTTCAATTCTTTAACAGTGTCTGTTGAATGATTGTAAAATGTTATAGATTAGCAGTGTGATAGTGTCACAAACTAACATCATTTAACATTAAATCACAAAGGCTAGTGAAGAATGATGTACTTTCAAACTTCTCATAGGCTGCAAAAAAATCTTCAGGGTCATGCAGCTGGTCCATTTGAAAAGTTGGTTCTAGGATTGTAGAATGCTGGCTGTCAACAGTATAGCACATTAAACAAACACTAAATTTAACTAAATATATATGTAGGGTTAATTGAACTACTATGATATTATACTTGTTTTACTTATAATAGCAACGTACTTTGAAAACTATCGGAAATAGTAACATACTTAAACTTTTCTTAGCAAATTGTAATAAAAATCAAGTAAATTACGTTGTTATTATTGGTTAAAACGATAGCATGCTTATGTGAATAGTTAGAAAATAAAATAGGTTGCTAAATATGGTAAAATTTGAAAGTATGTTGTTTGATTTGTAGCAAAATGCAAACTTGTTACTATTACTGAATTTTCATCATACGCTATTATCACTCGTATTTTCTAAGCATGTTACTATAATCAGCAATAACCTCTACCTTGTATCAGGCTTCATTGAGAACTTGGCACGCTTTCGGGCCAAAGCTGGTCTGTTCTTTTGGGGATTTTCATTCTCCTTCATATTAGGTTCAGCATTTTCCTTGGTGTTCAGGAATTCTGAACCGCCATCTATAACTAGTTTTGCTTCCTCAAAATGCTTATCGGGGTTTTGTAATGCCTTAAAAAGAGAAAGCCGTCATAAAAGTCAGGTTATTCACACTATAATATAAGCTCTACATCAATTGCAATTTTACTTCTCTTTCATTATTAGACTCCCTCCGTATCAAAATAAGAGAAAAAGTATAAAACGAATTTAAAATTTGTAGAAAACCCTCAACCCAATCAGCACTGACTCAAAAATTTCCTACATAACTTAAGTAACAAGTTAAAAGCTTTGATCTTCTATTAACTAGTTTATGTATCAGATCATTCAAAGCATGAACATGTACTGGTACAAAGTACTTTGTTAGGTTGCCATATTTATTTTAAAGTTCATACCATCTGCCCCTCTCAATTACACGTAATGAATTCACAAAATATTACAGAGTAAAGACTTTTGCATACAGTAGGTTAATTATTTAGCTCTTAAGTCCTAACTGTTGCTTCTGAGGATGTTTAAACCATAAACAAATAAATAAATTCACTTGTAAAGTCAGTAATTGACATCTTCCTGTGACATATAGCTCTAAACAATCAAACCCAAATAAAAGTTCAGCTTGTTCTCAGTGCTACTCTATGTAAATTTAACTCTCCAATCGCTGTCTAAGAACCTAACAATCAATGCAAAACAAGTGTATGTGTGAAGCTATGTACATATGCATAAACACACATCTACATGGATGTATATATGTGATACGTATACATATATACGTACATTATATGTGCGTGTATGTCTGTAGTCTGTATACATAATAGATTTTTAATTCAAATTCACGAATACAGTTTGTACAAACTAAAACATGGTGATCTACAGACTACAGCTCAAAATAATCAAGTTCCTCCGACTGTCAAATCATTCTCATGGCATCATTACATGTTAACTAAACTCATGCTGAATCTAATCTCTCGTAGTCCTAAATCTCGGAGCAAAACACTTTAAGCAAAGTTATTCTAATCCTACACACCAATTTCTACAAATAAGCACTAGATTGAAAATGGAACTGTCAAAATAAGTAGCGGATAAGCTTAATACTCACCATTGAACTCATATATACGTACATCATATGTGCGTATGTATATATGTATACATACAGATTTTCTATACAAATCCACGAATACAATCTGTACAAACCAAATCGTGTTGATCTAAAGCTCAGAATAATCAAGTTCCTTCCCACCGTCTAATAATTCTCATAGCGTCATTACATGTTACCTAAACTCATGTTAAATCTAGTGTCTCGTAGACCTAAATCTCAGAGCAAAACACTTTAAACAAAACTACTCTAATCCTACACACCAATTACAACAAACTAACACTAAATCAAAGTTCAAATCTTCAAAATAAGCAGCGAATAAGCTTAACACTCACCATTGCACTCATATGCTGGTGAATAGCTTCGAGATCGTTGGATTTGAGCGAAACTTTGGGATCTCGAAATGCTCGAGGTTGTAGAGAGAGAATCGATTGTCCTTGAAACGGATCAACAAGTTTAGAGGCATGCGATTGAGCCATTTTGTGTGTTTTTGTGATGAAATTGAAACCCTAGGTTTCAGATGTTAATGGAGTTTCGAAATTGTGAATTTTGGCAACAGGCGGGAGGTGTAAATGTATGATTTAAAGTTTTATTTGGTTTTCTTGCAGTTTCGACCCCTGCACTTTATAAATTTACATTTTGTGCTCCATATATTTTTTTTAGTGGCAAATATGCGACACTAATTCAGAGAATAGATGTTATTTTAATCGGGTCCATCTATTCATTTTTCAGCTGGGACCGCACCCCCAACCCCCTCAAGAGGAAACCAATTGCTCCATGTAGTTGTGTTTAACTTCGTTTCGCGTTATTGTGTCATAAGATTGTTCAGAATTCGGTTGGAAACTAATTAAACCGAAAGTAAGTAAGGGTGCTTGTTATTAGATTTGAAACTGATAAAAATGAACGTCAAACCAAGTTGAAACTAATTAAGACAAAATCGAACTACAAATCAGGTTTTCAATTTTGCTTTCTCAAAACATTAAACTGTTAAACCGTGAAATCCGATAGCTTTGACCGACCAATCCATCCTGGCTGGTTTTGTTTGTCTTTTCTTGAAGCTATAGTTAGCAATCTGCCCTAGATATTTTTTCAAACCTAGTTGAGCTAAACCATAAAAACCTCTTATATTTCATATATTGCCAACACTAGTGGTTAATATGAGATTTTGTAATCATTCGATTAGATTGAAGATCTTTGAACAAAGATCATCTAGTTCGATTTTATCATTTTTGCAATGCAAAATCGACCACTATGTCCAT
The DNA here is from genome assembly GCA_025506505.1 of Flaveria sonorensis. NCBI lineage: Eukaryota > Viridiplantae > Streptophyta > Magnoliopsida > Asterales > Asteraceae > Flaveria > Flaveria sonorensis. The sequence continues at coordinate 1,088,942 of CM046427.1, forward strand.
TATCCATATCAATTTTTATATAAAAGTAGTATAAAAGATGTTATAAACATTACGTAGAACAAAAAATGAATAAACAACTAACAAATACGAACCAACTAAAATTAAATCATTTTTAGCATGCAGAAGTATAATATTCTAGTGGAAACAAAAACACAACAGCAGATTGTATATGATATAGAAAATGTAATTCATCTGAAACATATATATGTACAAAATGATAAGGAAACCCGTAAGAAAATATGAAATTTGACACAACTCTAGGGCTATTTCATTTATCATATCCCAATACGACGTGTTAATATTTGTCTATGTTACGATGTTAATTTTATACAAACTTAACACAAGTCAAATATAATATGTTTTTATTTTTATTATTTTTTATACAACCTTTTTTCCCATTTATAGCTTTTGATATAATGTTTTATCAAACTCCAAATATACAGTTTCGACACAACCAAGTCTCCGCTGACATGTTTCTTACTACCTATGTTTCAATTTTTGAACCCGAACTGAATTGATACAGTTTTAATTTCTTATTTCTATATACAAATTTGTAGTCCTTCTATAAGTTGATACAAGATGTTTTACGAGAATTTGAATATACGATATGCTTATTTTTATCTACGTTTTAAAATCTGTCAGCCGTAACATGCTACTATAATCCACATGTTCACCGTTCAATTTGGCCAACTAATATCATAAATTAAAGATGTCATGACATATAGTTGGGGGTGAAGGGGCTAAAACCATTACGCCCATTGTTAGTTGATATTTGATAACCACCAACTACCAAATACCATCCTCGTTAAATTTGACCATCGAGTCACACCCTTTTCCTTATACTCATATTTATGTTTATCATTGTTTCTTTATGTTACAACCAAAATTAGATCTAAACACACAAAAAATGTCAGAAACACCAAAAAGACAAGAGATGTCATACAATGATAACCGTCATCATGTTCAAAAACTCAAAGAGGAACGGGGATGTCTATATGCCTGGTTTGTGCATCTTATCAACTTCATATTCTTTCAAGCTTTATCCAAAAAATCGTTTGCATTTGTAAATTGTTTATTTGATTATTACGACTCGAAGTCACAATAATCGGTTTGTAGCATTCTGATGAATAGATATTTATGCATAGTTTGATATTTCATATTAGTGGTTAAGAAAACACATAATACACGGGTAAAGTTAAATTACTTACTTTTAACCGGGATAATATGTTACTGGATAACTTACAAAACTCACCAATAAACTGTTAACAAGTGAGATTGGGTAAAAGCGGTTTCGCTAGGCAGGTGGTCCTCAAAGAGGTTAAAGACCAAAGATAAAATTCAATCGGGAGACTTCTGCTAAACAAACTTAAGTGCTTAAAGCATTAGCGTCTCATTCTCCATCGTCATTTTTATAATTACATTAAAAATTACTATTTATTATCTCATTTTCAATTAGATAAAAAAAATTTTATACATTCACCATTATATTTCCTTTCTCTTCCACTCACAAACATTTAAAAATAAATATTAAAAAATTAACAGAGATGAATAATATTTTACCAAATATACGGATGAACAACAATATTTATTTCCTCCTTCACTACAATTATTCTCTATAATATATGGAAACCCACTCACAATAATATAACAAATGAGATGTGAATGTCATTACTACTGTGCGGCTTGTGCCACTCTTTGAATGTTAAAATAACATATTTATCTCTTGTTATGACTTAATTTGAGAGCCTTTTACTTAAAACATCCCTCATTTTTATTGCCCTCACACAAATATGTATTTCTTGCCCGTTTTATCAATTAACAATATAAACTATTAATAGTTGTCACACACTACTATTTGATTATTACATCCTCAAGCGTCGTAAAGCACATTTCAAAGTTTTTATGATTATCTGGCTATTTAAACCCACAATCACTTTTTAGCGTACATTTGAACACAAAAACACCCCATAGACTCTCGTTTTTGTCCTAAAAACATCTTTCTTGATCGTTTTATCTTGTAAATACTCAAATAATAAGAATCCGAACACTCAAACTTCTGATTATCACAACTTCCAACAACATAAACATATTCAAACTCTTCGTCTAAAACCCCTAATAAAACACGTTTATTATGGTGTAAAGCCAATGTTAAGCTTGTAATCATGCAGAGGTTCTTGTCTCCAGGCTTGTAGTTACTTATTTATTTAATAATAAGGTCCAAATTTTATTTTTGTAGTTTCTTCACAATGTTTTGCTGTTGTTGCTGCCCCAAGAAATGTGTAGGGTGTTTGGACTGTGCTTGTTGCTGTTGAAACTAACCCCACATTGGCACGTATGCTGAACTGTGCCATTGCTGCTTGCACTTTAAATTTTTATTAATTAAATTTTATTTGTTCTATTTACCTAACACCAATCTTTTGTATCTATTGTTTGGTTTGAGTTTTAAAAAGTTGGCTAAAGAATGTTAGAGTTGCCAAGTCTATATTTTTAAACAATGATAATTCGTTACCGGAGAAACTCAAGATACCCCACCAATACGCTAACCATTGGATCAGATAAAACGCAGCTTAACTGGACAGTAGACATTTAGATGGGTTAAGACAGAAACTAAAAGCGATTTAAAGAGGGTGGTCTGGATTGTTTTGAGACAAGCATATGATTAGTTTCAATAAATTTGTGGAAATGAAACGGGTATGTTATTCGTGAAACCTGACACATTATTCGTAAAACACACATCCAGTCATTGGAACCATACTTGTAACAATTCATTTTTTTATTTTATTTTTCCTTTGTTCTTTGAGTGATCTACAATTCACCGACGTTTTATTTTATATTTCTAATTCCAGGGTAGTAAAATTATATACATTAAAAGTGGTAAGAAATATAATTGAGAATCTTAAATGGTAAGTTTTAATAAGCTAATAGGTTTTACTAGATACCAACATGTAATAAGTAAACAAGTATATCTAGCCGGTATGAGACCAGATTCAAACTCATATACAATCAAATATGGATCAAAATTATTTATATCCAGTCTCAAACTCACTATAGCCATCAATCCAAAACATTCCTTTGATAGCCTATCTTGTTAATTTCAGATATAATGTATTCCTTAATGATTATTAGATCATAGTAACCAATCATGTCGTTAAAAAGTCACACTTACCAAAATTGATCCTAAAAGTTATAATTATCAAGAAAAATTACCCTCGTAAAAGATATATATTTGTATTATAACACTAGAAGGGTGTGTGTGTGTGGTGCGGTATTTAATGTTTTTAATAGTACAAATGATTATGCATTGGGTACAACTTCTCTCCCTTCTTGGAGTTGCTGTGACTAGACACGCTTCTTCAGGTGAATGCTTATTTGGTTGTCACCACCGCCGATCGCCGGAAAGCTGAACGATAGGCAACCCACATGATGTAACTTCATAGGCACAGATCTTTGTGGTAATTTCACAAAGCATAGTAGTAATTTCAAAGGGGTTATCAACTCGAGTTTACCTTATACGCAACTTGAGAAAACGAAAGAACAAAACTTGAAACCGTTTATTGCCTTTTGATTTCATTTGCATTTTTCCCTTCTATAAACTGTTTTTGCCATCTTTAATAGTTTAGGATTGCAAATCTTTGTCCATCTCAAATATAATTATGTATCTTCTTGGTAATTTCACATTCCTACCTGTAAGCCTCTTTGTGGTAGTATTGATGTCAAATTCATAGAAATTTGTGATTGTGTTATTTTATCTGTACAACTGTTATTTTATTTGTATGACAACTGCATTTTGTCAAAGTTTGGATTCTAGTGTTATAAATGGTTTAGTTTTGGTTTCACATCGACTTTGAAGAGCATGTTCGTATCTTTCTTTAGTTTGCCTTCTTTGACTATAGCCCTAAACTCCTCTTTAAAAGCTTAGACTGCATTGAGGTGTGAAAGAGTGGTTCTGAACTATGAAGAGCTTATTTATAAATCCATATATTTCGGGTTGTTTTTGTAAGTAGATTAAAAAATGATATCACCAAGTTGGTTTGTGTTTAGAATAGAAAATCTCATTCATAATCACCCTATGAGATTTATCACTACTGTTTCTGTTTCTGAATTATGATAGGTAAATTATGAATGAGATTTATCATCTTCAACACTAACTTAAATTTGTGATTACATTTTCTAATTTACTCATAAAAACAACATATGGGCCTATGATTTGTAAAATCATATAGTAATTTATTCATAAAAACAATATATGGCCTATGCTTTATTTTTAAGTTATGTCAACCATAAGTTGTGTTTGAAATTTGTGACACAAAAGGACATTAATGATAATATGTTGTTATCTAATAGAAGAACAAACATTGGAACTGTTTGATGAGCAGGTGTTGAATTCAAAATTTAACGGTTTGATTTGATTGGAAAGGAATTTGTTAAAAACCGAACTAAGCAAGTTTTTATTCCTTTGTTAAATCGTCCACGATGCTTATAATTGGTTCAGGTATAGCATTGGAGAAATCTACATTTCCAAGTTGTGAATGAAACACAATAGCTCTTTTTTTTTTGGTTTAATGTATTCAGTCTTAGATGGAATGAAATTAATTTATAGAGGTATGATTACCATCCTATGTTGATGTGGTATGCTAGCCATCCTATGAAATTAGTGTTATTCAATGCACCAAAATGTCCGTCGCAACGCACGAGAACGTATTCTAGTTTTTAATACGTATTAGAATGAGAGGGTATTTGTAGTTTATCACAAGCTAGGTTTATAACCAAAGGTTATGGACCCATGAATTTTTTTTAATGGGAGCGGAAATTTTAAACGGTCGTTTGGATATATTTATATAAAAAAGAATTCGGTCCAATTCGGATTGAATCGGCTTGGTTCACAATCAAAGATTCAAACTTTTCTTTAAAATTCATAAATCATTGAAGATTTGAAGCTTGTAATTTTTCAAATCATAATTCATATTCTCTAATCCTAAATAAATAACATCTAAACAACAAAAGTAACTATATAAAACACTAAAACTCTCAAATAATCAATAATCTTACCTTAGTGTTGCGAGCTGAAGTGGTGATAGGGAAAGTTGTGACTGTATAAAATATAATTGGGTCTATGTTAAATATTTGGTTTAAAACTTAATTGGGTTTATGTCTAATATTAGGTTTAAAACTTAAAAGATTTAACATTTGAAAATTAAGGGGCGGTGGGAAACCATTGCAAAATTTTACCGCGAGGGGTAGGGGGTGGATCGAGATTTTCACGTATGTATAACACTAAATTTTTTTAGGATGGGCCAGTGCAATGCGACATCTTGATTTGTTGTATTTTTGAAAACAAAAAAGAACAACTCAAGAAAAAAGTGGAAAAATAACCCACCCCAAGGCACGAACCGGGTGGGATTTAAAACAAAACAAGTTTAAACGAATGTTTTAAACCATTGTAAATTGTAACGTTTATTTACGCAAATCTATATCTATAGTATCTAATAAAAGAAATATTATTTTGGCACTTGTCCTTCTTTTGACCCACTTTTTTGACACTTGTTATTTTCTAGACATTCACACATTAATTTTTCTCTAAAGGGGTAGTAATTTAAATATTCATACAAATTTCTCTCTCTTATTATAAAAAAATTATTAATTATATTTTTCTCTCTTATCTAGATTTTTTTAAAAATCAATGTATCTTTTTTAAACATAGATTTTATTAAGAAATTAGAATCACATCTTTTAATTAAAATCCAAATAATAAAAAACAAAAATTTTATATAATATGAAATTTTCTAAAACACTAAACCTCTTTTAAATAAAAAAATTTAAATCATTTTATTTTCTTAAAAAATAATAAAAATGTAAATTTTTTAAAAAGACTCTTATTACAACAACCAGAATAATTACAAATTAGAGTTTTAAAAAAATAAGATTTTTATTAAAAAATAATTTTTTGAAAAAAAATTTTAAACGAATGTTTAAAAATAAAAACTACTTAGATAAGAGAGTTAAAAAAATAGTAAATTATTTTATTTCTTGAACTATTACGTATATATAATTTTAATTATATTTTATATTAAAATATTATAACTATTCGTGTTTAACACTAACTATAATCCGTTTTAATGAATAAGTCCTATCCATATACCTAAAAAAAAGAACTAAAATAAACATGAAACAATTGTAAGCGTCGTCATACTAGTTTTCTTATTTCTCTATATTATTAATAATAATATTGAATACTAATAATAATACTCATACCATTTTTAAATTAAAAAATATATAATATAATAAATAAATACCTATTTTTTATTAAAAACATACTTTTTAAAAAAAAATTATAAAATATAGAATACAACGAACTTTAAAAAAAAACCATTTTTCTTAAAATAAAATATTTAAACATCACAATTTTTTTATAAAACAAAAGTTTAAGAAAAATACATTATTGTTTATTTACTTGAAGTAGCTATTCATACGTAATTATAAACATATTTTATATTCTATCATGATTTTATAATGCATAATTGTTTTTTACTAATTATTTAATATTTTATTTATTAAAACTACGTAATACACATGGACTAACCTAATAACCATTATATTATACTTTAGTATGTTCTTAACTATATTACATATCTTGCAAGTATATAAATGATTTAAGTGAAATACATATATAAAATTAGATTACACATTCAACCTTGTTTCCTCGCAAGAGTTTTTTCCTAGTCAACAAAGTAGAAGCATCATCTTATATTGAAACACATGTAATTTTAACATATATGAGTTGTGTACGTATCTATATAATCAACACTAAAATCCAAAAGGAAAAAAATCAGCTTTTTGAAATCATTGTTAAGGATATATTATAATTGTAGTATTGTAGCATACTATAATAAAGCAGACACCATCATAGTATATGATAAAATGTTAAATTGCATGCTAGATGTAAACAAGATCAAAATGACTTTTTAATCCGAATAAACACAAGAATTTTATATATATGTATTTTATCTAGTACTTGCCCGTTGTGGGAGCAGGAGAGGGAGAAAACACTTTAGAGTATTCATAGTCTATCCCTTATTATTCTCATAATTTACAAAAAAAAATATTATTTTTTAAATTTACTTATCTTTTTTTAAAATCTCATACATTCAATTTATCATATCTATCAATATCTTAATTAAATATTATTTATTTATTTATTTTAATAGTATTTCTTTTTTTTGCTCACTTTTACTTATAAAAAATATTTAAAAAAATATAGGAGATGAATAGTGAGCCATTATATTTGAGAACGAAATTGTTTCCTCTAAAAATATGAGGATGAGATATTGAGATGATGAAATAAGTGTTGTAATGCTTTTTTTAAAATTTAAAAATAAGGTTAGAGATAAGACAATGAAGAGATCAACATAAGAGGAATGACTATATTGTTTGTATTAAAAAATTGAAAACTTAAATATAAAGAAAACTTCACGGTTGCAGAGGTTGATGGTTGGGTTCCATATTATTTTATGAGGCAAAACAACAATTATGTAAGGGGATATGTATATCACTTACTACTTTTGATTACCTCTCATGTATTGTGTATGTTTATGTGATTTTCAAGAGTCTCAAACATATTATTTTTTATTCAATAAAACTTCTCTATATATATAAATCCAATATACATGCACGCATACAAACCATGACAAAAATGTTTTTTTTTAACAACAAACAAACTGATCTAATCATACTCTTAAATCTATTTTACTGTCGATGACTAGACTCAAACCTTAACTATATAGAAAAAGACACCGATATATACACATACCACTACACAACAAACATTTTGGTTAGCTATGACAAAACACATATCGCGAAAACATTGGAATCTTTGTTCAAATTTAAAGGAAAAAAAAAATATGATAGCCGACTTAAAATATACGTTGTTGATATTACATAAACGACAAAGTGGTAGGGACCCAACAAATGAGGCATGTAAACAAATTAAGAGAAACAAATGATGCCCAAAGGCCATTATTATTAAAAGAAACAACCGTTGAAGAGGCACATACACAACTTGAAAATCGACTTTTAGTACTATACCAACAAAATTTTTGTTTGAGGTTAGTAGATAATCTATCGTTAGGTTTTGGGTTAATGATCTATCATTAAAATCATGAAGAATTAACCAAACATGTGTGCAATGGGGTGTGGTCCATGAGGGTGTGACCATTTGACCACCCTATTAGCCTCACGTTCATCTTCGCACCATCATAAGAGAGCGTGGTCCATGAGGACGTGACTACCACAACGAGCCTTAGGGCGCTCACCAGAAAAATATTGGCCACTCAAGTAATGATAAACCACAATCTATTCATTAATTATTTATTTCAATCAAGTAAAAACCAGCTCACAATCATTAGATCATTACATACGTTTAGCAAGTGTCTAGGGTGAAACCGCCTCTACCTAATGATGCTTCTTGAAAGCACTTTATGCTTAGAGTTACTAAACCATTACACATTATATATATATCCTAATTACTAACTAAATTATGCATCATGTGTTTTGTTATGTGTTTATCATCTTTTTTTAATCTTTAAGTTTTTTTTTAATCTAACTCAATACTTTTACATCTTTTACAACTTAGCCCCAACATTTTTACTTTCAACTTTGTTTTACGTTTTGGTCTAAATTTTACGAGTTAACACGCCCCAACGTACATTTGTGATTCAATGTTTTTACGCTTATGTTTTCCCATTGTCCCGTCGCAACGCGCTGGTCCTAGATCGACTTACTTATTGTTTTAAATGTTTTACGTTCCGCCTGCGTTGTTCAATGTTTTACGTCAAACTTTCTTTCGATTTTATTTTTTTTGTTTTTTATTTCTTTTCTAATACGAGCTTTTTCGGTGTTGGAGTTCACTGATGGTGATGTGCCATTAGTGTTATTTACATGGTATGGTTTTACGCCTCTACTACAACGCCATGAGATTAATACTAGTATTCTATAGAAAACAATATATGTGATTCAATTGACCGTAATAAAGAAAAAATTCCTATGTTTCACGGATTTGAAGATTCACATGCTAAAACCAAAGTAGTCTCAAAATGTATCTAAATAATTGAAGTACCATGGCATTCATCACTAACAATCACTATTAAATTATAGTCGTGACGTTACGATGCCAATGGAGGGCCAAGAGACTCCATCTGACTCTATGACCATCAAAAGTCACCAAGATTACTATGCTAATTGATTGATTCTTAGAACAACGTGAGTCTGCCTCTTCAAAATGTTTTTTCCAGAGAAGACAACGTGAGTCTTATTGAATTATGTGAAATTTACTGATGAAAACATGATTTTTTAAATGAAAATATGAATTCTTTTACTATACGTTAAAGCTTCTAGTTTTTGACATTTTTGAGGAGAGAAGTTTAAGTACTTTGTCTAAATATGCAAGAATTTATATGTTGACCCTACAAGTGAGAGGTTCTTGTTCCGTCACTAACTCATAGTCTTCGGTCTTGTCACACATGTACATTATGTTAGGCCGGGGAGGCTTGTAGAGTTAAATGGTCGAAATATCAAGTTCACAAGATCTAATCACTATGAGTTGCTTAAGTAACACAAAACATTAAACTAAAAGCAAATTTAGTGGTGTATCTGGCTTTGTAAATTTCATGAAGCTAATTAATCATCGCTTCAAAACCTAATTAAAACATATCATAACAATCTTACACCATTACACGCTGTAACATTGTTAATTTATAGAGCTATATCCAAAATTAGATTTTGTATATTGCTTAAAAGACAAAATAATGTTAGTAACAAATCTTACAATTTTCATTAGTCCACAAAACCCACTAGCCAAATTAAGTGCACACTCCATTATTGGGAAATCAAGTCTAGTAGGTGCTAAATTATTATTTTACTCGAATTAAATTTGCTCTACATAATATTTGTACCTAACATATTTAATATTTCCACACACACAATAAATCATGATCCATTTAATTGGATTTTAGGTTAATAAAACACACATTTGTCCCAAATGGAGAGCTACATTGGTAAGGTCTCTTTAATTTATAGTAAAGGTCAAGTGACAGGTAGTGGAACGTATTAGAAGCCGTTTTTTTATGGTTATCGAGCAAGAACAAGAAATGAAAATAACACATGAATTTGGATCTCAACATAAGATCGACTGTTGTATTTAAAAAATGTGGGACAAATTACAAAGACTCACAAATCCCCTATTTATACTAAACAAATTACAATACTAACCAAACAAACACTATCTAAATAATAAAATAGAAAAACAAACTAAACTCCTAATCTAATACCAACTCAATAGAATAATTAATAAACTAACATAAGTATCTCCTACTCTTTAAACTATTGTGTAAGATTATTTACGTATCATTTCTCGTAAATAAGTGAGTATGTGTCTTATATTATATGAGATGATTATGAGTGGAGTGAGTAGAGGAGAGAGAAAACGATAATGTTTATTTGTATATTTGGGTAAACACTTTTCACCCTTATAAATTTTTTAATATTTTTGAAAATGGTTGGAGTGAAGGAGAGGGAAAAGATAATGATAAAGTATAAAAAAATATTATTTAATTAAAAAAAGTGAGAAAAAAATATTTTTAATGTAATTATAGGGATAAAGATGTGGAATGGGACGTGAATGCTCTAATCACAAGATTGGTCCAAGAATCACCCCTCTAACCTTGTAATGCACTCTTTTTCACATTAAAGCCGGTCCATCATCTACATATCGGGTTAGATTCACCTTGTCTTTTCTCTTCCTCTTTTGGACACTCCGATATGTAATGCCCAAGTTCATTGCACTTATAACACCTGGTTGTACTCGATCATCGCATTGACCTTTCCCGGACCCCTGACCTCTACCTCGGCCACGTCCAAGATTTTCTCGATTTGAGTTTCCATAACCACAACAGTCACTCCTGTGTTCCTTTTCCTTTTCTTTTTCATCCGAATTTGCAAATAAAAGTTGATTTTGTCTCGTTCGGATCACCTCATCTTTGGTTCTTTCTTCATAAGCTTTAAAATCTGCCTACAACATCATCATAATTGATATTCTTCAAGTCCACAACCGGTTCTCTAGAAGCCCCATATGAATAAGATGTTTAGGCAATCCGTTAAGAAATTACTAAACCGATTTTGGTTGATGTTTTTGTTCTAGAGGATCAAAAGAGTAGCGTAGACAAATCGTGATTCGAGCCAAAATCAGCAAGCGTGTTAACCTAGTTTTGTTGATCGAAGAACAAAGAGGGATTTAGCAACTGGAAGGCATTAATCAAAAGTTGTAAAAGTCCAATAGTTCTAAGATAATAGAAAAAACCAAACGTTTCGCACAAAAACCAAAACACGATATGTATAACTCCAACCATTTAGGGCATAAACAATGAGCCAAAATTCTCCTCAACTACATACACAAATGCAATATTAAACACGTAATACCTATAAACTATGGCCAAGCCTATTAAGCATGCTGATCACCATTACGAGCTATTTAACTTAAGCTCAAAATCCAAACTTGGAAAATGATATTTTATAGGTTTAGTAGGACTAATGTTGTAGGCTAGGTTTTGAAGGAGAGCCTTTTTATCAATTTCTATTCATTCTATTTCCCACACAAAGGCTTAGTAAATGATCAAATACTTTACTAAGCAACAACCAACTTTCGTATTTAGATCACTTAATTTTGAAGTTTTTGAAATTTAGAAAAGGCACAATATTAAGTGAAATATTCATTTTCGAAAAAAATTGAAGCATTATGTGACAAATGATTTGAACAAATCCAATACAATGATGTGTCTAACATTAAAACATTACATCCAAATTGCATGTCCACACATTTATGAACTATGAGAATAAAGTGGTGTGCCTTATCCATTACAACGACACGTCTAAAACCACACATCCATCCTCACTTTAAAAACAAACATGTCGGATTTAGAATTCTTTGTACGTTTTGCAAGCTAAAACTCTTTATACAATATCTCTTTCATATTATATATGTGTGTGCATGTATATATGTATGTATATTATAATGTAACTCGACAAGAATGCTATGATGTGACTTGGTACAAATTTGTCAATAAAAGGGGATGACAAACAAAATAATGACCAAATCAACCATTTGATTGCATATCATAGATTTTCATAATTGTCTAGTTTATCATATTATTACCTTTTGGATATCATTATCAGTCGGCATTCCCCAGTCAAGGACAAAAGTAGAAAATATAGAAAATAAGGGGCAAATTTGTAAACAATAACATACGTGATAAGAAAAATGTTAATCCTTTTGTCGGTAATGTGACAGGAAAAATGATATTTTGTCACTTATAAACATGATAAAATCATGAGAAAAATATAATAAGTTAAAAAAAGTGTTGTCTTTTTGTATCGGATGATTGTTTAAGGGTGTGAGACAAAAGGAGACTAGTTAATAGTATGATACCAAATAAGTTTTCTTCAACTTCTTTGTGAAAATAATTAAACTGCATATAAGGAAAATAGTACCTTTGCCCATACTTTTCAACATTGTTCATTTTGTTTGCATCCACCATATCCTTAGATGGTAATAACACGTCTCAAATTTTTGTTATAAACGTTAATTACTAGGAATGAGTCAATGGACCTGATGTTTGAGCGACATCGACCGATGTGTACTCGCTCACTTTTCATTCTCTCTTTTCTTGACTATGTAAACAACATTCGTTCCAACTCTTTGATCAACCTTCTGAATGTTCAACAACTAGCTAGAAACAATATCATCTTTAGTGATTTTCTAGCCATTCAAATATAATTCATTTATTTGAGAAATTTTGGTCCACATGTTCAAAAGAGAAAGAGTGTTGGTACTAGAAATCGTAATATTTAATATCAAACACTTTTGTAATTTGTATATAAGTGGTGATCACGGAAAGTTAGCGAGAAGTGTAATAGTGATCATTGCCTAGATTAATGAAAGCTAAAGATGTGATAATTTCCTTGAAAGTGAGAAGATTATGGTTATTCCTTCAGCATGAAGATTTTACAACAATGGTCTTTAAGAATTTACGAATTAAGAGATAATAAGTGGAGGACAACTTCTAATATAAGACAAATGAGTGAATGTAAGGTGGGTATATATGTTAACGCTCACACAAACAACTACAAATCCTTGCATCTATTAATGATATCTCTCTAACTCTAAACACTTTGTTGTTATTATAACTACGGTTATTTCATAAGAAATATTTTCTAACAGATATTCTATCTTATAAATCTGGTCAATGAATTAAAATAATATGTTCGCACTCTCTAGGTTCTTGAAATTAATCGTTTTGAAGATCTTCTCTTTAAATTTGATTAGATTACCCTTTCTCTAACATGCGATTAGGGTTTCTGATATGAAATACAAACAAATAAGAACAATGGTTAGTCAGTCATCCACGCCAATCACTTTATCTAGTAGAAACATGAACAAGGCTAGAGGAAACATGTAAACTAGTACGTACTTGATGATACAAACATGTTCATACATGTGAGATAACCCGTTAATAATATACGTCACCAAATTCTTTTTCAACAACATGGGCATTGATATTTGCAAGGAGACCATACATAGTCTATATTCCTTGGCAAAAATATGTGATAAACATGTCTCCAACTCTATGTTGAATTAATGTCCATTATTATAATGGATCCGATGCGTATAGTTGTGGTCTCTATAGAGATTCTATGTAGCCTTTAAGTTACTAGACATGAATCTTTAAACTTTGTAATGGTACCATAGATCCTTAGTTTGATGAGTGAATTGAGCCTAGGACATTTTGAATCGTTTGGAATATTGTTATACTTATTTATAGAACAATAAAAACCACATAAGATATTGTGTATTATTAATAAACTCTTTGTAAAACTAAAGTTCAATAATTACAAAGGAAAATCTGACTCTAGTGGACTTAACCCTAATTACAGATGATAAATGTTGTTACAATAAACCCTAACTAATTTATTTCTTTTGGTTTTATTAACCACGGTTTCGTCAATATGACCAAGAACTCTAAGACTTGGACAGTGAATTTCGAAGAGTTTGACCAACGTCATAGTTTAGTTCACAAATTTCAAAGATGAGAGGAATGACAAATGTGGTGTAGGTAATTCCATGTGACATTTAGTTTGAGAAGGGCTGGAAGCTACAAAATTTTAGAATAGGTTAAGTGAGTTCAGATGAGAATTAAAGCACTAGAGCATAAAGAATGTGAGAAAGAGGACAACAACACTATATGAAAGGTGATGACGTAAGATGTGATAGAAATTAACAAAAGGAAAACAAATTATGTCAAAAATGATACTATGAAATCAGACTTAATTTCTCATAAATAAAGATTTCTTAATGAATAAATATGTATATATACACATACATATATATTCATATAATGTTTGTATATACCGACTAAAACCACCTTACAATACATACTATGCTCTAAACTAAATAACAAAACTCTAATAAACATACAATTTAATAGGACAATAATATTCGTTTCATGAAAAAGTTTTATGATCCAACAAAGAGCATGTTAACTTTTTAGAAATTCAAGCAATCTATGATTCCCACCGAGAATTTTGATTCTATAGCCACTTGGTCACAAACACCCTTTTGATCATTAAAGAAACCACCAACAATAAATAAAGAAAGACCATGAAACTCCACAAATCATATAATATCAACACTCAAATGTCAACACAAACTAATTGTGATTTCCATATATAGAAATGTAAACCAAACAATCTTAACGGATCATCAACTTTTAGTCAATTTGTTCAACTACCATATTCACAACTAGAACGTGACATAATTTTAGATGAGTTTGACATGATACAAATAATATATGAGTAATGTTTTTTAACACCTCAAATTGAGATAATTAACACCCCTAATATCTATAGAAGATTTCGTATCAGTGTTTGAAAAAATTAATTTAATTGAAATATTTAAGGGGTTTAGTTTTATAACTTTTCATTATAGGTAAATTTCTATATCCCTTTGTTCATTTGTTAAAAATGTGATTTTGGTCTATCCGTCTATTAAAAAAGTTTAAATGACTAGGTGAACTTCACGTCTCACGGGTACACAAATAAAATTATAAATATACAATAATAAAAGTATGAAGCGTACGATATAAAACCACAAAAAAATTTAACGGACTAGATGTTACGAATATTAAAAGTAAATTAGATCATCTTATCCAACACTAGGGTTCTGTTTGATAGTTTCTTAATGGTTTCATTAAGAGCCTACATATGAATGATTTCATTAAAGAACTTCCTCGATCGAAGGTAGAGCATGTTTGTTTCAATTAAAAAATATATGTTAATGGTTCATGGGGCCTCTTAATTCATGAGTAAGTTTTGAAAACATACTTAATGATTTAGATGTTGCCTCTTAATCGGTCAGATCTCTTAATAACTTAACGCAAGGTATATTAAATTATACCTATTTAATACTAGTATTTAGTGTTGTCACACGTAGGTTGTAAACAAATTGAACCTAAACGAAGTCGAGCTTGAGCCCAAACATGAGTTAATTAAAAACTATCACATGACAACTTCTGTTTGTAAATTAAATATATATATTTACATAGAGGAGGGATTAATTGAGAACTTTCTTTTTTTGTGAAAACTCTAAGAACCAATGTGAACTATAAGTTTTCAATGACAAAAATGTAAATAATGAAAATATAATAAAAAAATTATAAAACTGATGTAGATCGTCATGGTCTACTCAAAACAAATTAAATCTAAGACTTAACTCATCTATATGAGTATGGATAAGTAAGGTCGTGTCAACGAGAAATTTATGGAAATTGTAACTAGGTTCAATGATTTTAATTGATTACGAAAAAAACTTTGAATTAATGATTGATTTAGAAAGCAATATTGAAAAGTAACAAGCTTGATTGGTTTTGAAAAAAAATAATAAAAAGAAGGATCCACTCTAGGTTTCAGGTTTGTAAAACACAATTTGTAATCAAATTATACTTAACAAATAATCACATAGACATAACTGTATTGATTTAATTGAATTCAGTGATAGAGATAGAATGTGTTGTAAACAGACCTATTCAGACACTACCAATTTCAATTTGCTAATCAAAACCTAACACTCACAATATTTATAATGTAAAGAAACCAAAAACTGATGAGAACTAGATTAAGATTCAAAACAAACTAAAACTGTTTAAAGAAATCAACCAATAAGTGAAATCAAATGGCTTAATATGTCAATCAAAACTTCAACCCAATCTAAGAACAACTAATGTTAAACGAATATCATAAACACAAACCCTAAAACCGGAGAAGATTACGGTGATTTAGCCGCTCATGGTTGTCATGTAATCAAAACTGGTTGTTGTAGGAATCAACTGCATGAAGGGATGGATACGTAGTTGTTCTTTGCTCTAAAAATCACCCATTGAGTGGCAAAAAAACGGCTTAGTGAAGAATGAATTCGTAGCTCCCCTTTTACCCTTTAATTAGGCCACAAAACTCTAAAATTTCACAGTTATTAGCACAGGGACATAATTATGTCCCCCCTGAAACAACATAATTTCTCCTTGTTATACGTCCTAAGTTGTGTGCTTCATTTTGGCTGATTCTGGCATAGGACGTAAATTACATCCATAGGAACGTAATTTACGCCCTATCACTTTGTCTTCATTTCTTCCATTTTTCAACTTTTGCTTCCTTCATGAGCTTCCGGCTTCCATTCTAACTCCGAAAAAACACCCGAATTGTATCTATTTAGCTCCGTAAACTTAAAAATCAAATAACTCTCAAAATAATTGTGTTTTCACATTACTAAACACATAAAAACACATAATCAAACATGTTAATACATCGAAAAACACCGACACATCACATCCCCACACTTAAGTTTTGCTTGTCCCAAGCAAAGTTGTTATGCAATCATTTAGAAACCCATATTAGATAATTTCTCTTAGTTATACTAACTCTTAGTTAAGGTCCAAAGTCATACCCGTATTCATAAGATATACATCGTTGAATAGATTTATATTCTAGCAAGTCAAATGATATACAAGGAAAATACAAAATCACCCAACTAGACCTAACATGCTTCTAATTTTAATTTACATGCACACACCCCTCACAATGTTTCACTCCTCTCGACTTTATATCTGGACTAGTAAAATATGTACTAGTATAATCACTCAATAACCATGGATGCACCCCTATTAGCATAAGCTTGTACCACAATCACACCTCCACCAATTTACATTGTCATTGCACATATCAAAAGTATTTACGGGTTTTGGGTTTATGTAAAGATAGGGAATTTTTGGCTTTTTAATGTGGCTAAAATGAAAACATGCATATCAAACCGTCAAACAATCTTTACTACACATAAACTAACCAGTCTAGGTAACTGTTAACCTATTATTGAACAACTTCCATAATTTTTTTTAATATTTTTTATATATTATTTTTATTTTATTAATTTTTTAAATTTTTTTCTAACCAAAAACTTTATGCATTTGTTTCTACTTTGGACATTGCCCCGGTCTATAATTAACTGGTACTTTGGTTTTTGCATGGGACTTGATAAAAACTCACTTAGGGCTCAACATGGCTAGTAAGAGATATAATCGAATAATGATAATGAACTTGTAGTAAGTAAAAGGGATCCTAAAATGCCTTCATTCTCTATGTGCAAATATCTTGTACATGGTCTCGGTGTGCATCAGTAACATAAACCATACAATAGAAGTAACATATGGCCTACTTTTAAATAAATGAATACATATAATCATGTTTTAAGTAGTAGTAGGCTCAAAATCTAATCAAGTAGTAAATAGGGTTTTCGATGTGCACATATATTTATTATACCAAAAGCTTTTTGAACCTAGTCAGGCATTCCTATATATTTTATAAAACACTTGCTAGAAAAACTTTATCCTGCAACTTAAAGAATATGATTATGACAACTGACCTATACCAAGGTGTTAGTATCTTAAAAAGAGAATTTTTTTTAAATTTTTTTTCAAATTTATCCCTAAATTTCCATTTCTTCAAATATTAATTATCCCCTAAGGTTTTCCATCCTCACACTTGGGTTACATTATCTCTAATGCATAAGTTGTTTTCATTTGACAAACTCAATTTCGATTTCACTTTAACCATTAGGCCCAGATACATGACATAACATAATTAAACATACTAGCATAATGCTAAACAATCACGTCATACCAACCAATCACATAATTGTTTAACAACCCCAAAAACAAATAAAATCAAAGAAAGTACACATGGATCTGATCATAGATGATTGAATGTGCCTTAACGTTTTTATATAGGGGTTGTGGGTAAATCTAACCAAACACATCCTCAATAAGCTCCTAAAATTCCATGTGCTTCCCTACACTTACGTGTTTGCATCAGCTTATTAAAAACTTAGGTTGCCTCCCAAGTAGCACTAAGTTTTAGGTCTTCAGCCGGACAGTATCTATCGCCATTAAGGTAATTGAAGTGCACATTTGCCTACCGAGTTCTCACCAAATGCTCGGTAATTGACATGGTTGCTATACAATTGCTTTCCAATGATTGGCATATAAAATGAGAAATTGTTGCGAAGCCACTTCATGATGATATTTTTAATGTCTTACAATCTCACTTTCTTTTTCTTTCTCCTCAAACCCACATCTCTAACTTTGTTGACTAGAGTAATCAATATAGTAGAAGGGTCAAGATAAAATTTGATTGCCTCAATCTCTTGTTCGAGAGGAGTCACGTGTTCATTTGGATTCAAACAACTTTTTTGGTGCTCTAGAAGATCTATAACCTCTTCTTCTAGTTCATTATTACCATGCCCTGTGTAATTATCAACACCTTAGTAATTAAACTAATCTAATTCTTTTTAAGACTCTGCACATGCTTCTTTGTTGTTATCTCAACCATGGTGGTTTCCCCTTCAAATTCTTCAACAATTGAGGCAATATGTGTTGCATTATTCTCCACAACCTTTTATCCAATTTATGAAGTTATCCATGCTTGTTTTGCCTGAAACCTTTCAATACCCAAAAGGCCTTGCGAACCAATATGTTGTTGCTTCCATAATAGATCATACTTGTAGTCTAATAAATTTATATAGTTTTGCTTTGACTGATTGGGTTTCACCAACTCTTGTCTAATTTGGAACAAATGTGATTTTCTTAAAAATTTCATGATTTCAGATGGATAAACAATTTTAAAGCAACCTAGGTTGCTGAGTTGAGAATTAATAGTAGGTCTCTTGATTATAAGTTTCCTGTTTGAAGTTACCTTAAGTATATTCTTGAGGGTCCTCGTATGTAGGATGAGGATAGTCGTAGAAATAGTCGTTATACTCTTCCTGGTAATTTAAGCTCTGTTTCATCTCCAAATCATAACTGTTGCAATCCTAATCTTGTATTGAATAATCATGCATTCTAGACTGATAATATCCTTGATCATCTAGTGAAAATGACTCGTAGTATGGATAAGATGGGTGTGTTTATTAATCATCCTCATAATTTGCCATTAAATATCCTTGCCTTTCAATGGTATCACTTTTACATTCCTTAAATGTTTTATATCTCTTCTAGGACAGATGACATTTTTGAACCCATTGGAACTGTCTCCTGCAACATAAACATGGATCATAATCTTTATTCTAATTCATGATAAGATCAAATTCCTTGAGATTCTATCATGCCTACAAAAAATTTACCCAAATATGGATGCATAATGCTGTCACCTGCATAAGCAAACACACCTAAGTAGCACCGATTGAATAAAGAAAACTAAACAAACAAAACAAAACATAATGAACTAAAAACACTTTGTGGACTAATTCCCCGGCAACGATGCCATTTTGATGTAGATCTTCGTGGTCTACTAAAAAACAAATTAAATCTAAGACTTCGCTCACCTATACGAGTATGGGTAAGTAAGGTTGTATCCATGAGGAATTTATGAAAATTGTAACTATAGTTGAATGATTATAAATTGATTACGAAAATAACTTCGAATTAATGATTGATTTAGAAAGCAATATTGAAAAGTGAGAAACTTGATTGATTTTGAAAACAATAATAAGAAAAAGGATCCACTCCAGGTTTCAGGCTTGTAAAAGACAAATTGTAACCTAGTTATACTTAGCAAACAATCACATAGAAATAACTGTATTGGTTTGATTGATTTCAGTGATAGAGACAGAATGGGTTGTAAACAAACCTATTCAGAAACTACCAATTTTAATTTGCTAATCAAAACCTAACACTCACAATATTCATGATGTAAAGAAACTAAAAATGGATGAGAATCAGATTAAGATTAAAAAAAAAACCAAAACCGTCTAAAGAAGTCAACCAATAAGTGAAATCATATGGCTTAATATGCCAATCAGAATTTCAACCCACTATAAGAACAACAAATGCTAAAAAAATATCATAAACACAAACCTTAAAATCGGAAAAGATCTCTGGTGGTTTAGCCGTTCATGGTCTTCATGGAATCAAATTCGGTTGTTATAGAAATCAATTGCATGAAAGGATGAATCCGTAGGTTTTCTTTACTCTTAAAATCGCCACTTGCATGGCTAAAAACGACTTAGTGGAGATGGCATATGCTGCCCCACTTTTACTTTAATTAGGTTACAAAAACCTAAAAATTTGTAGTTCTCATCACAAAGACGTAATTTAAGTCCTCAGGGACGTAATTTACGCCCCCACAGAAACAGCTCAATTTTATGGGTCCTAGTTTATGTGCATCCTTTTGGCTGATTCCCACATAGGGCGTAAATTATGTCCATAGGAACGTAATTTACGTCACCGTTTACTTTTTCTTCATTTCTTCAAATTTTCAAGTCTTGCTTCCCTCGTAAGCTTCCATTCTAACTCCTGAAAACATCCGAATTGTGTCTGTTTTTTTCTGTAAATCTGAAAATCAATTAACTTGTAAAGTAATTGTGTTCCACATTAATAAAAATATAAAATCACATAATTAAACATGTTAATACATCGAAAAACACCAACACATCAAAAATAAAAAAAAATCATAAAAATAAAAATATAAAAGAAATGCTTCTCTTATTTCCCTCGTTCATAAAGAAAATACAAAAATAAATATATAAATTAAAAACAACTCTTTTTTACGAACTTCGTTATAGACATGTTACCTAATTTACATATGTGTAAAATCAGATTTACACATGTGTAATGACTAATTTACACATGTGTAAATAACAGGTGGATGATTTTTTTAAAAAAATTATATCAATATGGCATGCGTTGAAAAAAATAACAAATACTGAATTTTATGGTGATTTTTTTTTTAAAAAAATAATGTCGTGAAAAAGTTATGAACGTTTTTAAAAAAATATAAAAAATACATGTGACTTGAATGTGATGGTAAATGTGTGGCATAGGTTTCCTAAAGTTCTCATAAAAAAGTAAGTTTTCAAGATAAACCTCTCCTACATAGTTAATATCTTATTAAAATGCAAAGTGATCAACGCTAGCTTGAACCAGACGAAAAGCTACTGAAAACTTCATGTTTGTTTTTTTCCTAAATTTCTTATTTATTTTAAATTAGACACTTCAAAACATAAACAAATCTAGCTGGAGTGGTAAGCATGACACACCATGATTCATGCACCAACGACTCTAAGGGTTCAAGAAGGAACCATTTACTTAACATTGATTCCATAGGGGTTGCGCCCCCTTAATGAGAGTCTGAAAGCAATGCCTCAGGCAAGACCAAATGCCAAATTAGCAACTTGAACACATAGTGAAATAATTTTATGATAAATTTTTAAAAAGTCACTAAAAGTTACTTCAGATTTAGATGGTTGATGGAAGATGCATGAAAATTAGTGGTATTTAGTCATTTGTCGATAATTAATCAACAGTGGAAACTAGTCATAAGATGTAAATTGTGCAATAATAGTAGCTGGGTTATAGCTGATAGAGAATAATATATACTAACTATATTACCGTTGAATGAGTTCCTTTTGATAGCTTTTCTCCTGATTGAAGTAATCGATTGATGCAACTAAATTACAATCAACAATTATAACTACAAACTAACCTACTCTTTTACAAAGAGTTGTGATGTTTTGACAAAGCAATGTGATGGTTCTCTACCTATATAAGATGTTTGTGGTCGGTTAATAAATAACCGATTTCATGTGAATAAGGTACACACGTTTCTTATAGAAAAGCATACCATTCTTGTCTCTTAAAATTATCTGATTAATCATTTGTAATACAACCAAAACACTTCAATATGAAAGTGATCAGTACACGATTCTAATACATATCTAACCTTTACATGATTATAAATCCTACATCGCTATTTGAACATGAGCTTGTACTCTTAACTTGAATCTATAATATTACACACCTCTTACCTACATAACTACTATGTACATATTATACTGCTACCATACATATTGTATATATATTATATATCTTACTTGTACTCCTCATCTTATCATTCAAGGATGGCCCTCAAGGCCTTGGTCTTAGGACCCTTCTAACGGGTTACTTTACGTGTTAGCAACATGATCAAAACCAAAACCAACATAAAATGACTTGCCCATCATCTTTAAAGATACCAAAAACGTTATGATCCTTGGAAAATATGTGATAATTGATAAATTGACATGAGGCAAATAATTAGAGAGTAATATATAGGCATATATGTAACATATATAGCCTTCTGGCGTGTAGCGCAAGTGGTAGGAGGGTGGGAAGCCAAAAATTATTATGTTGATAGAAGGTTTGAAACCCGCAACGTATACTCCTACGCATGTTCGACGCGAGTCCGGCACGTCTCGTCCCCAGTAAGTGCACATTGTCTCCAGTTTCACGAGTTAAAGGCAATCTGGCACTAGCTAGCCAGTAGGTTCAGACTACCTATTTATGTAACATATATATATTTTTTTATTAAAAAGACATGTCATGTGAGATTCAGAATAAAAAAATGAATGAGAGAATAACGAGGCAAATTATAGACCTTAATGATTCGCAAGGACAAGTTTCTTAATCCTTAATCATCGTATTTGTCTACAACAATTTAAAAGCCAACTATAGATCACATGAGCACTTCTGATATGTTCTTGCTGCAAGACAAGACAAAGGCACATGAGTTAGTATAGAAAAATAAATCAAGACTTTGAGATTAGAAGCGACTTCATTTCATAGGACTTCAAGGCTAAGAAATCGATGCTTGAGCAATTATCACGACGGTTTGGTGGGTTATGTGGCGGCATCAACACAACTTGGCCTTCACACATAACAGCGAGCCATAGGAAATCATTTTTAATAATATTTTTGGTTATTTTTTTGTGCTTTATGAATAAGAACCGTAAAGTAAACATTAAATGGGTTTTGTGGTTGGACAACATATTTATGTTTGTATGTTTGTAATGTTCTTAGTTTTTACGGTCTAGCTTCTTGCTAGTCAATAAGTAATAGTATCCTACCCGTTAAAAAAGATCTTGAGATTAAAACAACAATTTACGAAAAAAGGTATTCAATTTTCATAGGGGATTTATAATTTCGTCTCATTCAAAAAACATACTTGCCGGTTTTGGTTAGGTCTGACCGACCCCGGTCAGACGCGCACGTCTGACTCGGTCAGACGTGCCTTGTTTGGTTGCTTGCATCTTATCGGAGAATAGGTCTGACCGAACCCCTTATTCGGTCAGATCTAAACCCACATCTGACCCGAGTCAGACGTGGAGTTGGTCGGCGATGTGGTTCACGGTGGTGGTTTGCGACGGCGGTTGAGGAAGAAGATGACCAAACATACCTCACTTCCGATGAAGATAACGACGACCACGATAGCCGGAACCGCCATGCCTTCGGTGACTGTATAACTAGCGACAAGTTTCACAAGCCTCAGTTCGATCCACCGAATCCTTCGGCGTCTTCTTCGATGCTGTCAGCACTCGCAGCGTTTTCTGAAGTAATTTCGCTCTCTGTCTCTCTCGATTGTTCGTTTTCTTGTTGAATCATTGTGTTTCGTTCAGATTAGTGTGGAAGAGAGGTTTTTTGAGCTAGATTTGGAGTTTACAAGTCAAATTTTAGGTTTATTTCATGTGTAGAACGGGATGATTGTGTGTGTTTGTGTATTTGGTTATCTAGTATCTATCTAGATGGACGAAAATGTTAGGAGAAGAAAGTGAAAGAGTTCATTACCCTACTGTTATAACCAAACACACTTATTGGTTCACACCTACTACTGGTTCAGACCTCTTATTGGTTCAGACCTCTTACTGGTTCAGCACTTATTCAATAACAACCCCTAAATGGGTTTTGTGGTTGGAAATCATATTTATGTTTATATCTTTGTAATGTTCTTAGTTTTTACGGTCTAGCTCCTTGCTAGTCAATAAGTAGTAGTATCCTACCCATTAAAAATGATCTTCAAATTAAAAACGATTTTCGTAAGGGATTTATAATTTCGGCTCATTCAAAAAACATACTTGCCGGTTTGTTTATATTTTAAATGAATCATAAAAGCAATTAAATACAGCTTTTTTGTATTCGGTTGGCTTTAACCAAACAAAGGAACATACATTACTACTTGAACGGGGTAAGTACTTTTTTTTGTTTGCACATTAAGAAAACAAACATTTTCTTGTTCGTTCGTTAATATGGTAAACGAATACAAATGAACTTAGAGGAGTACAAAATGAACACAAACAAAGACCTTTAAAAATAAACAACAAAATCCATATTAAAGTCTAAATGTCATCAAAAAATGGATTAGGCTCGATCTACACCAAAAACATAAACGAATGGAGATAAACAAATAATAATAAACAAGCATAAACGAACTTTCAAGAATGTAATGAATGAATTATACATGTGTACTTTGTTTGTTTAGTTAATTGAACAAAAGGTTTTCTTCTTATTTGCAAACCTTAAATAAATGAAGATAAACAAACTTTCTCTCAAATATTTCACAATTGATTTAATGGCTGTCTAATACAAATTACAAGTCTGGTTATATTTATCTCTAACGAGTAAAAAAGAATCATGATAAAATTTTTAACTAATAAAAAACCGCATACGAAAAACCTTATTATGTTGATGGAAGAAGTTCTTCCACTTATGTTATAGATATGATTAAGCAGTTACATTCATAGTTTGGCCTAACGAATTGGGTACATTATCTTATTTTTATGGGACCCATGCTACCTTTCCTGATGTGCTTGCCTTTATCTTAGCGATTGGGGCTTTATCATATTTGGTTCTAATGAGACCGAGATTGCTTACTTTGTAAGTAAGGTATCTCAATTTCTTTAGAAACTGACTTAGTGACATTAGCTAGCGGATTTTACGATATCTCTAGGCTACTAGTTCTCACTAACTTACAATTTCACGCTCCTCTGTATAAACTATACATGGTTATGCAGATACTGATTGAGTCAGTTGCCGAGGTAAGTTATGTTTTGTTTTTGCTTTAATATTATAAGTTGAAGCTTTTAGAAACAACAAATTGTTGCTTGTTCCATCACTAAGACAATGTATCATGCTCTTGCACATGCTGCTACTATCATCATGAGACGGATTATGTTGCCAGAGTTGCGGTATTCAACTCATATTCTGCAGAACCGTTTAAGGGATGGTCAATACAAGTTGGTGAAAAGGTCCATGCTTTAGTAAACTGTAGATTTATGATCTAGGGTCTGTAACTTCCTACTTTGTACCTTTTATCCTTTTTATAATATATTAGGATGTGAGCTATGGCATGTAATAGTCACTAGTCAAAATGCAATCTGCCTTTTGACTTTACATTGATCTTGTTCTCTAGATTAGTGTTTCCAGCTAGCCTTCAAAGTATGGCTGGTTGTAGGATGTAGTATAAAATATCTCAGGTCCTTGTATTTCTTTTTATGCTTTGTAACACTTATAAAAGAACTTGAGAGCAATATATAGCATTCTTGAAAACCATATTACTGTGTTGTTTTCAGTTCTGTCTCATTTTACTTGTGTTCTTAGCATCATTTTTACAAACCCGATTCCCCATTTGATGTGTTAAGTGTTCTAACACTCTCCTCATTGTGAGACTGATTGTATTGACCATCCCGTAAACGGTCCTGCATATTCTCTAGCATGATAATACGGGTGCTTCATACTTGTCTATTAATCCTATGTTTTATCAAAGCACAAAGTATCTTGAGATTGACTTGCATTAATTGGGGATATGGTTATGAATGGTTCTTTTGGAGCTTTTTATGTTAATACAACTCATTTGTTTGTAGATATTCTTACTAAAGGGCTATTTTTGGTTATCTCCAATCAAAGCTACACATAGAGAACGCTTGTGTGGCATGTTAATATATATATATATATATATATATATATATATATATATATATATATATATATATATATATATAGATAGATGCATCATTATCTATTATTTAGCTTTATAATATTAACTATAACTCATTTAGCAAGGTTGGCGGTGGTCCCATCGGCCTTGCCACATGTCCACATCACCAACATTGGACCTCACTTCATTATCTATTATTTAGCTTTATAATATTAACTAAAACTCCATCACTTAACTCTGAGCATTTTGCTTAAACTGAGACTTGAACCCATGACCTCACCATATTTACATGTCATGGGTCCATCATCTTAACCAGTTGGATTAAAGATCATTGGTTATACACGCTTTACTCACAATCAATTATTTTCATATTTCTTAGTTGTCTATATTGTGAAATCCGGTAATTTTCCGTTACCAAACTTCGTTAGTTCCATTAGGTCTTGCATACACGTGTCGTGAGCACACACTAGTTGGCATTGAACGTTGGTGACTTAATAATAATTAACAATGATAAACAGATAATAATTTAACTAATAATGTTGATTATTAGTTTGTGGCTACGCGATTTACAAATTTTAAAGATTAACTATGAATTTTACTTGTTAATGTGATTACGTGTTATGTTTATGTTATGTGCTTGTCATTAGTTGAGATATACATGGTTATTATCGATGATTAATAATATTGATGTTTAGTAGTTAAAAACTATTTAAAAAGTATTAAAAAGATTAGTTTTTATAAAATATAAACAATAAGGGCTAAAAGGTAACATTTCTAAACATAATATTAATTAAAAAACAAAACCCTAATTCCCTTAACCCACCATCGGCTGCGACCTCACCATTCACACACACAACTTGCGAATTTCAGCCAAGATCAAGCAATTAGGCATCGATTTGATTGAGTTCAAGCATTACAACACGTTAACAACATCAATTCTTATCTATTACGTGATTAAAGGTTAGATTTTATGAGTTTTTCATGCTTTCTTAACTTTGGCCGAACCCTAGTTCGGATTTTGTTCAAGATGTCAAATTTTTGATGGTTTGTTGATGGTATGATGTTAGTTAGATAGTATTGATGATAGTTTACGTGTATTATACAAGAAATTCATGATTTTGACGCGTGGATCATACCTTACTAATAATAGTAACTTTTGTGCATGAACTTGATGATTTGATGATGAATTGATGATGTTATGATGTTAATGATGTTGTATGAATGTTGGAATTTTGATAATTATGCTAGAAATCCATGAAATGATCATGTAGTTCATACCATGCTATAAGTAGAAACTTCTGAATATGAGATTTGTGAATTATGGTGATTTGATGATTGTGATCATGTCTAGATGATAGCATGGACTTGATTAGGCATGATGTTGATGAATTCATGAATGAATTTGGTGCTAGATTGATTTTGGGATGTTACTTTCCCAAAAGGGAAACTTTATTTGTGTGGAACTTTGGATATGGTGAATTAAGTATAATCATGATGTTAGGGACATGTTAGAATGTTTATTGATGGTGTCTACTGTGGTGGAATGTGTTAATTGGGTTGTATGGATATTTGATTGATCATTTATAAAATTAAGACTTTTATGGTTTATACATGATAATGGCTTATGATAGGAGATTATAGAATCATGTTTGGAAATGTAATAGGTCATTGTTGGGTATGTTGGTTGGCATGAATCTTGTTGAATATTGTGATGATGATCATCATACAAGCGTGCGAATCTGAGGCCCCTACTTAGTAGGATTGGCAGGTGTGAAGTCGTGAGTGGCTTCACATGGCATGTTTTGCATGATTAGACTTTATGTATGATGTACTAGTTGTGATGTAATTATAATTGTGTGAGCATGTACTTGAGATTCGCATGAGTTATATGATAATCTAAGTTGTATGATGATCTTGGTAGAACAAGTGGTTGATGAAGTGATATAAACTTGTATGATAACCATGTATGATGAGTTGCTATGCTTGATTAAATGTGATTTCAACAATAATGTCACCAAATGGGTCAAACGGGTCAACTAGGTCAAATGCGTCTTGTTTTTCTAAAACCTTGGGTCAATGTGTTTGTTGAGCCCTTAGGGTTGTTGATGATTCTGTGTACACGTGTTCATGAACTTGCGTGTTCTAGGTAACCTCTGAAGGTTGTCTTTCCTCTCTCTCTCTCTAGTTAGCTTTAATATCATTTGTGTGCACACCAGGTGAGTTCGTGCCCCACTTTATTTACACTCTCTTTTGGGGGAGATAGCATACTCGTTCTGAAACGCTTTATTGATTATAAGTTGTGTATAGTGTAATGTAGTGCGATATACTATGAAAGTCCTCACACTTTAGGATCGTTAATATTGGAACTAGCGGGAAATCTTGGGTAGTACTACTGGGTTTGACAAGCCCCACCTGTGCGACTCGAGGTCAAATGGTTGCAATATTGTCCTAACACAGGGTGTCACGACCTAGTAAGTCGTGATGAGAAGCAATCAAACGAAACGCTGTCAGCTTCGATCGCGAAATCACTACGATTATTACTTGTGAATTTAGACTAGCTATCTAATTCAATGTACTCTTATGTTTTATAACTATTACTGTTATGTTTTACGCAAACTCTTGAACTCACCAACCATTGTGTTGACTCTTTTAGTATGCTATTCTCAGGTCGTGATTAATGAAAAGTCTAGGAGCACTCACGGGTCAGCATTTGTGGGTCAGCATTGTTGGGAACAATTGTGGTTTTGCAATTGAAATAATTATATATTTGTTTTGAACAACGGTTGGCGTGTGTTTGTGCATTTTACATTGTGTTGCATTATTTTGGGTTGTCATGTTTTCTGAACGCTTCCGCATACTTTTAAAGTTTTAAACTCTTATTTTGCTTGAATGTTTCATATAGAATCGTTCTGAGTAACTAATGATTGAGATCCTGGTTTGTTCACACGCCTCGCGGTAAAACCCCGCAGTTGGATTTAGAGGGTGTGACAGATTGGTATCAGAGCCATTGGTTATAGGGAACTAGGTTGCATACACAATAGACTATAACCGCATAATTTTTTAGTTACTCGTCACTTATTTCCTTACTGTATACTCATTGGCATATGCATCATGTACTTCGCAGCATGGCATTGTCATCCAGAGATTTAGGCAAGAGACCTGCACGTTCTAAGTCACCTCCTCCTTCTCCTGCACCTGATAGGGGATCAGACTGGCCTCGACATCCTTACCCCTCTGGAGAGATGGATTGGGATCAACCATTCGCATTACCCGAGCGCGATCCTTCGTGGAACTGGAACTTCTATCCTACCTATATACACCGCATGGTTTACAGGGAGCGAGTACCACCTGTAGCTCCTACTCGACCTAGGACTAGATCGTCGACAGCTTCTCTGGCACACACACTTCCTACCTTGGACATCCCACACGAGCAGGCGTTTCCAGTATTGGTGGCTACACTAGACATTGAGCGACAACGTATTAGAGGACTCACTCATGAGAATTCCGCTCTACGATACGAGATGCGACAGGTACGGTTACAGATAGAGACACTTCAGGAGTGACTATCGATGGCCATTAGTGGGCATCATACTCTGGCAGGCAATGTGCTAACGCTTACCGAGCGCATGAACGCGCAAGATCATCAGAACATAGTGGTAGATGATAGATTTGCTGACCTAGAGGCACAGCTAGCAGCGCTTCAGATTGCTGAAGCCCCTGCACCTGTGGCAGACCCCGAGGAAGAAGACCCGGAAGAGGAACCTGAGGAAGTGCCTGAGGAAGACCCTGAGGAAGAAGATCCAGAGGAAACGGAAGAGGATAGCGATGGACCAGACGTGTTAGATTGATTCCACTTTCTTATGGCCTGGACTATATGGTGTTTCTTTTTCCTTTGAAACCTATGTGGGAAGGGTTGTTTCTCACCCAACTGAAAAACTAAAATTTAAAACTAAAATTTTGACATTGATGGAATATTTTGTGAACCATTTACAATTTATTTATCTTTGGTTATTATTTTTGTTATAAATATTGTGGTTGTGGTAAATTCATTATTTCTTATTATTTACAGTCCTTCAATGAGATTAATATGTTGGATGTTACTTATTATTGTATTTGTGAATATAAAGTGAAATATGGACGCAAGAAGTAGAGGACGTGGATGTGGCCATGGACGTGGCCGTGGACGTGGTGCCGGTGGTCGTGGTACCGGTGCTATAAACATGACCCCTGCTGAATTAGCTGCCCTGATAAATCAGCATGTGCAAGCAGCGGTTGGTGCACAAGCTGCCCAATTTGGAGGTAAATGATGACCTTGGTCATCAACTGCATAAATTTTTCTACTAGATGGTTAACCCATTTGATTAGACTAAATAATCCAAAACGTTGAATACAGGACCGCCAGCGTGCACATATAAAGCATTCATGGACTGCAAGCCCCACATGTATAGTGGAGCTGAGGGAGTTGTAGGGCTCGTACGTTGGTTTGAGAAGACCGAGTCAGTCTTCTCCAAATGCAACT
Organism: Flaveria sonorensis; assembly: GCA_025506505.1. NCBI lineage: Eukaryota > Viridiplantae > Streptophyta > Magnoliopsida > Asterales > Asteraceae > Flaveria > Flaveria sonorensis. The sequence continues at coordinate 1,119,852 of CM046427.1, forward strand.
GTCCAGCGGTGGATCAAGTAAAGTATGCCACGGGGACGCTTGAGGGCGCATCACTCTCGTGGTGGAATGCCCAAGTACAAATGCTTGGTCAGGCAATCGCCAATGCTTTACCATGGGATGAATTCAAGGAAATGATGATGGAGGAATATTGCCCTCGTAGTGAAGTTCAAAAGCTGGAAGCCGAATTTTGGCAGCTCAAGATGGAAGGATTGGAGATTGAGGCCTACACAACAAGGTCTCACTAGTTGGCAACACTTTGCCCAGGCATGATCGACACGCCGGTTAAGCGGATTGAGCTTTATCTACGTGGCTTGGCTCCAGAGATACAGAGCATGGTGACTACTGCAAACCTCCCTACTATTCAAAAAGTGATCCGACTAGCCTACAAACTTACTGATCAAGCGGTAGAGCAAGGCAAACTACCCAAGCGGGGCGCTGTGGCAAGCGTGCCCGGCAAAAACGCAAGTGGGTCGGCTCGGGCAAAAAGGGATTGTCATCAAACAGTCAACCTCAGCAGCAACAACATCATCAGCAACAGAGGAGGTTCGACAATAAAAGAAGCTTCAACCAGACGACTCCCTCAAACCAAGGGCCAAACGAAAACGGAGGGAGACACCCAAAGTGCAACCGGTGTAACTATCATCATGTGGGCAGATGTGACAACTTCAAATGCCAGCGCTGTGAAAAGATTAGACATGCAGCAAAAGACTACCATGGCGAGCTGATGAAAAAGCCACAACAATCCCATGAAACACCCAAAGGCTGCTTTGAATGTGGGAAAGAGGGCCATTACAGGAGAAACTGTCCTCAGTTGAGGAAGAACGGGAATGGTGCAAACAAAGGTGGGAACAACAACAGCAACAACAACAACAATGGCAACAGCAACAACAACGGTGGTAACAATGGTGGAACAAAAGGGAGAGCCTTTGTTATCGGTTTAGGTGAGGCTCTAAACGACCCTACTACTGTTACTCGTAAATTTTCTGTTAATGGTCGTTTTGCTACTGTACTGTTTGACACTGGAGCCGATAGAAGTTTCATCTCTACTAAGTTTAGTAGTCTTTTAAGTGATATGCCCTCAGCATTAGAATCTAATTACACTGTAGAGTTAGCTGACGGTAAGCAGATTCACGTAACGCATATCCTTAGAGATTGCAAGATAGAACTTGCTAGTCATACCTTTGACATAGATCTCATGCCTGTTACACTAGGGAGTTTTGATGTAGTAGTAGGCATGGATTGGCTTTCTGAAAAGCAGGCGGAAGTCATATGTCACAGAAGATCATACAAATCCCTATGGGTGAAGAAATTCTTACGGTCAGAGGCAATAGAAGTGGTGTAGTGATGGGCATCATCTCATTCATGAAAGCACAGAAGTTGTTGTGGAAAGGTCGCTTAGCCATATTAGCCCTCGTTACTGATAAACAACTAGAAGCAAAGAGGATAGAGGATATCCCTGTCATTCGTGACTTTCCTGAGGTGTTTCCAGAGGATCTGCCTGGATTACCACCTCATCGTCAAGTTGAATTCCTGATTGATTTGACTCCAAGAGCCGCTCTGATTGCGAGAGCACCTTACCGGTTAGCTCTGAACGAACTACAAGAATTATCTGCTCAACTACAAAGGGTGTTGGATAAAGGGTTTATCTGATCGATCTTGTCGCCTTGGGGAGCACCAGTTCTATTTGTCAAGAAGAAGGATGGTACATTTCGAATGTGCATCGACTATAAAGAACTGAACAAGGTTACGATCAAGAATAGATACCCACTACCTCGTATAGATGATTTTTTTGATCAACTTCAAGGATCAAGCTATTATTCTAAGATTGACTTGAGGTCTGGGTACCATCAACTGAGAGTTTCAGAGGAAGACATCTCTAAGACCGCCTTCCGTACACGTTAGGTCATTACGAGTTCTTGGTCATACCATTCGGGTTGACGAATGCACCAGCCGTATTCATGGACCTCATGAATCGTGTGTGCAAACCCTATCTCGATCAGTTTGTTATTGTGTTTATCGATGACATATTGATCTACTCAAGGACTGAGGAAGAACATGAGGAGCACTTACGTTTAATCTTGGAATTACTTAGAAAGGAACAACTGTACGCCAAGTTCTCCAAGTGTGATTTTTGGATACGTGAAGTGCAATTCTTGGGTCATATTGTTGATGAGAAAGGAATACATATCGATCCTGTAAAGATTTAAGCAATAAAGAATTGGGCGGTACCCAAAATGCCAAGCGAGATACGACAGTTTCTTGGACTGGCAGGATACTATCGGCGATTCATTAAAGGATTTTCTAAGATCGCTCAACCTATCATAGCCTTGACTCACAAGGGAACAACGTACAAATGGGGTGAGAGTCAGGAATCTGCTTTCCAATTACTGAAATAGAATCTGTGTAGCGCACCGATATTGGCGTTACCGGAGGGAAGTGATGACTTCGTAGTCTATTGTGATGCTTATATTCAAGGACTTGGTTGTGTCTTGATGCAGCGAGATAAAGTGATAGCTTACGCCTCAAGACAACTAAAAGTGTATGATAAGAACTATACCACCCATGACTTGGAACTGGGTGCGGTAGTTTTTGCCTTAAAGATCTGGAGACATTACTTGTACGGTACCAAGTGCACTATCTACACCGATCAAAAGAGTCTTCAGCACATCTTTGAGCAGAAGGAATTGAACATGAGGCAAAGACGCTGGGTAGAATTATTGAACGACTATGATTGTGCTATCAAATATCATTCGGGAAAGGCTAATGTAGTCACTGACGCGCTGAGTAGAAAGGAAACTGCTAAGCCCCGACGAGTGCGAACTTTGCAACTTACGATTAGTACACGGTTACCTGAACAAATCCGAGAGGCTCAGACAGTTGGATAAACAGTTGGAAGTAAAGGCGGATGGAGTTCGTTATTTCATGGACAGACTTTGGGTACCTTTGCATGGAAACCTAAGGGACTTAGTTATGAGTGAGGCTCACAAGTCTAAGTACTCTATGTTGGTTCAATTGATCGATTCAACCATGCAATTGATGTTTGACAATGGTTTTCAACCGAATCAACACTTACAAACACAATAACATAATGTATTTCATTGAATCTAAACAATAATAAAAAATAATAAGCAATAACAAAGGCTCAATGATATTGAAAATGAACTTCCAGCCACACACACAATTGTAACAACGAATATTATGTATTAGGGTTTTTGCAATAGTTACCGAAAAAGATAGAAAGATTACAATTTATAAGCAACCTAAATTCGCTGGTAGTTTCGCTGACTGACGAAACTGCCTGTCTAATTACTAGATTCACCCGGCAGTGAACTACAGATTCTCCGGGTGATCTAAATCAGCTGACTTCGGGCGAAACTATAGTTTCGCCCGTAGTTTCGCTGCAATTCAAAAAAAACATAGAAAGACGAATTACAAAGAAGGAACTAACAATTAACCTATTACAAAGCAAAATAAACTTATTAACTATAGTGAGTCCAACCTATGTAGATCATAAATTCTCCCCCTAGGTTGGACCTCACTCTCTGACTATTAGGTCTTCACTTGCTCCTCTTCAGCTTTGTTAAATATTTCTTGTTCTGCTCCTGCTGCACTCTCCTCTTCAGCCCTTGCACTTGCCCTTGCAAATTGTCATGTAAGATCATGCATGTCCAACTTCAACTCGTCAGCCTTGGATACTTTCTTAGCTAGCTCCCTGACCTCTTCCCTTACATCTCGAGCTTTGTTTGCCACGTTCATAAACAAACTGGCTTCTCTTCTTGTTTCATCTCCAGCTCCGGCCTTGATATGATTTTCACAAAGAGTCACTAGGTCTTCATCACAAAAAGAAAATACCACCACCTTTCAGCCTAATGACTGCTTCCCCAGTATTGTTATCATAAAACCATTTTTCGAACTTTTGCAGTCTAGGGGGAAGTGGATTGGGCACCCTTACTCTGTTAACAGTTTTAGTTGGCTTTAGCTTTAGCACAATCTTTCCTTTTCTGGGGGCCCAATCCAAGTCTATCTTCGATCTCCTCCTTTCAGTCCTCATAAACCCAAAAGCTTCAAAATTGTCATTTATTCCAGCTTTGATTTCCTTCTCTAGTATTATAGCCCGTTCACTCAATTGGGCATCCAAAAGTGGAATTTCAGCCAATCTCCTCAAGTCCCATCTTGGCAAGGTCTTGAACGCCTTCCTTTTATGCATGTAAGATATTTCTCCGCCTCTTCTTTTAATCATGAACATTTTCAATTCAAAATTACATTTCCAGCTCATGATTTTCTTATCAGATTTGTTCTTGCTTGGTTGGAATAGAGGAGTTAAATCTTCTTGTTCTTTTTCTTTCACGAACCAGTCCTCTTTGCTCAGCTCAAATACGTCACCTTCTTCTAAACCCCTTTATGCCACATAAGTCATTGGGCGATCCTCCACTTCATAGTATTCAGGCTCTGAGTTATAGTCAACCAGTTGTTCCTCATATTCTTCCTCTTCATCAATGAGTCTCTTCTCAATTTCTTCCTTATTTCCTTCTGTGGTTTCTTCTCTAATCACCTCATCCCCCGTCAAGTCTGTTTCTATATTCAAACCCAAATCAACAAATTCAACCTCAACAATCGAAGGCTCCTCTCTTACATCTCCTCCTTCATCAGCTCTCCTTTCTGCTTCTGTCTCAACAACCTTTTCACCTCCAACATCACTCCCACTAGCACCACCTCCAGTCATACTTGCTTCTCCCCTCATTCCAGATGACTTTCCAACTTTTAGGAACGAGTACTTGGATGTGTCGATCAGATCATCTAGTTCCTCTTGTGATAGTTGGTTTGTGACACCAACTTTGCCTTTGAGCTCATTCACCTCCTTCAATAATCTTTTGATTAGATTCTGTTGATCCATCATCATTGCTTTCATACTCTCAATTTGCTCATCCTTCTCATTTTCTCTTAATTCTTGATTGATCAACTTGGTCTTTATCATGCTAAGTTCATTCGCCAATGATGCATTTACGTTTCGAATGACATCCTGGTCCAATTCTAATCGGGAATCCCTCCTTTCTTCGAACACTGGTTGTTTATGTTTAGTTCTCCTTTCAGTTTCGTGAGCCGGTTCCCCTTGATAAGACTTTCTTTTAGACCTTCTCTCTTGTTGACCCCGCAACTCCTCTTCAACCTCGTCAATCTCAGCATCCAAATCATATTCTTTCTCCTTTGCTTATCTCTTCCTTTTCTTTATTGCCTCTGTTTGTTTATTCCGGTTTTTTTCAGCATTTTTGTTTTCGTTCTCAATCAGCCTTTTTATGTAATTCCATCTCTCGGCTGGATACATGTTTTCGAGCAAATAAGTTATTTTACTACTAAAGTCATGTCTAACTGCTGAGCAATCTGCAAATATTCTTGTATTCATCTGCATCAGCCTCTTAACTTCCCCGTGTCTTGGCAAACTTGGTTTCTCGTGATTAATGATCATCTGGACAAACCTTGGATATAAAAGCCATTTATCCTTCTTCAGAGCCATGACATTCTCAGTCATACAGTCGAATATTAGTCTTGCAATATTGGCCTTTTGTCCTTTACAGAATATAATCATGGCCTTTGCCCACTATGCATTTAATCCATTTGATCCTCCCTTTCTATGATCCAAGCACATAATAAATATGTGAGCAATGTCTCTCCATTCCTTGGACAAAAAGGACTTTTTAATTTCATTCTTTGATCCAAAAGATGGTCCCTCATATCCAATGCTTCGATAAGCGTTAAGAACATCAGTATCAGTCATACCAACCTCATCACCACAATCTTCTTCCAACTTCAACACCCTAGCTACCGTCTCAGCAGTGACAACTATGTCTTCCCAGATCACATTCGGCATTAACCCAAAAATCTCTAATGTGAATGTCGTAGATCGTGGGTAAATGAGATATGGCATAATGTATGGGCGACTGCTTCAGCCATCTAAGACAATCTCTGAAACCGACAGTCTTCGGATTACTGTCGTCTAAAAGTGCCACAACATTAGTCTTTTCATCGAACTTTAAGTTTACCATGAACTTCAAAATATAAACATAGGTAAGTTAGATATCATATAAAGACAGTCAAACAATAAGAGAAATTTAAAACAACAATAGTTTCGCTGTCATGGCGAAACTGTAATTTCGCCAGGCACAGCAAGATAGCTTCGCTGAGGCTTTGAACCTAAGTTCAACAGTTTCGCTGCCAGGCGAAACTATAGTTTCGCTAAACAACAAATAGATTCGCTGTTGATTGAACATAAATTTCGACCAAACGAAAGTGTACATTAGCTATAACTCAGCCCTAGACCATGAGTTTGAGCGATTCTACACTTTCGCTGAGGACAAACTTATAATTCAGACGACAGCGAAGCTGTAAGTTCGCTGACCCCAACAGAGCATATTATGTGCTGAGCGAAAGTATAGTTTCGCTGGAATGGTTCGAGCGAAACTGTCAGGTATGCTTGGACAGCATAACTAGATAGATTAGCTCGCAACAGAGAACTTTCGTTCAGTTTCACTGAATAGATTGGTAGATTCGCTGGACGAAACAGGCGAAGTTTCGAACCAGCGAATCAACTCAAACCACAGATTAAGCAATAAAACCACGATTAAACTCTAGAAACAGAGTGCAATGCCTACCAGATCGCTTAGAAACCGACAAACTCGATGGAAATGATTCAAAAGAAATCAAAGAGATACGGACATGGAGAAACTAGGGTTAGATTCGCACGCACATATGTGAAACGAGCTTTATACTGTGCAATATATAGGTTCTATAGATTCGCTTGGCGAAACTACCAGCGAAACTGTAGTTTCATTGGAACCTAAAAACTTAAAAAATTAAAGAAAAAATAAAAATAAAAATAAAAATAAAAAATAAAAATAAAAATAATAACAAAACAATCTTATTTATAAAGCCTTTATGAAAAACATTCTTCGTTCCACAATATCAGCACAAAACAAAACAAAACAAATATAAAACAAATAAGAAAGAAAAATAAAAGATATAGAGACTTCTTTTTCAAGAAAGTGATCCAGAGAATCAAAGATTTGCGGGATTGCTGATATGTTTATCCTTTTAAACTCATGCCTTCCTCTTTTTAACAAGTAATCTGCAGCTATTTTATCATGTTTTGGATTCATTAAATAGACTCAGATGACTTGGATCCCGCAGATATTCAGCAAAGTACCACTCCTGTTCTTCATGGTTTATTGAGCAATATAATTCACTTTGCTTGAATTCTTAAATATTTCAACAATGGCTCTTAATTTCTAAGAATCGTTGTGTCTTTATTTTGGGGACAGATGATAAGAGCTCCAGGTCTATACTTACGTATAACAGAGGAGATAATCATTTTATCTCGCTGATGAGAGCTTCAGGTCTATACTTACGTATAATAGAGGAGATCATCACTCCAGGTCAATGTTCACACATAGCAGAGGAGATAAGCACGAGATATGTTACCCATTTTATTTTAATAATTTTTTTTTGCAACAAGCAAAGATTTAAAACTCTCAACCCTTTTCAGACAAGGCCTTGTAGCTTTGGGCAGGCTGAGATATCATAAGGATAATCCTTTTCGTTGAGTTCTTAGACTTTAATTAAGCTACACGATCACTGTTTACTTTGATATCTGACTGAGCCTACCAGCATATCCCAAACAAAGCTATTAATTCTCCTTCAAACTTCTTTACCGTGAAGTTCCTGAAAAGGCAAAATTAAACCTTAGACAAATAAAAAATAGATCTTTATTCTCCTTCGAAATTTCTTTTTAGAAGTTCCTGAAAAGAAATTTCTCTTTTCCCCCCTTTTTATCTCCAGCAAAAGCGACATATCCTCCATTAATTATTCGATAATCTGTGAGTAAATCTTTCAACCCGGTCATATGCCTTGAACATCCACTGTCAATGTGCCAAAGACTATTGATAGCTCTTCTGGATTGTTCCTGGCATAAAACTTTTTTGTCAAAACTTGGAAATTGGGACCCAAGTCTTGACTGACTTAGGTCTTGGAACGGAAGACTTTTTACAAAAGAAATTATTTACAAAATGATTTAATCTACTTCCTAAGGAACTATGATTTATATTTCTATTAACAAATGCAGGACAAGTTTTAAGAACATGATCATCCTTTCCACATCTAAAACATCAGGACTTCAATCCTTTCTTGTTACATCTTAAAACAGATGCTTGATCAGTTAAGATTTCTTCCTTACCTTCAGACGTGTAAGAATTTGAATCGCTACATGAGTCATGTGATTCTTTTAATATTTCCTTTGTGACTTTCATTTTAGCAAATCCGGATTCATTTTTGTTAATATTGTTAACGTTTGAGGAAGTTGTCTCAATATCTTTAAGATTGGAAATCCGACTTGGTGTGAAAGATGGGATAGGATGAGAAAGAAACTTTTCAAAATAAGTTGGGTGGGAACGTCTATTTGAAGCTTTAGGTAAGCAATTATCATGATTATTAACAAGAGAATTTGAAACATCATCATTAGATTCATCAATATCTGAGGATAAACAGAATGCACTAGAACTAGGGCTACAAGAACTACTGTCTATGACAGACGTTTGTGAAACAAATCTACTTAAACTATTGTCTATAGAAGACTTTTTGGAATCTAAAATATTAAAACTAGAGTAACCCAGACCACTACTTGCACCATAATCATAATCCTCTCGAATCTCCTTATGATTAACTCCTTCTAAACCTGCATACAAACTGTACGTATAATTTTGAATTAACTCATTAGTTGGATGAGATGTAGGCATAGGAGAATAACAATAAGTACTAGGTGGAGGATAAACATGAGTGGTTTCTTTGCTTCCCAAACCGGTCTTAATTCTAGCCCCCTTTGATTTAAGCAAAGTTCCTCAAGTTTTATCCCAAAGATTGTCTATTTTTCAAGTTTAGTTTTTAATTTGCTCGTTTCAAATTCAACGAGTGCTACACGTTCAGTTAAAGCATTTATTTCAACGTTTCTTTCCAAAAGATTTCTTTTTAAATGCTCATTTTCTTTTAATGCTTCATTTAACTTAACAAAATATTTAGACTCATTGTTTAAGTTCCTTATTAATTGTTTCAATTCATTTTCATATCTAATAACAATTTGTTTTCTTATAAACCCAAATAAACGAATTTTGCAGGAAGGAGAGCATATGTCTTGAATTACCTCATAAGGAGACCATAACTACCTTTTCAGTAGCCAGGGCCTTGTCACACTGACAGACTGGAGTATTCTTGTCTCTACATCCTCAGCTTTTCTGTTATTCAGCTTTACTATCTTTTCAAATTCTGACTCACACTCTCATCTTTATACTGCTTTTTACAATCTCTTCAATATTTCTCAACTTTTTTTCTTCATCCTGCACCATAATCATAATCCTCTCGAATCTCCTTATGATTAACTCCTTCTAAAACTGCATACAAACTGTACGTATAATTGAATTAACTCATTAGTTGGATGAGATGTAGGCATAGGAGAATAACAATAAGTACTAGGTGGAGGATAAACATGAGTGGTTCTTTGCTTCCCAAACCGGTCTTAATTCTAGCCCCCTTTGATTTAAGCAAAGTTCCTCAAGTTTTATCCCAAGATGTCTATTTTTCAAGTTTAGTTTTTAATTTGCTCGTTTCAATTCACGAGTGCTACACGTTCAGTTAAAGCATTATTTCAACGTTTCTTTCCAAAAGATTTCTTTTTAAATGCCATTTCTTTTAATGCTTCATTTAACTTAACAAAATATTTAGACTCATTTGTTTTAAGTTCCTTATTAATTTGTTTCAATTCATTTTCATTATCTAATAACAATTTGTTTTCCTTATAAAACCCAAATAAACGAATTTTGCAGGAAGGAGAGCATATGTCTTGAATTACCTCATAAGGAAGACCATAACTACCTTTTCAGTAGCCAGGGCCTTGTCACACTGACAGACTGGAGTATTCTTCTTGTCTTCTACATCCTCCACTGCTTTTCTGTTACCCTTCTCAGCTTTACTATCCTCTTTCAAATTTTCTTTTGACTCACCCATCTTCTTTTCATCTTTAATACCTGCTTTCTTACATCCACTCTCTTCAACTTCAGTTTTCTCAACCTTTTTTTCTTCATCCTAAACCCTTTCCTTGCTGCTTTCACCACTAACCTCTTGAGTCTCATTCTTGAATTCTCTAAAAGGGTCAAAGTCATCAATAGAATCCACATCACAGTTTTACTAACTCAGCCACTAGTGCATGATTGATTTCTTCTTCAGTTTCTTTAATCTCAGCGCTCCAATCAAGGTTGAGATGAGAGTTGTTTCCTTCTTTGACTTGACTTCTTCCTTGTCAGTGATTGGGATAACTTTAGAAGTTCCAGAAGTTCCTGGTTCAGTAATGATAAGATTGGGACATTCTCTTTTGAAATGCCCCAGCTGCTTGCAATTGAAGCATCTTAATTTCGACTTATCAAACCCAAGCTTAGAATTCTGATTTTGATTTCCGAAGCTCCTTCTACCAGTTCGTTCCATAAATCTTCTTGCACGTAGTGTGAGCATGGCCATTTGCCATTGGATGTCTTGTTTCTTCTAAATCATCTGGATCAACTTGATACATATCTTCAACTATCATTCCTTTCCCTTTAACTCTCCAGCAACTAGAGCTTCATAACTGTGCACGAACATCCCAAATAATGCTATAGTGTCTGATGGAATCTGAGTAGTGACAGATGGCTTTGAGCTTGAACCAACACCTGTAGATCCCCCGCTAGACATATTTGAAGCACCAAATCCTGTAGAACTACTATAAGCTGAACCATACAAAGACAAGTTTACAGCGGATGACATTAATGCAACATTTTGTGGATATATGATGGCTGACATCATGGATTGATTGTATTCTCTCCTCTTTAAATCCAAATCAAAAGATTTCAATTTGTTGATTACATCCATGAGTTTGTAATCAGCAAAGTTCCTTTCCTGCTTCAACATCCTAACTTGCAGGCTCTATTGAGGTGGAAGAGAGTCTAAGAGTTTAGAGACTTGTTCATGATTTCCCAACTGTTCATCATATTTGTTTAATATGCTTGAGATGGACAAAATTTGATTTGTTATATCTGTAAGGCTTTCATTTTTGTGTCCTACAAAAGAATTGAACTCCTTTTCAGCTTGAGCTTTCCTGTCTTTCCTCAGATCCTCATTTCCATCATAGAATTCACACAAGGAGTCATACAAAGATTTTGCATCCTTATGTTCAGCAAATCTGTTATAGATGTCTTGAGATAAGCAGAGAGTTAAAGCTCCAAAAGCTTTCTGATCACGATCAATTAACTTCAAATCTCTTTCAGTGAATGTAGATGAATCGGTGTTGGAGAAGTAACTTGCAACAGTGACAGTTGGGGTATGAGGACCATTTACAATTGATTCCCATTGATTGTGATCGGTGTAGTAAAGAAGGCTTTCAACATCTTTTCCAGTCCTCAAAGTTATCACCATTTATAAGCCTCGGTGGCCTATTAGAAGCAACACTCTCCAAGTCAGATATGGTAATATTGGTGAACATCATTAGCTAAAAGAGGATAGTTTTGCTGACAAACAGGTAAATTCGCTGGTAACTTCGCTGGCAAATTCGCTTGTAGATTCGCTCGAACCAATGATCAAAAACTTCTAGTTTCGGCGATAGTTTCGCTGAGACTAGTAGAACTTTTGTTCTAAAATAAATTCGCTAGCACTTCTGCTTGTAGTGACTAGCAGAGGGTTGAACTTTTGTTCAAAAGTGGGCTACTTTCGCTGACAATAGCACGTGAATTTGAAATCACCAAATCCTTAGTTTCGCTTGTAAATTTGCTGGATGAACTGCAGATTCGCCCGATGAATCTGAAGCGCCTTTTTCAGAACAGAATCAACCCAATCTCATACAAAGCACAATGAATTTGAAATCTGATGATTACAATAGTTTCGCACATAAAAAACATACCATCCTTAATCAATTTCCATAAAATAAACACCCGATTCAGTATGCAAAATCGATGGAACAGTACTATTTTTCGAAAAATGACCAAAAACCAACTAATCAAGAGCACAATGGCTCTGATACCATATTGTTGGTCCAATTGATCGATTCACCCGTGCAATTGATGTTTGACAATGGTTTAAAACCGAATCAACACTTACAAACACAATAACATAATGTATTTCATTGAATCTAAACAATAATAAACAATAATAAGCAATAACAAAGGCTCAATGATATTAAAAATGAACTTCCAGCCACACACACAATTGCAACAATGAATATTCTGTATTAGGGTTTTTGCAATAGTTACCTACAAAGATAGAAAGATTACAATTTATAAGCAACCTAAATTCGCTGGCAGTTTCGCTGACTGGTGAAACTGCCTGTCTAATTACTAGATTCACCCGACAGCGAACTACAGATTCGCCGGGTGATCTAAATCAGCTATCTCCGGGCGAAACTATAGTTTCGCCCGTAGTTTCGCTGCAATACAAAAAAAAACATAGAAAGACGAATTACAAAGAAGGAACTAACAATTAACCTATTACAAAGCAAAATAAACTTATTAACTATAGTGAGTCCAACCTATGTAGATCATCACTCTATACATCCTAGTTGAGACAAAATATATCATGACCTGAAGGCGCACTACTGGTGGCCTAACATGAAAGCGGATGTAGCTACATATGTGAGCAAGTGCTTGACCTGCTCGAAAGTAAAAATGGAATACCAGAAACCATCTGGGCTATTGCAACAACCTGAAATTCCTATGTGGAAGTAGGAACAAATTTCAATGGATTTCATTACCAAACTACCCCGGACTCCTACTGGTTGTAACACGATATGGGTTATCGTAGATCGATTAACGAAGTCCGCTCATTTCTTGGCGATAAAGGAACGGACAAAATGGACAAGTTAACCCGACTCTATCGGAAAAAATAGTTTCGAGACATGGTGTACCAGTCTTAATTATTTCTGACCGCGATGCTTGTTTTACATCGCACTTCTGGCAGTCATTACAGAAATCTTTGGGTACACGATTAGACATGAGTACTGCTTATCATCCGTAAACCGATGGTCAAAGTGAGCGTACTATACAGACATTGGAGGACATGCTACGTGCTTGTGTGATTGACTTCGGAAATAACTGGGAAGTTCACCTACCATTGGTGGAATTTTCTTACAACAATAGTTATCACACCAGCATAAAGGCAGCACCTTTTGAAGCCTTGTATGGACGAAAATGTAGATCACCAGTTTGCTAGGCTGAAATTGGTGATAGTCAGCTAACGGGTCCCGAGTTAGTGCACGAGACCACTGAGAAGATCATACAAATAAGGAACCGTATGGCTGCAGCACGTGACAGACAGAAAAGCTACGCAGATAAGCGACGAAAACCTTTGGAGTTTCAGGTCGGTGACAGAGTTTTATTGAAAGTCTCACCGTGGAAAGGCGTGATTCGATTTGGTAAAAGAGGAAAGCTAAATCCAAGATACGTTGGACCATTTGAGATTTTGGAAAGAATAGGTCCGGTGGGGTACCGGTTAGCCCTACCTAACTCGTTGAGTGGAATCCATAATGTATTTCATGTCTCAAACTTGAAGAATTGCTTAACGATGAAACAATGGTAGTACCTCTTGAGGAAGTGAAAGTAGATGAGTAATTACACTTCATTGAAGAACCAGTCGAGGTGATGGATCATGAGGTAAAGACGCTTAAGCAAAGCAAGATACCATAGTCAAAGTTCGTTGGAACTCGAGATGTGGACGGAATTCACGTGGGAACGTGAGGACCAGATGAAGCTTAAGTATCCTCAGTTGTTCAAACAACAACGACGGCCAGCGAAGGTATTGATTACATTTCGGACGAAATTCTTTTAATATGCGGATGATGTGACAACTCACCCAAAATCACTCGATTACTTTGTGCCAATGCAGTAGACCAGTGATGGAACACACATGTAACGGAATTTTTGGGACGAAATTCTTTCGATAGGGGATAATGTGACATCCGGTAATTTTCCGTTACCAAACTCCGTTAGTTCCGTTAGATCTTGCATACACGTGTCGTGAGCACACACTAGTTGTCATTGAACTTTGGTGACTTAATAATAATTAACAATGATAACAGATAATAATTCAACTAATAATGTTGATTATTAGTTTGTGGCTACGCGATTTACAAATTTTAAAGATTAACTGTGAAATTTACTTGTTAATGTGATTACGTGTTATATTTATGTTATGTGCTTGTCATTAGTTGAGATATACATGGTTATTATTGATGATTAATAATATTGGTGTTTAGTAGTTAAAAACTATTTAAAAAGTATTAAAAAGATTAGTTTTTTATAAAATATAAACAATAAGGGCTAAAAGGTAATATTTCTAAACATAATATTAATTAAAAACAAAACCCTAATTCCTTAACCCACCATCGGTTGCGACCTCACCATTCACACACACAACTTGCGAATTTCGGCCAAGATCAAGCAATTAGGCATCAATTTGATTGAGTTCAAGCATTACAACACGTTAAAAACATCAATTCTTAGCTATTACGCGATTAAATGTTAGATTTTATGAGTTTTTCATGCTTTCTTAACTTTGGCCAAACCCTAGTTTGGATTTTGTTCAAGATGTCAACTTGTTGATGGTTTGTTGATGGTATGATGTTAGTTAGATAGTATTGATGATAGTTTACGTGTATTATACAAGAAATTCATGATTTTGACGCGTGGATCATACCTTACTAATAATAGTAACTTTTGTGCATGAACTTGATGATTTGATGATGAATTGATGATGTTATGATGTTAATGATGTTGTATGAATGTTGAAATGATCATGTAGTTCATACCTTGCTATAAGTAGAAACTTTTGAATATGAGATTTGTGAATTATGGTGATTTGATGATTGTGATCATGTCTAGATGATAGCATGGACTTGATTAGGCATGATGTTGATGAATTCATGAATGAATTAGGTGCTATATTGATTTTGGGATGTTACTTTCCCAAAAGAGAAACTTTATTTGTGTGAAACTTTGGATATGGTGAATTGAGTATAATCATGATGTTAGGGTCATGTTAGAATGTTTATTGATGGTGTCTACTGTGGTAGAATGTGTTAATTGGGTTGTATGGATATTTGATTGATCATTTAGGAAATTAAGACTTTTATGGTTTTTACATGATGATGGCTTATGATAGGAGATTATAGAATCATGTTTGGAAATGTAATAGGTCAATGTTGGGTATGTTGGTTGGCATGAATCTTGTTAAATAATGTATTGATGATTGTCATACAAGCATGCGAATGTGAGGCCCCTACTTAGTAGGATTGACAGGGTTTAGGGTGTGAAGTCGTGAGTGGCTTCACATGGCATGTTGTGCATAATTAGACTTTATGTATGATGTACTAGTTGTGATGTAATTATAATTGTGTGAGCATGTTGACTACTTGAGATTCGCATGAGTTGTATGATAATCTAAGTTGTATGATGATCTTGGTAGAACAAGTGGTTGATGAAGTGATATATGTGAACAACTTGTATGATAACTGTGTATGATGAGTTGCTATGCTTGATTAAATGTGATTTCAACAATAATGTCACCAATGGGTCAAACGGGTCAACTGGGTCAAATGCGTCTTGTTTTTCTAAAACTTTGGGTCAATGTGTTTGTTGAGCACTTAGGGTTGTTGATGATTCTGTGTACACGTACTCATGTACTTGCGTGTTCTAGGTAACCTCTGAAGGTTGTCTTTCCTCTCTCTCTCTCAAGTTAGCTTTAATATCATTCGTGTGCACACCAGGTGAGTTCATGCCCCACTTTATTTACACTCTCTTTTGAGGGAGATAGCATACTCGTTCTGAAACGCTTTATTGATTATAAGTTGTGTATAGTGTAATGTAGTGCGATATACTATGAAAGTCCTCACACTTTCGGATCGTTAATATTGGAACTAGCGGGAAATCTTGGGTAGTACTACTGGGTTTGACAAGCCCCACTTGTGCGACTCGAGGTCAAACGGTTGCAATATTGTCCTAACACATGGTGTCACGACCTAGTAAGTCGTGACGGGAGACAATCAAACGAAACACTGTCAGCTTCGATCGCGAAATCACTATGATTATTACTTGTGAATTTAGACTAGCTAAATAATTCAATGCACTCTTATGTTTTTATAACTATTACTGTTATGTTTTACGCAAACTGTTGAACTCACCAACCATTGTGTTGATTTTTTTAGTATGCTATTCTCAGGTCGTGGTTAATGAAAAGTCTAGGAGCACTCACGGGTCAACATTTGTGGGTCAGCATTGTTGGGAACAATTATGGTTTTGCAATTGAAATAATTATGTATTTGTTTTGAACAACGGTTGGCGCGTGTTGCGCATTTATATTGTGGTTGTATTTTGGGTTGCCATGGTTTACTGAACGCTCCGCATACTTTTAAAGTTTTAAACTCTGATTTTGCTTGAATGTTTCATATAGAGTCGTTTTTAGTAACTAATGAGTGAGATCCTGGTTTGTTCACACGTCTCGCGGTAAAACCCCGCACGTGGATTTAGAGGGTGTGACATATATTTTATATTCAAATCCGAATTGACTTGGTCAAACGAGTCAAATATAAAACGTCTACGTGCCTTTTTTAAAACGCCTTACTTTCAATCTTTGCACTTTCATTGTTAAATCTTTTATAAAACTTTGTAAAATGTCACTTAAACCCCCCTCCTGAGTTAAAAAAAAGAAACTTTCTTACATTCATAATTTTTTATACGTGCCGGTATAAATTGGAGGCAGTCTATGTGATGTAAATTTAGTTCGAAAATAAGTCGGATCGATTGTAGTCTATAATTTATTACATCGCGTACGATGCCGCGGCAACGCGCGGCGAGGTAAAAAAACTAGTTCCGATGGCTATTAGTTTTATTTTTTAAATACACTAGATAGGAATATTTTTGTACTTATCCTATTTTAATGTTTCTATACACCTTGTAATCGGTTCTTCATTTTCAAGATCGTAACATACAAAAACACCATTTATATCAATTTTCCAACATCTTTAATATCATATATAATGAAAATCAACAGAAAATGCTTAAACCTTCTGAATGGTTTTGTTTAAAAGTATAGTTCATTACTATAATTATATGATTTCATAATCATATTAAACATATTATTATTTACAAAATTATCAAGTAAAAAGGTGTTTGACGGCATGACCAACTTATATGACTCGTATCAACGATTACCGTAAATCAATGGATGAGTGTACCCCACCATTTTTGTCACTATATTACCCTCAACCCTTTATATATTTCATACACATCAACTTTTCACCACATCAGTATCATATCTTCATCGATCGTTACAAAACAAAACAGAAGACTTTCAGCGGCATCAGTAATCCCTCAGAGAAAGTGGGATCCGTCGTTAATATTCTCTAAACAAAATTCACCTCGATCAATATGTCTTTTAAACTACTAAAAGATGAACATTTGGACCTATATTCGTTAAAAGAATTGCCCGATTCGTATGCATGGTCCTCGGTGGATGATGGTAGTGTTACATCTTGCGGTTTGGAGTCGGTTCCTGTGGTTGATCTTGATGATCCAATGCTATGATGCGTGTTGGCCATGCATGCAAAACATGGGGTGTGTTTCAAGTCATGAACCATGGGGTCCCTATGATGGTTCTTGATGACGTGGAAGATTCTGGAAGAAGGCTCTTCTCGCTCCCGATTCATCAGAAGCTACTAGCAGCTCGGTCTGCAGATGGTGTGTCGGGGTATGGTGTGGCTCGGATATCGTCGTTTTTCCCTAAACTTATGTGGTCTGAAGGGTTCACCATCATTGGGTCACCCTATGAACATGCTCAAAAATTGTGGCCCCATGGTTACACACACTTTTGGTAAGAATCTTGTGTTTTTTTAGGCAATATGAATTTAGTACTAGAGTTGGTAAAATAGGTCAGTTCAAAACGGGTCTGTCAAACAACCGATAAAAATGAGTGGTTTTTAGTATAGGTTGGACTAACTCGTAAAACATATTATTTTATCTAATTTTTTTAAAAAGCGACTACTAAGGGTTTTATATATCTGAATACCCTTTACTTTACTTTACTTTTCAACATGTTTGACCAGTTTCTTTTTAACTTAAGCCATAACCAGAATCTACCCACATATTAAACGGGTTGAACGGGGTTATGATATTAACACTTGAATTTCATAGTTATAAAATTTATTATATAGACTTTATTATTACATAACCCGGATCTACTCATGCATTGGTAAGCGGGTCAAAACCAATATCTTGTTAATATTGTTTTATTTGATCATGTTTTAGTGAGGTTATTGAAGAGTACAAGAAGGAGATGAACAAATTAGTCAACAAACTAATGTGGTTAATACTTGAATCATTGGGTGTGACAAAAGGAGACATAAAATGGGCCAGCCCAACAGGAGAGCTAAAAGAAACATGTCCTGTCTTGCAACTAAACTCTTACCCGGCATGTCCGGACCCGGATCGGGCCATGGGCTTGGCGGCCCATACCGACTCAACCCTCCTCACAATCTTACACCAAAACAACACTAGCGGGTTGCAGGTTCAACGGGAAGGGACCGGGTGGGTGACGGTCCCACCAATACGAGGCGCCCTTGTGGTTAATGTGGGTGACTTGCTCCATATACTATCCAACGGGTTGTATCCAAGTGTTCTCCATCGAGCCATGGTTAACCGAACCCAACACCGTCTCTCGGTTGCTTATCTTTATGGGCCCCCATCTAATGTTCGAATCTCGCCCCTATCAAAATTAACAGATAACTTCCATCCTCCTCTTTACCGGCCCGTTACATGGAGTGAATATCTTGGCACCAAGGCGAAACACTTCAATAAGGCGCTTTCAATTGTTCGATTGTGTTCACGGATGAATGGATTTGTTGATGTGAATGATCATAACAGTGTTCTTGTTGGTTGAATAAGTTAAATGCATCTTTTTCTCCTTCATTTTCACATTTAAATCGGTTGATGTGCTCGCATTATAACTAGCATGATGTGTGTTTCGTAACGAGTTAAGAAGTGTTATGTTTCAATATACTTTTTTTATACGGAATGAATTATAATGTGTTGGGTTGTCTTGCGGTGACCCTCACATTATTTTTCATCCAATCTTTTACCCTTTTGTACATTATAAGTAAATAGTGTGGTAATTATCATATAAACAACAATGTTATCATGAGATATATTAACTTTCTTCCCTTGATGTTACTCATGTATGAAACATTTAAGCATGTATCGAATGTCGTTTACACTAAATCCATCGAAAAGTATGTCAGCATGTTGTAAAATGACGGAAAAAATACACTCTAGTTTTGTTTACGTCGAACCGCTACGCCTTGGTAAATCTATACAAGGGCATTGCTTCTTTTTTGGATTTTTTTTTAATAAGATTGCCCTTATTAAGCATGTTTTTTTTATTTGATAAAACTAAAAAGGGACATATAAGTGAGTGACTTATAAACTACTTTTGTCTATTATAAACACTATTATAGCAAGCTAAAGTTTAAATAGGTATCAGGTTCGAATCGTGATTCCACTGATTTCATATAATTTCTACAAGCGACACATCTAGTAAAAGTTGTGACTTACTTTATTATGTTGGTTATCAAAGTATTGATAAGTTTTGTCAGTGTACAAGCAACGAATACTCATGGTACAAATAAAAACTTTCAAATATGATTTATGATCTTTGCGCTTATTATAAATACAATATCTAGGGCTTTAAACAAAACAATAGTCATATGGTTACAACACAAAGAATATAAACGAAGCTAGTCATATATTGGTGTCTTTTTGTCTTCCACCTAATTAAAAGATGTAGGAGGACCCTCCCCAAGTGAACGACACACATACCGACAAGTTCAATTTGTGGCCCAAACATGATGGAATATCATCTTTCAAAAAAGCCAAGTGTTGATCATGATATATTTGGATAGATCATTGCACTCAATAGATGGTAAAAGGTTCTCCAAAGTTGAAATCAACATGATCAATGATTCCCTTTTGGATCTTCTAACTAGTGACATAAATAGACGAAAATACAATAAAGTTTATCAAGTTACGAATTGAAACGAGGTTGTAGCTTTCCTTTTTCTTTGTCTACTCTCTATCTATATAGGGGTTGGCTATAATTAAAAGTATTAACTTCCTAAGAAGTGTGAAAAGAAACCTAGAGGCTCCACGTGTATCAAGGGCTGAAATAAATGCGTCTGACGAAAACCTAAAATTCAGGACAACGAACACAAGATGCTAACACGCCATTGTATAGGGTAAACACACTGTGTAGTGGGGGATGCTAAAGTTAGAAGCGTCGCTAAAATAAGTTGACGCGCTCATGATTGTATGCATCCATTTTGAAACGCTTTCAAAAAGAGTTTTTAATATACAAATAATATACTTGAATTGAAATTTTTTTTTATGTTATGATATAATTATTATGTAAAATAATAAAAAATATAAATGTTAATTACATTTAATGAAATGATAAAACTAAATTAAAAGTCAACAATATTGGCTATTACCCTTAATTTTGGCCCATACTTCTATAACTAACGAGAGTTTGGGTACATAGACTACTCTCATTTGAGCCATTGCTTATACTTGATTAATTATTCAAAATAGTTGTCACGCTTTTTAAGTTTCTAAGACTTCTCATTAGTACGAGATTTAATATGCATATACTTAGATAGGATAAGGTTAAAACGAGAACACTGTGTTATTGAGAGAAGTTGCGAAAGCTCGTCATGATCAATTCAAAACATTATATTTTATTGGAATAACATTAGTACATATATATAAGATTATGGTCTTTTATATATATGTGTAATTTCTCAAGTGTAACAAATATAACACTTGTGTGAGTTATACTTAGACCTGCAATTATATGTTTTTTTTTTTTTGCATAACTTACATCGGTGTTAATTTTTTTACACTTGTGAATTTACGCGTATACATAAAATACTATAATATTTAGAATGTGTAATACTTTTGTTCAACAACAAATATAATAATTCTAATTGATTTTGACGAGTTTTCCAAAGTTCTCGCAATAACATAAGATTCTCGTTCCAACATTTTGCTACTTAAATACATATATAAGCTCATGTCTATTTGTGTGGATGCTCGGGGCAAACTATAAACTTTATGATGGAAAACTTGTCCATGTTTTAATGCTTACAGATATGTCCAGCAAAAACTAATATGGATGATTCATGTGATAAAATCAGATTACAGTTTTATTCTTAAACTTTCTTAAGAAGTAAATTAACGGTCTCCATTTTTTCACTAATATCGAGTGAACTCTTAGCTCTACGACCTTAATATTACGAATAAACTACTTAAATTATAATTTTCAGTAAATAAAATTAAATTATGCACACAATAAAAATAACCTTATATTATAGTATTGGTTTTAGTAAACAAGTAACATTTGTTCTTCTTATAGCATGTTATCTTTAGTTAATCTAAAGAAATTCTTAAGTTTACATCTTACATTATTATCTTAGTGTATATATTATGTCATGTAGCCTCTGATAATCGTTTATAAATATAAATAGGTATGAAATTCTTTATACAAACTTGTATTTACATTTATTTTCTAAATTTACTTTTCGCATACAAACTCTTACACACGTAGCGTGCGGACGTAAACGCTAACATGACAATCAACTATTTAGATTTTTAAAATCATTAAGACCTTCTGCAACTGAGTCTTTGCAGACGTCTATACTTGTAGTATCCAATGTGGCAATGTATAGCCAGTTAAGGACGTGCATAGGTTTCGAGTAGGCATATCCATGGTTATGGTCAACCGCATAAGAGAAATATGAGTGAGCTAGAGAGGACTGGATAGTGATTGAGGAAAAACATATGTGTGGTTGACATATATGAAAAGAGAAAACCCGTTCGTGAGATGCAGAATTACAGATGTTATGAAAGAATAATTACTGGCGTAAGCATACAATTCAACACTTGTTATTAAATCCATAATATTTGTTATACAATTGAGTACAAAAATGCACAATCAACAAAGAACAAGAACGAACTATTCGATCAAAGTAAACATCCTGATAGGTTTTGCTCAACAACTAATTGAGAATTTACAATTACGACCCTATACTAATACTTCCGAAGCAGGAAGTACCCTTTGGATAACTTCCGAAGCAAATCTCTAACACTACCAATACTTACCAAAACTTTCGAAGCAAAATAACCTTCGGAAGATTCTGATAAGCTTCGGAAGAAATCAAATTAAGCTTCAGAACACTTCCGAAGCAAACATAACCTTCTGAAGATTTCAGCCAAGCTTCAGAAGAAATATGTTAAGCTTCGGAAGATTTACTATTTTTGGAAGAAACACTTGTTTTGAATTTTATATCTCACAATATTCAAGATGTTGGGTGTAGGGCTGCAAATTAAGGAAATGAACAACGAACCGAACAAATACGAACAAGGCCTTGTTCGTGTTCGTTCATTAAGAAATAAACATGTTCATGAACTGTTCACGAACACTTATCGAACGAGTTTTCTTGTTCGTGTTCGTTCATTAAGGAAATGAACATGTTCATGAACTGTCACGAACACTTACCGAACGCAATCAAACACAAACAAAGTCAAACGAAAACAAACAAATGTTCATGAACATGACGAACACAAAGAAGTCCATGAACACAAACGAATACAAATGATCACATATTTATTTTAGAAATAAAATTAGCATATTCATCATAAATATCCAAAAACACTTACATACTTGTCATAAAAATAACTAACACAAAAACTAAGAGCATAATCAAACATATTAACGAACATAAACAAACACATTATCAAACGTTCACGAACGGACATTAACGAACATAAACGAACATATTATCGAACGTTCACGAACATAAACGAACGAACACGGCTTGTGTTCGTGTTCGTTCGTTTAATTAAACGAACGAAATTTTCTTGTTCGTGTTCGTTCATTTACTAAACGAACGAACATAAACGAACTTCCACCAGAACAGTTTAAGAACTGTTCGCTGAACGTTCAGTTCGTTTGCAGCCCTAGTTGGATGGAAGCAGAAACTTTAATCATCAAACACCAACAACAGGTAATATCTTTGCCGACAAAATGTTAGTGCATCTATCCTTTATAACAAGCAAATGCAATGATTAAAGAACTAATAAATTACAAGTATAATTTATTATTTAATAATTAGATATTGACAAGTCTTAAAATAAAAAGATAACAAGTATGAAATAAACTAGTACTAGACTTACTTAAAATCCTCAGCAAAACGTGAACGTGTTAAATCAAAAAACAAGACAAACATGAACCACCGAATCAATTTGGTAACTATGGATAAAACACAATACAATTGAGAAAGTTTATTCTCAGATTATCAAATTATCTTAGATCCATTAAAGTTCTAGCTAATGTCATATAATCCATTAAAGTTCTATCTAATGTAATATGAGAGTGGAAATAATTAATTGGACAAACAAATGTAACAATTACCCTTCATAACATAATTTAATGCATTGTCTATTCAGACTTGTACCTCATTTACTTATCCTATTTTTTTTAACAATTGTTCAAGCATATTAAATAGTGTTTGGACATCATTTGTAATATTAGACACATCAAAAGACTTTTTAAACGCCTAGCATTTAGGATAATCCATCAAAAAATTCATAATATCCTTTTGCACTGTCCATTAGATAATACTAAACAACCATTACTTGCTCATTCTTTCTTGTGATATCATGTCTCCATCTTAGTGTCCTTTATTTCTTTATTAAATAAAGACACTCTTAATTTATGCTTGAAAAATGCTTGAAATCTCAAACAAAATTGTGAAACTACTTCTAACATAATCTTAAAGCTATCATAAGTAACATGGAAATAAATACCCACATCATAAAACCACCAACCTATCTCCTTACAAGCTTTGCCCTGTAATCTTTTTTTACACACTTAATCAACCATTTGTTGTCTTCCTCCGAAACTGTATTTTAGTACATCTTCATGTTTAGGTGAAAAAATAAATCCATATGATTCTGTCTTGGTCTTTTGGAAACATTTGCTTGATGTTGCCCGCTGATATAACATCCTTAATTTTCATGCTTAACTTGCTTGATTTTTTGATGATTTTTAGTACTTTTATATATGAACATTGATTAAATTCAATAACATATTTACAAAACACTTGAATTCAAGAACATATTTATAAAAATCTATCTCATTTTATACATTATGATTTATTATGAAACTATTGCATTCTACTGTAAATTTATGATAACAGTGTATAAATACTAAATCTTGCTCTAGAAAATAACTTGGAAATTCCCTAGCATTTATCAAAGTAAAGACGAAGCTAAATTTCAAGATAAGTGAAACATATATAACCATAAGGATGAAATTTTACATATGTGTAACTTAGAGTTAAATAAATAAGTTTTGTAAAAAGGATAAAAATTGAATTAATTAAATTGAGTATTACAGTTATCTAAACATAGTATATATATATATATATATATATATATATAATTACAATATACATATATATACATATTATATAATATATATTATATATATATATATTATATATGTGTGTGTGTGTGTGTTTTAGTTTTATTATTATAATCATTGAAGTAATACATCTAATAATATAATAAATAATTAAATAGTAATTATCCTAAATAAAAAAACTAACAAGTAAACTAATCCTAATCCTAAAATACCATAGACATTTCAACCTCACCCTATATACCTCCCGAAATATATAAATTTTATTAATAAAATGTTAAGAAAATCAACCTTAATTGAAACCTAAAACCCTAATTTTTCAACTATAAATAAAGGGTATTATTCTTATTATCTTCTTCACACAAAACTCGAAATATAGATCTCCCATAGTAACAAATATCAACCCATAATACATCTCTTGAAAATTCAAAAAACTTTTCTTATCAAGTAAGTTTTAGTTTTTTTCATGTTTATCATGTTCATACATTTTTATTTTTTTCATCAAAACTCAATCATAACTACCTTAGATATATAATTTCATAACATATTTTTGTAGCAATCATAGATCTAAGATGAATCAAAACATCAAATATACATGAATCATCAAAACTTTACTTAAACATACGAAACTTGAATTTTTGGATCTTGACAGATTCGTAGAGCTAACTTTGCATAGTCATATCTCCCTCATAACAAATCCTTTTTTATGATTCTTTTTTTTCAAAGTTAAATTCAGAGTTTTATCTTTGTAATCATATAAAGCATATATTCTAACTCTTTAATTTGACCCCTCAAACAGGTCACACAAATTTAGTGTGCTAATCTATCCAAATCTGTCAAAACTCTAAATTTTATAACTTTTCAATACTTTAATAAAGACTGCAAACGAACTGAATAAATACGAACGTGGTCTTGTTCGTGTTCGTTCATTAAGAAATAACTTGTTCATGAACTGTTTACGAACGCTTACCGAATGAGATTTCTTGTACGTGTTCGTTCATTAAGAAAATAAATTTGTTCATGAATTGTTCATGAACATATACAAACGCAAATGAAGGCAAGTGCATCCACACAAATATTCATGAACAATAATGAACACAAACAAAATTTTCTAAAACAAACGAATACAAAACCATCATGTATTGATTTTATAATTATAATCACAAACATTATATAATATCCACCAAAGATAAATAAGTACTTAACATAATTATCTCAAACATAACTTTTAAATGAACGAACATAAACGAACAAATTATCAAACGTTCACAAACATAAATGAACGAATGCAGCATTTGTTCATGTTCGTTCATTCAACTAAACGAACAGAATTTTCTTGTCCGTGTTTGTTCATTTATTAAACGAACAAAGATAAATAAACTTCCCGCTGAACGGTTCATAAACTGTTTACTGAACGTTCGGTTCATATACAACTCTACTTTTAATGAATATAGTGTAAAGAAATGATTTTTATCATAAAGTTATTAATATAAACATATTTTAAGCGATAAAATCTAAACTATAATGATCCTCATGATTATCTATTAACTTTAAAACATGTTTTTAGTAAAATTTCTCATATTTTTAATTGTAACCCTTCTACTATATAATTTGTTTATTTTGATTGTTGCTAGGCATATATTTACACTTGTTCCATATACTTTTTAAATATACCAAACACACCTCTGACATGGTCTAGTATACATCTAGAATCGTTTCATTCGATATGCAGTTATATGGCAAGCAAAAGATTCTGATTAAGAAAAGATAGGGTACTTAAGTGATAAAAATCTACCAACTTTTTTATGAAAATCCTTTTGTTGGATGTGCTACTCTAGGAGATACATTTCTAGTATACGACAATCACTCTTTAACTTTTTACTATAGCAACCCTTCAACTATCCACAAATACAATAAACTAATTAAATTGTAAGGCCTCGTACCCGGGAAACCCCACAGTTGGTCATTCATAGCACTTTATACATTAGAATACATTGAGTTAAGAAATCATGGCAGCGGAATGATTAAACAAAAACTATTTCATGCATTAATAATAACTTTTGCCAAGAAATACATCATTGTCATGAGTTTCAAAAGAATGTTTAGTTGTATTACAAGACAAAAATATTATTTCTGCATAACATGGATGTCAGTCTTTGTTTGCCAAGTAGCTCCAACCTCGTGCCATCCCCAGCAACATCATTACCTGCCAACTAATATGCATATAAAAAAGTCAGAGTTGCTGAGTGAGTTCTAGTTTTGATGATATAGAAAATATACATTTTGTAAGCTTGGTGATCATCCATCATATACGTAATCATTCATTAGGAGATAAAATTCATTATCTTTCTTTCTTCCATTATATTTCACTTTCATTGTTTAGATTTGCACAAAGCAAGATCTTATATTGTTGGTTGGCAACAAATGCTAAACCCCTGCCAGCAAACATTTATCATGGTAGCTAACCCATTGGCAGTTGACCCACACTGCTAGGCAGGAAGCCTGCTCATGAATACAGGTCCCATTGATTTATTGGTCAATCCCCAGGATTAGACCCCGGATATGCACTCTTTGGGTTGAAACAGCCGCACATCACTTGAGCAAACGACCTCCAAGGTCGTGAACCTCCATTGGTTTTGCTTGCAAGACTTTCTATTTATCATAAGGGCCCGAGGGTAACATTCATTAAGTTCTACTGTCTTTCTTTTATTCATTTGTGACCACTTGTTTATGAATAATACTTTAAAGATATCGATTGCTTTATAATCACATAACATGAATTAGTAGGTATTAACCATAACAGCAGCTCACAAGCATACATAACATGAACAAGCATTGACCACCATAAAACATCAGTACTTAGCACTTAATGCTATTCCCCAAACTTCCAGAATAAGCCTAAGTGTCCTAAGTGCATAAACAAGACACTAAGTGTCACCATTGAAACTTCAAAAGACTTTGTTTATCCTTCGGAAGATTTTCACTTAACCTTCGGGAGACTCCATCTTGGCTTCAGAAGACTTACACTTAACCTTCGGAAGACTCCATCTTGGCTTCGGAAGACTTACACTTAACCTTCTGAAGACTCCATCTTGGCTTCGGAAGACTCACATGTAACCTTCAGAAGACTTCATCTTGGCTTCGAAAGACTTACACTTAACCTTCGAAAGACTCCATCTTGGCCCAGGTCCACAGCGCATGAATGAATTCACCAAGTGTGTTCACAGTGGATGACCAAGGTTCATAGCAGATGACATAAAATCTCTAAGTGTCCATAGCGGACGGTCTAAACGCCTAAGTGTTCACAGCGGACACTTTATCCATGCTCAAGTGTCCACAGCGGACAACTAGTGTCAACAGCGGACACCAAGTTCATCATCTATGATTCAACTTATGCAGTTTCTAGTCCCAAACATAACTTCTAAACATATACTTAGCATGGATCTACTAGATTCACACTTAGAACATTCATTCATCATCACAGAATCATGGAAACACATGCAATACTCGTAATAAGTTATCATTTTCAATAAAAACATACTTTCGTTTAAGAAACATCTTTGTAATACACATATCAGCCCCAAACAAGTAGAAAACCAGTAAAAGAGAGGATCTAAAACTCACCTCTAACATCTTTCGAGTGAAACACTTCAAACCCGAGGGCAACCTGGAGCTCTAGCACCTAAACACGAAAAAACAAGCAACCAAACACATAGAAACACGTAAAGATCGGTCCAGAAGCTTAAACCCAACCGAAACCGGAAAGAAACACCTTAAAATCTTACCTTCTGAAGATTTCTACCGCTTTCTCTCTCTAAAATCGGACTAGAGCTCCTTCTTCTCACTCTAGCAGAAAGTCGTGTGTCTGGTGGAGAAGGTATGTGCGACCATATCACCTTTTTAAACCCATTATGGGCAGGTTTGACTTTTGCACATTTTAACCCCTTACTTTGAAATAGTCTCTTTTTCTCCCTTATCTTTCCTTTTCTTTTTTTTTTTCTTTTTTTTTTTTCGAGTTTTCCGGGTATTACATAAATAAACTTACTTAGGAAAATACTCACTCCTAATTACAAAATCAACCCATCTACTTTATAATATGAATTCATAGCCCTATTCACTTTTTCAATCTTATAACATTACAAATTATAAGAAAATGATAAAAATATAATGGTTATTTTTTCTTATTCATATCTCATGGAATTCAAATAAATAATATAGTTTTGTTGTTCTTTTATTCATCACTTACACATGTATAAAACTATTTCAATGGTTTTATACCTAACTTACACATGTATACGTAATAAAAGATTTAGAAATTATTAACTGCAATAAAAGTTAAATAATTTTGATTACTTTCAAGTGTTATTGAAAAAGTACATAGACTCATAGAGGGGGAGAGTTAATGTTTGTTGACTAACTGAGGTTTTAGGAGGGAGGTACACCCTACACCCTACTGAGTAGGCCCATATAAACTACCGGCCTAGAGGCTATTAGTCATTAGATGTGGTTGTAAATAAACCGGTTCGATGTTTCATATAAACCAGAAATATGCGCTGAACCGGGCTAACCAATTCAGAACTCATGATCAAACTGATGGACCAAAACGGTTTAGTCGGCCCAAATCCATCAAACCGGCCCAGTAAATGTAATAAACTAACTAGGTAAGTTGGTTCGACACTCATCATCAATTCATCATCATTATAGTCAAATTGATTTTTAGTTTTTCATAAAATATTTTTATGCTTTTTATATTTATATTCGTTATTAAATTTATTATGATTTATGACGTATTTTAGTTTTTTTAAGGTAACAAAATAACAAGTAACATTGCCGCGCAATGCGACGTGACCGCGCGTAACGTGAAATTTGTGAACTCCGTTACCTGTGTTATGGTATGGACATTAATACAGTTAAGCACCTAAAAGAAACATATTAAAGCAATATTATGTTTCGTACATTACGGCATAATGATTTTAAAAAACTAAATAAAACGAAAGACCTGCATGTTACGGCGGAGCCATACAATAACATTACCATGGCTAATTATACGTGCGGGGGCGTATGCAAACTTGATTATGTGCGTACAACCTAATAATTAAAAAACGGTGAGTGAATATGCAAAGGTGAGTGAATGGGTAGGGTAGAAATGGTTAGAAGATGTTAGAAGTGAATGGGGTCTGTCTTCTTCACTCAGACCTCAGGAATACATTTTTTAATAAAAAGTCTTCCGGAAAACAAAAAGTCTGCAGATCTCAACGTCTGCGCGTGGTCTGCGTGACACAGACAAAAGATGTCAGAAAGTGTTTCTCACAAAAAACAAACCCCTAAGTGGTAGGTCATGATCTTACTCTTAAAAAAAGGTTGTCATTTACGCATGTATGTGTGGAACCGGAAATTTTTTAACAAAAACGTCTGTCGCTCGGTTGGTAGCTGCGCACTTCACAACTCAGGAGACACAGGTTCGAGTCTCGGCGCCCCTCTCAATTGGATTTTTTTTGTTTATTGTTATCTTTTTTTCTTTTGTTATTTTTTCTGTGTTTTTTCTGTTCTCTTTTTTCAATAGTTGGCTTTAGCTCGTTATGCCTTTACAATAAATACACCTTTATGGTTTTTTTTTTCCTGTTTTTAACTACATTGCAATATGCTGGAGCTTATTTTCTATTCCAAAGATTAACATATATCATTTGAATACAAATGAAATGTTTATAAAACGAAAGTACATGTACGATAACCCCGTTGCATCGCGCGGGCATGCTTACTAGTTATCTGACAATTAAAAAAATTGGTCAAGCATTTACTATAATTTTAAGATCTGAATACTTAAAAGAAAAATTACATTTGACTGTTGTCATATGTTTACAAAGTCATCTAAAGAAATTTGGATTTAAAATTTCTTACCAACGTTATTATATATCTAGTGACAAAAGTTTAAGGCTCAAACTAAAAAATACTACAATACTATACACTCTTGGTTTACACGTTTTCTATAGGCCCAAAGTTCGTTTAAACGTTGTTGTGTTTACTTTTGTATAACGGAAACAAGTGCTGTGAAGTTGTTTGAAACGAAAAATACTTAATTTGAAGCCAACAAATGCTCGTCGGGTTACGCGTATGTGTACTATAAAAGTGAAAATTGTATAATAAAATAATAATCTAACTTTTTCATTCTTAGTTTAGGTCATTTAAATAAGTTTCTAAATTAAATCGTGTTTATTTATATTAATTTTAAACATTTTATTTAACATAAGTAGATTTGTAGCATCGAAACAGGTTGTTTTTTGTTAATTAAATATGTAAAAGTAGAATTAATTTTTCTTTAAATAATAATTGTATAGAATAAAAATATTTGATAAACACATAAGTATCTCCTGAGAATAAACAACTAAACTCTAAAAGGTGATGTACAACGTTTGTCAACGAGTTTGTTCAAGCTTATAAATTTAATTTTGAAAAGAAAAAGATTTTATTAAATAAAATACTTATGTGGTTAGGAGAATTCAAAATTTTATCATTAGAAAAACGAGACATTCTTAAAGTACCTTTAATAAAAGAGCAACGGATCTTTACTTGGCATTTTTTATTGTATAAGATCTAATTATATGTCTTTTCAAATTTTGTGTTATAACAAACACTTTAATATATATAAATCATTCACCTTTCAAATTTATAATTCTCCGACATTTGTGAGGATATTTATTATTTTTATAATAAAGATGTAAGTAGTATTGGGCTATCAGAGAGTTTGTAGTTTAATGGTATCAAAATGTTTAATAAATTATGTTTTTATTATAAAGTTGAATGTTCAAGTGTCATAATAGACATTTGATGAAAAATAATTTATTTAAAAAAGAAATAGAAAAATAGTGTCTGGTTAGAGGTTTGGTAGAATTGCTCAACCTGAACACGAGTCATAAATTTAATAGTGTTAAAAATATCCGGAACCCACACATTTAAATTTGTAACCCATACACGACCATCTAACCCATTTTATCAAAACGTGTCAAACCGGTTGATGAGTTGGTGGGTACTAATCAAGTGTAAAGGTGTTAATTAGATTAATATGTCATAATAAATGGGCTAAAGGAGTTGTAATTGAATGGGTTAACCGGCTGACGTGTGGATCGACCTATTTAATTAAACATATTGACGGGTCGACGTGTTTAGTTAAACATGTCAAGTTGAACACGATCATTTTATTTAAACAAGTCAATCCAAACATTTTTTATTATTAAACGGGTTAGATATAACAAACCAACGTTTTATTATTTTCGTGCTGCGGGTTATCCTAGTCTTTTAAGAAATCAAAATGTTGTACTCTTCTAGATTTGTGCCTAAGCACTTGTACAAAATGGGAAAGAAAAGGGTTATACGTTACCAAGAAAGTTGGGAGGATAACGATTAATAATGGACTTGAGCAGAAACAATGTACTTGGAGTGCAGGCTTGTCTTTGTGTTTATATTAGATTGGTCAAAGACAACACCTAATAACTAATGACTAATCTAAAGGTTCGTGATGTTCTAACGTAGTTTTTACATCTTTTCTACATAATCTAACCTATAAAATGATATAATAATAACAAGAGATCGGGCCCGGACGAGTCTTCTGAGTCGGGGTTATGTGACCGTAACTTTCTTTTTTTATATATAACGTATATTAATAAAAACCGATTAAGTAAGCAGACTCAAAATTAAAATAAGAAGCTCATTTTATTTCCACCCAAAGTAATTATGTGATCTACAAATTTCCTCTTTGAAAAAATTAATAATTAGAGGGATGCTTTATATAAATCTTTTTAAATTTTATATAAATGTTTTTAACTAATGAGAATAAACAAATAAGTGAGTGACTAGTTGTTCAAAAGGGTGGGGAATTAAGTGTAGTGCTAAAATAGTGATCTCACCCCAATCAAAGGTGATAATTTACCCTAGATTATTCAGATTTTGTTTATTGATATAGATTTAGAGTAAAGTAAGTGCTTTTTTCATTCCAATGGTTTCATAAAAATTATAATTTGAATTCAAAAGTTTAAATTTTGTTATTTGAATACTAAGATTTCACTAAAGTTGCTATTGAATCCATTTGATTACAATCAATTAATATCATTAACTTTCCAACATGAGAGGTATTTCAATTAAAATATCTACGAAATAAAAAAACAACCTCACATGAGAGGTTTTATGTGTTCAGTCTCAATAGCTAAGCACCATTATGTTTTGAGTTCATAAGTTAGATAAAATAAAATCTAAGGATGATCACATAAAAGCAATTCTTTTCTAACTTTATGAAACATACACCATATAAAAGTAAAAAATAAAAAATAACAAGTCATATGACACCAACCGATTGAATTATAACCATAAAAAAAATCATCGTAATTAAAGAACAATGTACAATATGACATTAAAAGTATATTTATATAATTATAAAACATCAATCATCATAATCATAAACCTTAAAGTAAAAATTTTGTGATGTAACAAAACACGTAAAGTAACATGATTACTAAATAAAAAAAAAATAAAATAATAACTACACAAAACAACAAAAGACTACCGTGGAGTCAAATTATCATTGCGATTATCAAAAAAAGCCTAAATGCATAAAATCTATTATGCGAGGTTGGTTCTTTATTTTGTAATTGTTTTGATTAAACTATCCTTAATGTTGGAAAGTTAACGAAAAAAATTAACGGTGTTAATTATTTATAGTCAGATGAATTCAAATGACAATTTTAGTGAAACATTTGGATTTAAATGATAAAATTTGAACCTTTTGATTTAAATAGTAATTTTTATGAAACCGTAAGAAAAAAAAAACATCTAACTCTAGTTTTTAAATAGAAGTAGATGATTGTATGAGTAGTCATCAATAGAACTAATAACACTCTTTTTACTTCTTTAGTATTATTATTGGGGTCAAGTTATTCTAAAAAGAAAGGGAAAAATAATAAAGGAGAAAAAATTTATTAACCATAAGATTTTAGAATTAAATGCTAAGAAAATTCGATTACATAATAATAAATAATTAAAACTTTAAATGATAGATGAATGATATTTTAGTCTTAGCAACATTTTCAAGTTTCACCATTTTCTAAACGCTCATAACTTTTTCAAGCACCTCATTGTGTAATCCTAATCAAGCAGCTCATTGTGTCTAGTACGTATCATCAAGTCTAGTGCTACTCATTATATTATCCATTGTGTCTAATGCTAATCATCGTGCCTAAGTTGACCATTATGTTACGCATTGTGTTTTTCTAAAATGATAATTTTGGAATAACACAATGCTGAAAAATACAAACTCTTTACATTTCTAGTTCATATCTAATCCTCTACAGGTAACTGTGTAGTGCTTGTCAATTCGAAATATTACACAATAACCTGACGAAGTTACATAATGAGCTTAAAACACGTGAAAAAACCTTTGTTTTTTTATATTAAAACTATACACGTTTTAAAGATAAAAAATTCTTGTTTTTATGGGGTAATTTAAAAAAATAATAATATCGTATGTAAAAGTTACGAGCGCATAATAAAAGTGAAATTTGATTAGGGAAATCATTACCAATTTTGCTCTCAACCTAATCTTGATCAAAATGACACGTGTTAATATTTTAATCTTTCTTACACTTCGTAGTTTTTAAAGACTTTTCATTACAACATTCTCCTAATTATTATCGTCTTTAATGAGAAATAAACCTAAGAGCGACTCTATAGTATATTAAACAAAAGGCTTTAGACCCTAAAATTAATTGAAAACTTTATAAATATATAATCAACTTTCACAATTATTTCATTTAAGTCACTCAAACATTTTTTGTCTAGATTTTGTTACTCAACTTTTAAAAAAATGTGTTAATTCTATATTTTACCTGTTTAATAGGTTAAAATACTTATTTCTTAAAGATTGTTGACTAGAAATTAACAATTATTAATTAACAAAGTTTATCTAAAAACAGTCTGGTCAAGTTTTCAAAAAAAAGAAGGAATTTAAAAAAAGTATGGATTTTCAAAAGAAATCATTTTACTCAAAAAACAATAGGTTTCAAGTATCCAAATCAAACAAACTTGAACAGCAAGTTAAAAGGATAATTTCTTACGGGTGTTCAATAATATCCGTATCCTAAACTGAATTCGAAATATTTGAAAATCCGAATTCAAAATATCCAAAATTTTGTATCTGTAATTTCGGATTCGGATAGTGTTTTTGAGGATTTTCGGATATTCAGATATCAGAACTA
Organism: Flaveria sonorensis; assembly: GCA_025506505.1. Classification (NCBI taxonomy): domain Eukaryota; kingdom Viridiplantae; phylum Streptophyta; class Magnoliopsida; order Asterales; family Asteraceae; genus Flaveria; species Flaveria sonorensis. The sequence continues at coordinate 1,154,672 of CM046427.1, forward strand.
TCCGAAATATTAAAAAAAAACAATTAAATAAAAAATATTAATTAGAAATTTTAGATATTTTGGGGTATTTTGGATATGTTTATAAAAACTTCGGATGCCCAAAAACTTTTTTAATAAAAAATATTAAATTTTTATAAAATAAATACATATTTTTTAGAATTCAGATTCCGATTCCGATAGTGAGATCCACTATCTGAAATATTTGGAAATCCGATTTTGTACACTCCTAGAATTTCTAACGGTGGTTGAATTTTTTTCAATTCACAATTATAAAAACAAATAAATCCAACAAATAAATATTTAAAAATCATAAACAAATTCCAAAATTAATAAATTGTTATGAAGTTTAGATATTTATTTGTTGGATTAGTTTGGTTCATGAATGGAATGATCGAATGAATTTAAACTCTTTTAACCAACTATTCAAAATTTTCTTTTTATCCTACTATTAAAGTTTGTTTTTTTCGAAAAGTTTGAATTTAACCTTTTTTTTGGAACCTACTTGTTCGACATGGATGATTTGTTTTGAAAAAAACATATTTTATAAATTAACATTTGTCCTTTTTATTTTGGAAAACTTGAGCGATCTTTTTTTTGAAAGATAAACTTTGTTTTAATTAATAATGACTTATTGGATTTTAATAATATTAATTTTAATTTATTGGTTGTGATTAATCCTAATTCGAAAATACTTACAAGCACCGTCAACTTTGAACTTATTTTTTTTAATGATTCCTTACTGTCACACGCCGGCTTTGGGTCATCCCGGGCCCTGTGAACTGATCGGGATCGTTTGATTATTTTATTAAACATTTTTAATGATTTATTGGTTGAGGAATTTCTTTTGTAAACAATATCATAGTATTGTTTTGTAAATCACGTCAAACTTCAAAACTCAATCAAATTTTGATTTAATAATATCATTTTACAAAGATAATGTTCATATTTACAAGCCACATAATTTCAAAACTAGAGATGCGTCTATCTCTTCTTTCAGCTTGTATAACTAAGATATTAACGTTAGATACACCCACAGAGTTTAACTATCGCATGATCTAAGTCATATTCAATTATTCTTACTTGTAAAAGGTTTATAATTTAATATCAGAGATATGTTGGTGAATAACATTTATCAGACCCAAATCATTTTTTGTAATCAACTATGAACATATTATTTTAAGATTAACCATGTTAGTTTAAATACACATCAAGATCCTTCGTTGTACATTGATAATACTTTGTTGTTGGGTCACCCGTGGAACCGTTAATGCGTAGAGAGTCATAATTCTTTGGGAACCAAACTATTACCAGCCATGTTTAGGCATAACATCCCTTTCAGGGTCTGACCCATCACAAGCGCATCATTTTTTATCGGACCACGCGTACCATATTAGTCTGATGCGTGTTTTGCATTTCACCAACATGTGTTAATAAATTAACTATAACTCATGATGGTTTTCAAGAAATGGTGAATCTCAAGGATTCATGAGTTTCGTTTATAAGAAAAACGTATTCACCTTTAAAATCAAGTTGAGTCTTGTCTTATGATCTTAAGTTAGTCCATATAACATAAGCAGCACTTCAACTACTCTCTAAGCTAGAAACATTTTAAGAAAAACTTCACGTAGCTTTGAATCTTTAGTTATCGAACATCGAGTCGAGAAACAAGTCGAGGAGGAGACTGCTTGAATCTCAACTCGGAAAATATTTACAGACACTCTCAACTATAAGTTTATTTCCTTCAATAACCTTTTACTAACTGAGAGTTAACATCATTAGTTTTTTTTTTTTTGTGAAGTAGACTGCTTATGTGACCAAAACACTAAGCAAAAATTAAAATCTACAATCAGGTCTATCAATCTGAAATTTTTGCGCTGTGAAACCCGTCAATCTTCACTTCCTGATCTGAAACATTTGACTTGTTGAAGGTAGATTTCAAGTGACGATGGAGGCCAGACAACAGAAAAAGAACCTGATGGAGGCTGACCGGCGAGGGAGTTGAAAATAAGCTTGAAGTTGGCCACATTTCATAAAAAAAAAAACTAACGAGGTTATCTCTCAGTTAATAAGGATCGTTTGAGAAAAATAAGATAAAGGTAGGAAGAGTTGTAAATATTTTTGAGTTGAGATTAATCTCGGCTAATAAATAAAAGTTGGGATATTAAATCCAATTGCCAGTTTTTAAAAGTATTTTCTTTGAAAGTAGTTTCTTTAATCATAATTGTGGGATGTCATTTATTTGATACTACTTATTCTCTCTGTCATGTGGCACTATTAATTTTCGGTACGATTTGTTTGTATGTCGTCGATTTATAGTTGAGAGGCGTTCTAGAAAATAACTTCTTTTCTCTAGGACAAAGTTAATGTTGTTTATATCTCATTTCTTTTAAATCCTACTATAGTTTTGTTATAAGTGAAACTTTATTACATATGATTGTTGTTATTATTTATTTATTAACAGGAGATGACATTTCATAATTTATTAAAAGAAGTTAATTACAGAAATTTTTGTAAGAATCTAAAACTAAACTTTTGCTTCAAATCTGAACATAGATTGAGTCGTCACTGTATGAATAATTTAATATACCCATAGAAGAAATCATTATAAATATCTAGCCTACTAGCCAAGTATTGTTAGGTCAAGCACTCGTTAGTGAATTAGTGACAATTCAAACAGTCACTTAAAAAGAAAACAAACTGTTTTACACCATTTTCAAAGAAGAAATATTTGAGGCAAGCAAAGGAGAGAATGAAAAATAATAATAAATTAAAAAAAATGTATCATTAAATCTTGAGATATTCCATTTACTTTCTTATTTTAGATTATTTTCGTCATATGTTTAAAACCTATGATTAAGGTTTCACATGATCCAATGCAATCCATATGTATATATGAACCCTAGCACGATTGTTGTTAATTAGTAAACCATTTGATTTCAGACTAGCTTGATCCGGCTATGCAACCTCAATATATAATAAAAACTATATTAGTAATTAAAACTGTGTCATAAACGGATGAATAAATAAAATATTAAGAAGGATGAAAATTATTAGTTATAAAATGGTATTTTAAGATAATATATGATTTAATCTTTCTTATTATAAAGAGAATGAAAATTTTGTTTCAAAGCTAACGTATTTAAAAATATCATTTTAAAAAAACTTTCTTATTATAAATCTTAGTTTTAATATTTTTAATAAAAATTACTTTTTAGAAACACTAATTTAAATATTTATTATTTAAAAAAGTTTGATGTTTTAGAAATTTTTTACACAAATTTATTTTTTAGGAATAACATTAATAAAAAGATCGATTTTATAATTTATTTAAAAACTATTTTAATATATAAAAAATATATATTATTATTAGTAATTAATATGGTTATTTAATAGGAGAGAGAAGCGGGAAAAATTTGGTGAGGATAAATATGGTGTGTCACGTGTCCCTTCTAATTATCCTTTTATTATAGTAGAAAGATGTAAAGGGTTTAGCCGTGTGGTTTGATTTTAAGCAATGTGTTGCCATATGACATATTCGTAGCAAACAATTGCCACCTGTCGTTTTATTACCAATATGGTTTCAACAAACAATTGCCATGTGGATTGATTTTAATGTGAATTCTATGGTAACTGTAATTACTCATCAATGTATTAATCAACTAATAAACTAATTATTACTTTCCATTTACACTATATATACTAACTAAAATTAGCCATCAATTTCATCAATTCCATTCAAAAATATTATTCTCTCAAAACTATTAGTTATCAAAGACCTAAAATATCACATTTTAGAAATTTAAAATTTAAAATTTGAAATTTATGTTGTTGCTAAAATTAATTAAAAAATATTATATCCTTACATAATTTTCCTAAATAATAGCCCTGCATTATTGCTAAATTTTATACAACTTTGTTATATATATAAAGATTTACATTCTCATTAAAATATGTCTACAATTGATTTCCTTGTTCTACACTATCATTTTTGCTTTGTAAATATTTTGTGTTCAGCTTGGTGAAAGTTTCCAGGTATTCTTCATAATTTATCTTGTTTTTTTTACATTATACACTGATATAAATTAGATCAGATTTTTAAAAATTTATTGATGATTATTTCTTACTATGCTGTTGATGTAACTAAATTTAAAACAATGATTTGACACATGATACATTTTCAGCAAATAATTATCATCTGTCGTATTCTTAGTAATATAGTTTCAAAAAAAAATGATTTTATTTGAATCGAGAATCTAAGTCAATTATTTAAAACAGATAATTTGTGTATACTTTGATTGAAAATCTAATTTCAAAAATTGTAATAATTTAAAATACTATAATCTATCATTAATATTTTCAAAAAACATTGATTTATACCAAAAATGATGACCTTTCACCTTTTAATATTTTTATAAATTATTTTTCATAATTTATAAATTACTCAGAATGTACATATTTTAACCAAATCACAGTTTTTCATAATGAGTTTTAACAAACGTACATGTTATCAAAGTAAACAAACGACTTAATTATCTGTATCTACAATTTATTTACGTCATTCAATATTTGTTAAACATTTTAAGTCAAACAGTCATATTATTAATTGATATCATTTTTTTTGTTTTGCTTTCATTTAAGGAAACTACAATGCAAGGAAACATTTTAAAATAGTGGTTTATTAGATTTCACAAGCTACTAACTGAATCGGGTTTCTTTTATTAGTTTTATAAATTGTGTACATGTCTATCTTAGAAGTATAGATTATATCTTGCAGTAATATTGGAGAATGTACCCTGGATTTTTAGATATCTATTAACAAAATGATACTGTTTAAGTTTCAACGAATACAATTCTCTCTAGCCGTGTGTTTGGCGGTAACTATAAACTAAGAGTCAGGGTCAATCATTACTAAGAGTTGTTTTATTTTTGAAACAAACAGTTTTACACATTGACTACTGTATGTCATATTATTAAGAGTTATAAATGGTAAACTTTCAAGTACAATCTCAAATGTCGTATACAAAGAGGTTTTCGAGATTCATAAATTTGTGTTTTTTCTTTTGTATTTAATTTTTCATATAATTTTATTCTGTACATATTTTTTAATTCTCATATTTTATACATACAGACTTATATTCTCATGAGTACTACATTTAAGATGTATTTAGTGAAAGCTTTAATTTTTAAACCCGTGGTAATGTACAGGTCGTTAGGCTCGTTAAAATATATAGTAACTTTATTGATATATTATTAATACTAGCTTTAGTTATCGGTGTATTACACGGAAATATGAAAGTTAAATATTAAATAACATAAAACATAATAAAACCAAGTGTGTTATATTTTAAAATATGACATAACAACTTTCGATTAAAAGGTCACAAATGAGCCTAAACATCCTTGTAAACTATATTTGTAGTAACATTAGTAGGTTTGTCCTCATTATTTAAAGCTAAGAGTTTTAATCCATCTTTACTCTTAACTTATGACAATACGACATAAAGCTGACCATACGTAAAAATAGGCTCTTTTAAGTACAAGCCGACTCTTGACAGAGATTGACCTTAACTTTGTTATTGACATAACGAAATATACAGCCAAAGAAAACTGGTTTCTTTTCGACTTAAAAGGAATCCTTTTGACAGGTCAAATCGTGAGTTAGATATTGAGTGGGTGTGAAGATATTAGTATGAAAAAATAAGATTTGAATATATACACTGAAAAGTTGCGTGCGATAATGAGATCATTTTCGAATTATTTTGACCATGTAATCAGATATAGGGATATATTATTGAATCGGGTTGGATCGGGATGTGAATATTCATAATATCTTTGATTAGTTGTTGATTATTATTTATTAATACTAACTTTAGTAAACCCGTGTATTATACGGGTTGAAAAAATAAATATTAAATAATGAAATTTATGAAGTATAAAATGATATTATAAAATAAGATTGATTAAAATACGTATGAGTAATAACTATAAGTAATAAAATAATGATATCAACTTTTAAATTTTTTTTCCAAAAAAAGTTAAACATTTTTTTTTTCAAAACAAACTGTATTAAAAATGTAATTTTTTAAAATTCTTATTATAACTTCTAATTTTAATTATTTTTAGTTTATATAAAATTTACTTTCTAAAAACACTAATTTAAAATATTTTATATTAAAGCAGTTAGATGTTTTAGAAAAATTCTTATTTTTAAAACTTTATTTTCTAGAAATAACATTAAAAGAAGACATCTTTCTTAATTTATTAAAAAATTAATCTAAAAAATAATTAAAATTATTTAATATTTTTTAATTTAGGTAATTATTTAAGAGGAGAGATAGGCGGAAAAAACAAACTTAGGGGGCTAGGAATGTGCCAAGTTACTCTTTTATTATTATATATAGATTACTTATTTATTTTCACTGTTTACATAAAACCAATGTTTATCGGTGACTTTTCGCCATGGGTTTATACCATAATCTTAATATGTTATATATAGAACTCATGCACTTGTATCATTAAAAAAATTTAAATGTATTGTTTCTTTTAAATTTTTAGATAATGAATAAATCAAAACACGACTCATAGCTATATCAATTTGAGACCTTTAAATCTTAAGCGACCTTAAGATAGAGTATTTACTTGTCTTCTCGGGTTTATTGAAATGATAATCAATGAATTCACGTATCTGATATACTAGAGAGCGAAAATAGTTAAACCTGGTTATTAGAAGAGTGTAAGTTCGAGTGTCCATATCGGGTAAACGATAGTTGTAATGGGGATGTCCTTTAGGGGAGGGATATAGAACTTAAACGTATGGAACTAAATAGAAGAAGAAATGCGTGATCATTGACGGCTTATGAAGGTAATATTGGAGGAAGGTTTTTCAAAGGGTTTAGAATTTAATACCTAATTGAAACAATTAAATCACAAAGATTTTATAACATGAAGCATGTGAATATGTGATCCGCTTTAAAAACCTCAAAACATATTAGGTATTATATAGATCTGTAAGTGAACCGAACGTTCATGAAGTGTTCGACGGAAAGTTCATTTATGTTCATTTGTTTAGGAAATGAACGAACATAAACAAAAAAGTGTTCGTTTAATTAAACGAACAAACATGAACACATGTTTTTCATTCGTTTACGTTCATGAACGTTCGTTTATATTTGTTCATATATGTTCGTTCATTTACGTTCGTTTATGTTCGTTCATTTATGTTCCTTTATGTATATATTATATATTAATATATTTATAAAAGGGTATTATGTGTTAATATTTAAAACATAAGTGTATTATTTTATACTAGAAACCTATAAGTTTAGTCAGATTTCAATTTCCACTAATACATCTAAAAGTTTCAAAATGATCATTTAAGGTTTTTTTTTGTGTTTAGTTATGCTTGTTTATTATTGTTCATTTATCTTCATTATTTTCGTGAAATGTTCAGTTAGCTTTTTAACGAACAAACATGAACGAACACGAACATTTTACTTATCTTAATGAATAAACATGAATAAAAAATCGTGTTCGGTTATGTGTTCGTGTTCATGTTCAATAAAAGCTATAAACGTAAACGAACATTTAAATGAACGAACACAAACATGTGGTCTTCATGTTCATTCGTTTCATTTACAGGCCTAGTATTATTGATGAGATAGATTCATATAGAATACAAATAATTATAAAATTAATATAAACTAAACATAATACGTTATAATAATGATAATTACAAAGAAAATTTATTTATGTAATATATAGTAACTTATATACTTTATTTGATACTCCATAAGTAACAATGTTAGTGAAAAAGATATGAAAGTATTGAGATGACAAAAGTCGGAATTAGTAATGAATGCAAAATTTTTTGTTAGTTGCATGTAAAATAAACCACAGAAATTATTATAATTCATTTGGCTAAATATGCTAAAACAAACAACAGCTTAAAACGTAAATCCAGAACACGTATACTAAACAACCTAACAAAAAAATAGACAGCAAAAAAAGCATTCAATTGCTAACTTTCCAGGCTTGCGTTACATGTTTTACATCAATGATAAAAAAAAAGTTTAAAATTATAAAATGGTCAATAAGGTTCGGAGTTCGGACACATGTTTTACATCAATTGTAAAAAAATATTTTAGAGTTTAATTTGCTGATAGCTCGGACCGTGTACTAAGAAGCTAGCTTTCAGGGGTTAAACCCAAGCCAATTAATATAGTTTAATTATACTTTATAAAATGCTACTATTCTTGTTAAAAAAGTGAAGGGATATTCCTTTAGGGGAGCTAGAGTGAAGTTGGGAATGAGTAAGAAGAGGGAGTGAGACTTGATTGATGGAGGTAGGTTCACTATCTTCACCAAGTGATTATGAACAAGTGAAGTAGTGAAGAGATAGTGGTGGAACTTGAACGCTCGGATAGGGGGACGGGGTGAAATTTAATTATTTTATGAGGGGCGGAATCGTTACATATATAAAAATTTACACTACCAGACAAAAAATTTACACTATCGAACAAAATATTTACACTACCGACGAAAAAAAAAGAGGAGGGAGCGGTGGCCCCCCGGCCCCTATTAACCTCCGCCACTGCCAAGGGAGCCGTTAGCCTGCACCTTTGAGAGGACTTTGCGCACCCTTATATATTTTTAAAACTAATACCACGTGTTAAGATGTAATAGAAGCAAGGTAAGTTCAAAAAACTATCATGAAGCACTAACTTGTATGTAAGATGCAAAATTAGCAATTTTTTTTTCAAAAAACCTTTTTTCAATGACTCTCAAGATGAATATGTAAAACAGTTTATTTCATGTGAAAAACAATATATATAATAGCATTCTCAATCCATCTAATTTAAAAAATATTTAGGGTTTTCATCTATATTATCACTTTATCACATTCTCTAACCATGGTAGTATAAACACTTCTTTCATTCCCCATATTTAGAGATTACTACTTATTTCTAGTTGCTTTATTTTTATGAGTGTATTTAAATAAATAAAGAGATGAAGAATGAGATGTAAGGATTTTTTTATTGAATATTAATAGATATAGAAATGACATAAGACATTAAAAAGATAGAATAAAATTTAAAAGAAGAATATGATTTTTAGCTAAATTATAATGATAACTAGTTTTTTACTTGTCGCGCATTGTAGCGGTGCCGTACGTGACATAACAAAGAATAGATTTCAATTAACCCAACTCATTTCCGAATTAAATTTAAGGCAAAATATAGAGTAATGTGAATTTATACCGTCGAATGAAAACATATTATATTTGACACGACTTCAAACAAAATTTACGTCAAACCGTATACAAACTCAAAACGTACATAAAAATAAGCGCGTGTGGCGGTGCCATATGTGGCGTAATAAAGTTTAGACTATAATCACCCCGACTCATTTTCAAATTAAATTTATGTTGAAATATATCGTTACATGAAATTATACCAACAAATGAAAACATATGATATTTGACTTTACTCGTTTACAAATAATTATGTCAAAGTATAGATCAACTAAAAAACAAACACTATGATTACAAATTTCAATGATTAAACTATATAACCTCTAATATAGGTTATCACAAAAACCTAAAATTTGATGGCAAAACTCATTATGCTCAAAGTTTACAATTTATTTATATAAGTTCTTTATTAATAAGTAGAGAAAGTAATGATGAGATGCATGTTGTAAATGCTCTGAAAATAACAAATTTTCTTCATTCAAATATTGAAAACCAATCTCCTTTTATAAAATTCATTTCTATACCCATCTTACATTTTGTTTTATAATACTGTATTACATATTTACATTGGCTTCATATCACCATTGTGCTTCTATCTTTCGGATCATGTTTTAGGTCTTTCATCTTTAACTTTCTTTAAAAAAGTTTTAAAGCAAATAATATTTATTAATTCTAAAACAACTGCTCACTAAATTATTATAAAAACATAAAAAATAAGATTAGTCAAGTATTTCACTGATAATACGAAAATATTACATAATAGTTGCAAAACATGATTAGGCATCAAATAATGAAAATTTATAAAGCACCAATAAAACCATATTCCTTAACAATTCTTTCATTCAACATTTCAGCCGTTCAAAGGGTAGTCGCTCAGGTAAGATCACCGGTTTAGTCATCAGGATGTTAAGATATTTTTGCTTGTTTGAGTGTCTTAATTTTCTTTCAACCTGAATTTCTGTTTTTGTACCTCTTCATAAGTAGCCTTAAACTTGTCCAACTGCCCACGCATTCTCTTACATTTTCTTCTGGTAAATAAGTTGATGACATGTTTGTTTCTTTTATTCCGGTGGGTGTCC